>JAFFSR010000368.1:0-600000 GCA_017163975.1 Anastatus disparis | reverse complement strand
ATTTTTAAATTTGTCCCATTTTGTCAAAAATTGTCGGAGATTGAAAATTAAAAATCGAGATGAAAACTACAATACTGTACTTCAAAATGAAAGGTTAAAAGCTACTGTAAGTCTATTTTTAAAAGAGTTATACTCATTTACGTTAAGAAAATCCTTGTTTTATCAACAGCTGATATTTCGAAAAGGGTGCTTAAAAAAAAGAACTTTGGAGAGAAAAAAGTTTTGTTTTTTAGTAAATAATCCGATCTTAAAGTTAAAATACAAACAAACAAAATTTTATTTTTCTAATTTTCCCTATGGTAAAATATTTCTTATATTTCCAACTCTATAAATTGTGGTGTATCGATAAAACGTCCATTTATCATAATAAAAAAAAACAAAATAATACAAATTAATAAAAAAGTGAAAAAATAGAAAACATAGTAATAACAATATTTTAGCACTTAGAACGTTTAATTAGTGATTTATTCATATTTTAACAATAAATATAAAGACATTTGATTTTTTTATAAATAATTTTGATATAAGCTATAAATTCCAAGTTAGTTTAATCACAATACTGTGACATTCCATGGAACTAAACCCTTATAAATTGTGAAATGAATTATATTAAAGATTGGAATTATTCATTAATCTATTTTTTTTCAATTCAAACAAAAAGTAGTTCCATGCGATGTCCCGAGTCAGCATTCTTAAAAATTGCGAGAACTTCAAATGTAAAGAAGAGACGGAGAAGAAAGTACAAGAATGCATTGGTAAGCAAACCAATGAACTCTAAAACAATCGAATGATTTTCTGTTCTGAAAATTTCAGCTGCATGTCAGGTTTTGATTGGATTTTCCATCTCTCGATCGCCCGGCGCAAGGCAATAAAAACAGCCCCCTACGTCACTCTTCGCCTTTTGTCATAATACGATAGCAACCGCCAAGGTCGGCTCTGCTGGTCCACTGAGATAAAGTCAGTGTTAGTTTTTTTTTAAAATCAGTTAAATTATCATTAAATTCATTAGGAAGTAGCTTAGAAACCTACTTCGCTAATAGAAAAAAAATTATAGTATAGAAAATATAAAACTACAATTTTTGCATTTAAATAAATAAATATTTTTGCAAAAATTAAATCAATAAATATTTAGTGAAAAAAAAAAGACAAGCAAGTGCAAGTGACGACATAAACGTATAAATTAGCTGAACGCTGGACGACCGAGAATTAAAGAATCTAAACCAATCTGGCCACGGATAACTTAACCGTGTAGGAATAAGTTAATCTAAGCGGAGATTAAAGGACGGAACTTCAAGGGATACATTTATATATCTTCTCCTCCTCTTCTTGGAAAATTTAATCGTAAGGAAAATTATTATATATATTAAATAATATGTGTATTAATTATTAAATAAAAATAAAAGAAAACACAAAAAGAGGAATTTATTTAAGTAATTAAAACTTGATATTAACTTTTATAAAATTTGATTATTTTAAAACTAAATTAGAATTTAATATTAATAACTATATAGTAAAAAGGTGAGAGGTAAGTCCTGGGACTACAAACTGGTTCCCAATAAAAAGAAATTTATTTCTTTTTGTGAACTCAACGACCGAACCAAATCCGGTCGTAACAAATGGCATCCCTTGTGGGGAACCAGTAAGACCTTTCACCTGTTAATAAAATTTTATAAACTATAATTTAATTTCAATAAATAATTAAATAAAAACAATTTCAATAAATATCGTTAATATCTAAATTTCTTTAATAAACGATCAACTTCGGTCTACGACCGCTGCGTCATCAAATATTTTTATTGTGACCTGGATATCATTATTATACGCATTATTTAACAATTTATAATTTATTTCTGATTATATTTATTAATAATTTATTCTTGATAATAATAGATAATTATCATAATAGATAAATAAATTTCTATAAATAATATAATATAAAAATATAAAATAAAGAAATAACAAGTTATATATATTTTAAAAAAATATATACATTATTATTTTATTTGAGATAAAAATTTTTCTTTTTATTAATCAATCTGAGTTTTTGGCTAAATTTATAAATTATATAGCTGAAAGGCTACATTTATGAAATACTTAGAGCGCCGAAAGGCACGAAAAGTTTATTAGCATCCAAAATTCTGGATTTCCTTTCTTTTGAGTCAACATTTATAAGATTTCTAGCTGCAAGGCTGAACTTATAAATGCCTTAATTGCCGAAAGGTAAGAAAAGGGTATTGACGATAAGGAAAGGTTTCATAAAATAAATGAATTCAATTAATAAACATTTAATCCCTTTTATATGTATATATATATATATATATATATAAAAATTTTTATTATTATAATAAATTATAACACTAATAAATTATAAAAAGATTCATTTCCATTAAACTATAGCTTTTGTACCTCAAACTAAATTTCCCTTATAAAATTTCTATTTGTATAAATTATTGCAGATAATATTATCAAATGTTTAATAAATAAATATTTTATAATAATAAATAATAATATTTATACTATATCTCTAATATAAGTAAGAAAAATTAAACAAATTGATATTCAAATCAGTCGACTAAATAATTAAAATTACCCGATACAATAATAACCTTTTATGAATTAATCTGAATTTTTGGCTAAATTCATAAATTATATAGCTGAAAGGCTACATTTATGAAATACTTGGAGCGCTGCAAGGCATGAAAGGTTTATTAGCATCCAAAAATCTAGATTTCCTTTCTTTTGAGTCAACATTTATAAGATTTCTAGCTGCAAGGCTGAACTTATAAATGCCTTAATTACCGAAAGGTAAGAAAAGGGTATTGACGATAAAGAGAGGTTTCATAAAATAAAGAAATTCAATATTAAAATATATAAAATAATAATAAAACATTTTGTTTCAATTGTATGGTCAACGACCATCTACAAGTCAAAAGTTAAGAGTCAGCATAATCTTACAACTTGTGTGTTTCTATCGTTTACCTATACGTACGACTTCGCAACGTTAAAAGTCAAACAGCAAAACGCTAAGTCAGCGTTTCACTGACCCAGATTCATAAAGTAACTTGAATAAAAATTCTTTTGACGGAATTTATATTAAACTTTATTAAAATACAACCTTTATGACAACCAAATAAAAATTACAATATAATAATTCATATAAATTTAAAGTTTAATACAGATAAAGCGAGCAAATAATTATATTATATTACAACAGCTATTATTCGACACATATTATTATATTGCGTTATATGATAATATACATATAATATAACATATTATTATCAAGTAAATCTCTGTGGTAACGAAAATTTTAAATATCAAATAAAAATTTAATTTTTTTTTTTTTTTTTGCATCTCATCTTAAGATATCTAATCATATACAATAATCAAAATTTTCATCATAACAAATGAGCAAAAGATAATGGAAATTCAAGCCCCTGGAGAAAGATATTTAATCATTTCAATTAACTACTTCCAAATTCTATGAATGGAAAATAGGGTAAAAGAATCAACGAAATGCATGAATAAAAATTATTCAGAATCGAAACATGGCCTATTACCAAGATTTGAATAACATCAATTTTCCGTACACTATCTCGGACTCACAAAGGCCGTACCCATTCGGACATCAACAATTTCTATCACCTCAACCTTGTTTCTATCCTCCTAGGTTTCCTTATTACCCTCCTTATCCAATTTATCCTCCTTATCCAATAAGTCCTAAAATTCTATCCGAAGTATCGAATACCTATCAATCACAAACTTACGACTCTGAAGATTTACTTACAACCCAATAATCGTACCATCACGAGAGTAACCTAAGTTATAAATGCTCGCAAAGAGAACGTATCGATGAAAAATATCTAATCGATTCAACGAACAAAAGTTCTATGTACAGAAACAAAAGCGCACACCGTGTACAGAAATCTATACGTCCTGTAATATGTTTAAAAGTCTCAGCTCTAAAAAACGAAGAAGGAACCTTCGCACTATACTCGGCTGCTAGTATCAACGCCGTAAAAGGTAGTGCTCTTAAGGATAACATTATCATCAACTCCAAAAAGGCAACAACAGTATCAGATATATCTTCAACACCTATAGAAACACTAGGCACTGTAGAATTAGAAATACTCGGATTTATCCATGCATTTCACGTCTTACCACCTACAACATCATTCTTACAACATGCCATACTGGGCTTACCATATTTCGAAAAGGAACGTCCCGCGATTTGCTACAGATCTAGAACTCTCATAATAAATAGCAGTCCGATTGATCCAATACCTTTCCTCGAAGGAATCCAATTACAGTTTGATAACAAGCGCATGGGAGAAATTAAAAACCGAAATTCTTGTGTAACACAAACTGACACTGATACCAAACGTAGAAAGGTAAAGATAATAAAACCACAAATAAATTTTACGCACGAATCCCAATTGAATTATGAAGACATAGAAACTTTCTGCAATTGTTCTGATTCAAAAGAACAGAAAGCCCTGACATATTATTCAGAAAAACTAAAGAATTATAAGGTAATCAACAAAAAATCAGCTAATTTATTAAACGATACATTTATAGTAAGGTCTGCACAAGAATCTCAGATACAATATGAAACAACGGAAATATTTTATGTATCTGATCGTGATTTTGAACGTATAGAAAACATTACTGAAACAGAAGATCTGAAGAGCGCAGAAGTACATTACGCGAATGTTGTCGATGATACTACTATCCAATTCATGCAACCTTAAACATTAGAAAAATTAAAAATTTCAACTAATTCAAACGTTAGCGCATGCTTAAAAGTTGGCCTGAAAACTCATAATAAATTAAAAAAATTTTTTAAATACAAAGATGTAAACCAAAAATTTCCGACCAGAATTATAAAATCTTTTACTATTAAAAGAATAATTAAAACTAAAAATAACCTTAACAAAATTAAAATTATATCAAAAAACGTTCATAAGCGCAATATAATTAATTGTCGGTTAAATTTACTAAAATTAAAGAGTTTACTTAAGGACCGAAGAACCAATTACGTGAGTTCAAAACCAGTCTATAAGGAAAAATGTACCAGGTCCGGTCAAGCCGAACCCACGGCCTCTGAAAGACTATCAGACTCCTTGGAAACATCAAACTCAGACCACGAAATATCAAAATTTTCTTATATGAGTCAAAAAAATGGTTTTAAAACCTATTTAGAATTTTACCGAAAACCTGAGGGGGAAGGCAGAGAATACGAAATTGAACACTCCGAATGGAATAACTATCAACTCGCCTTCATCGATTCAACAGACAACAAGATAAAATACAAGCTTTACCTGACGCTGAAAGAAACAAATAGTGCTATACATTTCGAAAACCCTCAAGAAAATACTTCTCTCTTTTTAAGAAAAAATGTCAACGAAGTAGAGTCTCTTGAGATGCAAGGTAAGGAAAAATACAGAAGGGTATTAAAAACTCGCCCAACACTAACGGGATTAACAAAAATACTACCATACATCTCATTTGTAAAATACAACATCAATTGTATGGCCTGTGATTGGAGAGTAGCCATCCCACTCATTTATTAACCTTTTAAGGACGGGACTGGTCGATATATCGACCACTCAAGTATCATAATATTTTTGAGTGTTTTAACATAATATTATCCTTAAAATCACTCAAAAATATTATGATACTTAAGTGGTCGATATATCGACCAGTCCCGTCCTTAAAAGGTTAACCTTTTATTAATACGTTGAACCTCAAATTGCATAATTTCATTTTTTATTTTAAATTTATTATTTATTCGTAATTTTGAAACGTCTAATTTTATTTTAAATTATGTTTTAAGAATATACAAAAATCACTTTAGCATAGATTTTATTCTGAATAACGTGAAGTTTTTTTATAATCTCTGTTATTTTTACTAAAATAATTCTTTTATATTTTTGATGGTATACTTAACAAAGATTTTATGCATATAAATATAAAATTATATATATAAAGTCTTTGTATGTGAGATATACATAATTACTTATGGGTATAAACAAAGGGTTAAACATAGATTACAAATAATTTTTCCCTCCCCTATGATTAAAATATTACACTCCTAAGACTAACGCTTCATCATCAACACTACTATTTTATACTAAGGTTATGGTCATATATTTTAAATTTAATTTTAATCTACTTATTAAATTATTTGAGAAATCAATGTTTTTCTTAATATAATAAGAGTATATTCATCAATTTTTTTTTCTCTTGGACGTAAACAAAAGCAGACAATAGATTGCAGTCAAGGAGTTCGATTTTTAATAGCACAACCTACTGCATCGACAATTAATTTCTTAATAAAAATAATTCATTTGAAATCCTTTATTTTTTTTTTTTTTTTTTTTCATAAAATCTAACACTGTACATATACGTATATACCTTCACTTATACATACATGAGATAGTCATATAAAATAGATATTCATTTAATATGATTGTTGCAAAATATAATATATTTAAATAAAATTTTTAAATTCAAAAATTATTAAATCTAATATAATGAAAGTTAGATTTAATTATTTATTTGCAAATTTTAATAAAAATTAATTGTGTAAAATTTAGAATTTTCTTTTCCAGAACTCTTTTTGTTTTAAAATTCTTTATTTTGGGTTGTTCTTGGACATAAGTAGAAATGAAATTTAATAAAATAGAATTTTCAATCATAAATCGTGAACTTGTTTTATCATGTTAAAGAGTAATTTCTTGATGCAAAACTCATATCTTTGTATTATCCTCACTATTAATCATCAATAAACAGATTTAAACAAATTATTGGTTTGATATAAAATATATGAATATTTGAATGATTCATTAACTAACAATAGTAAGTAATTATTTACTCAATGACATCCTAAATTTTCTTTTCTTTATTCTACAATAGTACTAGTATGACTTTAATTTTACTTAATTTCAAGTAATTTGTTGAGTAATTGACAAGTTAATTTTACAAAAATTAAGTTGTCAAAATCAATCTGATACTTAGCTCAAAACACAATTTTATTATATAAATATATATAGTAGAAAAGCATTTTGTAATTTTAATAGTTACTTTTAAAGTAAATATGCTAAATTTTTATTATTTATTATTTTCATTCTAGTAAATAATAAATTATTATTCTAAGATTTTTATTTTTCAAGTCAAAATAAATTGAAACATTAGGACAATAATTTTCCTTCGATTAAAACAAATACTGAACTAAATCCTTTGTGTATTGATTAAACTAAATTTACTCATAACTCAAGTTGAGATTAACCAGATGATCATCAAACTTAACAAATTTAATTGTTTTAATAAAACAACAATTTTTTTTATCATTACTGAAGAAATAGAATACAATATATATGCGTATACATTTAAACGCACATGTATGTATATGTTTATATATACGAGTAAACTTGTACAATTAACAACATTTTAGAACAAGTCTTTATAATAATGAACTAATTATCATCATATGGATTAAACAAATAGTAATTCGAATAAGAAAACACTCCTATGCTTTCCTGATATCTTCATCTTCAAATACCCCAACTTGTGAATACCTTCTTCACACTATCCAAGGAATTAGATTCAGAAACCACTATTGAATTGAAGAAATCAACACAAAATAACGACATAATTTCACTAAAGGAAATAGAAACAAAATTTAAAGAAATAGCCACACGCCACCACGAACGGAACCGTACTTACCCATACATAGTCACAGGATTTTTTTTTTACAAACTTAATAATAGGAACATTAATATTCATTCTCATCTGGAAATGTAAATCCTTGAAATGTAAACAACGAACTAAACACAATCGAAAAATAAATAGTATAGAATTGCAAGAATATTCTTTAAAGCAACCAGAATCAAATCGCCATAGTACTTACGTGACCTTACAACCTCTTCAACAAAACCACTCCAACCATCAGATACTGGAAATCTCCGAACTTTCTAACCTGTGCAATCAAAACACAGAAGTCACACCTCATGAAAATCGAACTCTAGAACGATCTTTCTCTGCAGCCTCCCTGGATGCTGATTTACCACTGCAAAACATCACCTACGCCTGACCTTAATAGAAGCAACCACGTAACGATTCAATCATCACTTTTCAAAGAAGATTTCTAATAAACATTCAAGAACTTAAATCATTAACTTGAAACATTAAATTTAATATTTTATATACTATAACAATATTTCTTTTTTTAGTTTAACTCACATGAAGTTTTGTAATATTATAAACACCGATACTATATACATTCCAAAACCTTACAAATTAACGACAATCTAAAATCAAAATAATTATAAAATAATTGAATGGTATATTTTCTTGTAATTAATATTGTATTTCTTTCAGTGACCTATACAAACAAAAAAAAGAAAAAAAAAAATTTTTTTTTGCAATTATTACATTTATTTAAAAAATTTTCTCATCTTCAAATTACTTCTTCTTTTCTACTGAAACAAATACAATATTAAAATTGTTTCCAACCGATGTATATAATTTTAATTTAACAATTACAAGAAAAAAAAAGAAAAAAAAAATATACATAAATACTACTACCTATACATCCATATTTAACCAATGTATTTTTTTTATTATAGAAACTATAGTTATAGGGTAACCAAAATAAAACAGCCAATTTATGACTCAATTCCCAAATATCTCGAAAATCGTTTTTTGTTTATATGTACTACATCTGTAAGATTCGGTCCGTTCTACAACTCTCACGCTGATTGTCGGGACGACAATCGACCTGAGGGGGAAGGTGTGACATCCCATGGAACTAAACCCTTATAAATTGTTAAATGAATTATATTAAAGATTGGAATTATTCATTAATCTATTTTTTTTCAATTCAAACCAAAAGTAGTTCCATGCGATGTCCCGAGTCAGCGTTCTTAAAAATTGCGAAAACTTCAAATGTAAAGAAGAGACGGAGAAGAAAGTACAAGAATGCATTGGTAAGCAAACCAATGAACTCTAAAACAATCGAATGATTTTCTGTTCTGAAAATTTCAGCTGCATGTCAGGTTTTGATTGGATTTTCCATCTCTCGATCGCCCGGCGCAGGGCAATAAAAACAGCCCCCTACGTCACTCTTCGCCTTTTGTCATAATACGATAGCAACCGCCAAGGTCGGCTCTGCTGGTCCACTGAGATAAAGTCAGTGTTAGTTTTTTTTTTAAATCAGTTAAATTATCATTAAATTCATTAGGAAGTAGCTTAGAAACCTACTTCGCTAATAGAAAAAAAATTATAGTATAGAAAATATAAAACTACAATTTTTGCATTTAAATAAATAAATATTTTTGCAAAAATTAAATCAATAAATATTTAGTGAAAAAAAAAGACAAGCAAGTGCAAGTGACGACATAAACGTATAAATTAGCTGAGCGCTGGACGACCGAGAATTGAAGAATCTAAACCAATCTGGCCACGGATAACTTAACCGTGTAGGAATAAGTTAATCTAAGCGGAGATTAAAGGACGGAACTTCAAGGGATACATTTATATATCTTCTCCTTCTCTTCTTGGAAAATTTAATCGTAAGGAAAATTATTATATATATTAAATAATATGTGTATTAATTATTAAATAAAAATAAAAGAAAACACAAAAAGAGGAATTTATTTAAGTAATTGAAACTTGATATTAACTTTTATAAAATTTGATTATTTTAAAACTAAATTAGAATTTAATTTTAATAAATATATAGTAAAAAAGTGAGAGGTAAGTCCTGGGACTACAAACTGGTTCCCAATAAAAAGAAATTTATTTCTTTTTGTGAACTCAACGACCGAACCAAATCCGGTCGTAACAATACTATTCATTTTATCATTTTAACATAATTTTTTTTTAAATATAACAACCATATCACTTAATATTTATGAATAACCAAAATCCATAATTATCATAATCACAAAATTATTACTACTTTATCATTTCGACATAAACTTCTTTAATAATATAATAAATAAATAACAAATTTTAAAAAAGCTTTATTTTTTATGGATAAAAGGTTGATATTTCGACTTTCTTATATCAAAACTCACGCTTTTAATGGTTTTTAGTGTAAACTTTAAAACCCAGTTGAAATTTTTAAGATTCAATCATTTTTCGCTGAGATATTAAACTTTGAATTATTTCCGATTTTTTCTTAGGTTGCCAAATTTTTGTGAGTAGCACTGTATAAATATATATTTCTATTATGTATATATATATATAATAGAAATATGAAAGATTAGCTATAATACCTAATTATCATTGTTATTATTCTGATACTATTATGGAAATATTTTTATAATATAAGAATGATATATTATTATGAACTTTTATTATGTAAATGCGGTAATAGAGAATTTCATTTAATATATCTCCTTTAGTATTGGAAATTATAAAAGAAATCCAATCATATAAAAAATGAATCACAATACGATATAGCTATAATAAAAAGAGAATATACAAATAGGTCAGAAATTTGATTGGGGGGAAGATACGGGGATCCAATGGCTGATCACGAAGGGGGGAAAGGGGTAACAGTTTCCTATAAATACATAAAAGTAGCCATTAACGATCAGATTGACGACATTATATAATAAGAGGATAAGGGAGCAGGAGAGTACTCAGGACTGCAAAACGCTTACGACTATATATATAACTGAGTATATTGGTAACTTGACATAAAATGTTCCATATATACATATAAACCTCTGTATATGCGAGCAAGTTGATAGGACATATATCTAAACCTGGGCGTGTGTGCGTGTATGTATGCGAGATGACATGAAGTGTCCCAAAGATATATTAATATATATGTGAAAAATTGTCATAAAACGTCCTATATATATATACTAGGGGGGGTCACCCCTGCTCGCGCTGCTCGTTAACCCCCATTTATATTTACAATATGTCAGCCAGTAATAAAATTTGTACTGACAAGAATTATTTATAAAATTTATATTAATTATATATTTGCTCAGACAGATTTGCACACCACCCGAAGAGGTACTGTCAATAATACCTTATAATTAATAGTTTATAATATAAATTAAATAAAAAATGTATGGTATTACGGCGCGTTGTTTTTTTTTGTTTTATTTTTAATAATTATATAAAATCAATTATAATAATTTTAAGTTATTTTAAGACATGTTAAAATTAATTAAAATTATTCCTTTTTTTAATAAAATTATTCAAAATAAAACCATGTTTACCTTCGGCTGTAGCCCTACACAACCATGAGAGTCTATATTCCTTAAGAAAAGTTGGAATAACTTAAAAATCCCATTATTTGACATTAATTTCTAATTTTTTAAGTTATTCCAACTTTTCTTAAAAACGAAGCAATAAAATTAATTCATACTAATCAAAGAAAATATTACATTTTATTGAACACATCGAAACCATCTCTTAATTTTTGCCTCTTGTTGCTAATTTTGGGAAAAAAGTCAATTTTTTAATTAGAAAAGGACAGAGATACAGCGGACTCTTAATTATTAATTCATGTACGTTATGAATAAAATTATAAAGTGAGTATTTTATTAAATTTTATTTATTTTTTTTTAAATATATTTTAATGCAATTGAGTCTTTTTGATGTATGAAATATATTTTAAATTACTGTTTTAATATATTTGATTAATTTTTTGTTTTTATGAAAGATATTTTTATTATTTTTATTAATTTATTACTGAAATATATTTTATATTATATTTTATAATATAAAAAAAATTATATTAGCAATACGTAATAAATATTTATAATATATTGTATTATGAGTTGTGATATAATATTCCATTATTGGATTATGTATTTCTAACTTATATTGAATGATTTTATTTGTCATATATTTATAAGAATATGTTACATTGTTCCAATTTTCAAAATGAAGTTTTTCATTTTCAATACCGATATAGTTATTAATTGCATTATTTAATCTAGATAAATCTGTATTTTCATTCAAATTTTCCATATATTCTTCGTACTGCTCTTGAAACCGTTCAAATTCGTTTATTTGGTTATTTAAATCATCTAATTCTTCTTGATGTTGTAAGTTTTCTACAACAATGTATTCATTTGAAACTGGATCCCATTCCATTTTATAATGAATCGATTATTATTAGTATTAATTAAATTATATTTTAAATAACTTTGTTATTATTTTTTTTTATAAAACATTTGAAGTTTGTTTTTATTTTCTTTTTTATTATTTTAAATTAATTTTTTTATATAGAAAATTTAAAGTATGTTTTTATTTTTTGTTTTATTATGTTATATCTGAAAAAAATAAATGTTTTATTAGTATGTAAGAAATATAAATATATTTTTAATATTAAAAAAATTAAAGTTTTTTTTAAATTATTTTTCTAGTACTTCTTTCCATACTATATTGGTTAATTCATTTTTATTTTCTAATTCATTTTGAATATTTATTTTAGAAGGATTTTTACTTCTAGAAAGAGGAACATACAATTGTCCATGTGAAAATAAAGGTTTTTTTATGAATATTCCTACGTTTTCAAAACTTTGACCTTGTGATTTATTTATAGTTATAACAAAAGCTAATACAATAGGGAATTGTTTTCTATATAAAATAAATGGTAAAGACGATGATTCATTTGTGCTTAATGTTATACGCGGTATAAAAACTTTTTTTCTTTTATTTTCGCCTGTAATTACTTCAGCTTCTATATTGTATTTAAATAATCTGGTTATCTTTAATCGTGTTCCATTGCATAATACATCTTTTATACTTAAATTTCTAATTAGCATTATTATGACTTTTATTTTTAAATTAAGTTCATGTGGAGGTAATCCTTCTCTTATATTATTTAACATTTCTATTGGATAATTTAAATGAATATTATCATCTGTTTGATCAACACCTTTATATGTTGCATAATCAATACTATAATATGTCATTGTTTCATTATTAATTAAATTCAATATTTTATTATTTAAAATATTCACATCTTCATTATGCGTACTTAAAATAACATTTTTCAAAAAACTATAATTATTATTAATGTTTTGATAAATTTTATTGCAAACATTATTAGTTTTCCATTTTTCTGGTATAATAAATGTATCAACTTTTCCTTCTCCGATATCTAATAAAAATGATGAAAAATTTCCATCATTAGATCTTATATTTTTTTTTAATTTAAAAATATGAAACATGGGCCATAGGATTGAATATTTTATAGTTCGTTCTATAATTGTATTTTTATTTCCATGTTTTAATACAGGTAAAATTTGACAAAAATCTCCTCTTAAAATAATCATTTTTCCTCCAAAAATTTCATTATTATTACAGACATCTTTTAATGTTTTGTCAACTATTTCTAAAGCTTTTTTAGGAATCATTGATGCTTCGTCCCATATAATTACATTTGCTTCTCTTAATTTTTTCTTATCTGAATCAAATTTTAAAAATGCACTTTCAATATTGTTTAAGTCTAATGGTAATCTAAAAGTTCGGTGACTGGTTAAACCTTTTTGTAGTAAATTTGAAGCAATACCTGTCCAAGCCATTGATAAGAATTTTTTTTTTTATTGTTATAAAATAATATATTAATGTTTTATATAAAAATGTTTTTCCAGAACCTCCTGGTCCATCTATGATAAAAATTTTATGATTATTATTTATTATTTGTTCAAAAATATGTTTTTGATCGTCATTCAATTGTTTATACATTTTATCAAATTTTTTTTTACTAAAAATTAAAATTTCGTCATCAAGAGACGGCCGTATAGCTCTGTCCTTGTCTAATTTAAATTTTCGTTATTATTAATAAATTAGATATTTTTATACAAAAGTAAGGACATAGCCCAATAGATTACAGGACGAGCAAACGATCCTATTCTATGAAAATTTTATATTTTTTCATAGAATAGGATCGTTTGCTCGCCCTTAAATCTATTGGGCTATGTCCTTACTTTTGTATAAAAATATCTAATTTATTAATAATAACGGAAATTTAGATTAGACAAGGACAGAGCTATACGGCCTCCTCTTAATTTCTTCGTTTTCCTCGATATAGTTTTCATTTGGTTCAGGTAAACCAAAATTTTCACATGACATTTGTTCTGAATTTAATGTTTGATTGATATGGGATAAAGCTTTATTTTCTTTATTTTCTTTAAAATCTTCAATAAAAATTTTTTTATATTTTTCCCAAATAATTTTACCTTGAATATTTTCACATAGTAAAAAACATGCAAAAAATTTACGAAATTGTACTGGTAACATAACTTGACATGCTTCTTCAAAAATATAATAAATTTGTTTGGGTTCTATTAAATTCATTGCAAGAGCAGTTTCTTTATAAGTATTATAAGTTACATTTTCATAAGTTCGTAAATCTTTAAAAGATGTTAGACCTTTTACCCTGTTTAATATTAATTTTAAAAAAAACGTTCACTATCTTTTGGTGATACTACATTTAATCTACCAATGGCTATATTTTTTCTAAGTTGTGATCTTTTAATCCAAGATTTAGTCTTAGAATTAAAAATATAATATTGTGGAATATTAACATATTTAATTTTTTTAGCAAAATCATCTTTTTTATTTAATTTAAACCATGCAGTCAATGTTGTTTCGCATTTGTTTAATGCTAAATGTATATTATTTTCATCAAAAATTATTTTTTATTGATTTTCCGTATGGATATTTAATCTTATTACTGTATGACTTCTACCGCATAGAGAAAATGCTTGTAATCTCCATGCAGCCTCCATTGGACTTAAATATCTTCCATCTATGTATTGAGTTATTTCATCATAAACATCATCATTATTATTTTCTTCATTTTTATCTTGTTTTATTATACAGTAAGCTTTATCTACACCTTTATAAATATAATCATAAATATATTTTATACTTTGTATTGACATACAAAGTTCAGTATTGATATGAGCATTATATTTTGCTAACAAAAAACTGTTGTAAGGAACTACCAATATATTCTGGAGTTAATATTTTATGATTATGATGTAATGTTATAATAATATGCGCGTGAGGTAACCCTCTTTTTCGGAATTCAATCGGAAATACATAAGCTATGACAGGACCAAAAATTTCGTTTTTTATAATATCATTCAATAACATTTTAAATTTTATATAAAATAATCTTACTGTGATATTTGGTATGTCATTGGGAGTTATTGCTTCTGGAAAATTTTTTAAAATTTCTTTCAATTCTTTCCATTAAGGATTACACGTCATTGTTATAAATAAGTCTGGCTTTCCTACTGTTCTCATTATTGCCATGGCATCTTGATAATATTGCTACATATATCTTGGACTACCAATATATGATGAGGGTAAAATAAAAAGATTTCCAATTCTTTCTTCGTTTTCAAAATTTGTTGAAACATTTGAAGCACTGTTCATTACATGATCTAATAAACCTTGATAACATTCTATACGTAATTGTTTTTGATTATTTCTAAATAAATTCATTCTATTACTTCCAACCATCACATATGCATGTATAATGTATTGTTGTGTTAATCTTCCACAATATAAAATAGGGTTGAAATTTTTTAAATTTGGTCTCGAATGGATTCTATATAAATAATATTGTAGTATTGTAAGACAATCATTATTCTCAATATTTTCATTTTTTTTATATCCTATACTCCAACCTAAATCTCCTGCTGGAAACATTAAAGGAAAAACCATTGGATCTACGTGATGAGATAATTTATTTGAATAAGTATGAGTAATTTCATCTTCAGAAGATAATTTCGGATATACACAAAGATCATAATTATCTGGAATTCCTGAATTAGATACTATGATAGCACCACATTCAGAAGTTAGTGGCTTATTATAACGATGTTGTTGTTTATCATTTTTTCGCATAAAATACAATTTATAATTTGGAATATTTTGTATGTTTGATAATTGATGTAAGCTTTTGTAATTCTTAGCCATGGGATTATGATTCATTATCTTTGTTAAAATTAACATATGTTCCTTTGTTAATTTTTCATTAGTTTTTAATCGTTTTTCAATCGCTACTGTATTATCGTAGATGTATAACTGTCCACATGTAGGTTTAATGTCATTAGTAGAAATTAACGTATTAGGTGCTGTATGACAAATTTGTCCTTGAATTTTTAAATTATATATAGCTTTTCCTTGGTTTTGAATGACATTTGCATTAAAAGTTGCAAAACTAAATAAATTATTATAATATCTAATTGAATTTCTAAAAACACTATCATGTAATAATAAATATTTCAATTTTTCTTTATATTTAGTTAATGGCGATAAAATAATTTTTTCTTGTTGACAACAATTGAACTTTTTTATTTCTTTTTTCCAAAATAAAGCACTACAATATGTACATTCGTAACTCATTATACCTGAATAATTTTTTAAATTTTTATTTATATTATTTTTATTGTTTATATTATTTTTTAAATTTAATTTTTTAATTGATTTTTTTTTTGTCAATTTTTCATTTTTATTTATTTTATTATAAAGCTTATTTTCATTTTTATTTTTTTTTGTTTCTGTCTTTATTTTTTTGATTATATTTGTTTCATTAAATTCTTCATGTTTTAATTTTCTTTTAAGATTATAATTATTATTATTATTTTTATAATTTAAAATATCATAATGACCTGCATCATATGATCCAGTAAAAATTAACGATAATTGAAAATGATCAGAAAAGTTCCCAAACGTTAGTATTTCATTTTTAATATATACTTCAACATATACATTATAAAATTCTACAAAACTTTGAATTTCTATTTCTGTTCCAAAAGTACCATTATTTGACATATACTCAAAATAATTATCACTATTTATTATATTCATATAATATTTATTTCCTTTTATATGTTGTTTATATTTATTCCAATTATTAACAACATTTCTAATTATATGTTTTCTTATAATCATATGTTGATTTTCATTTTTATATAAAAAATACGAAAAACATCTAAATAAACAATTACCGTCACCAATAACTTTAATTTTTTTATTCATATTTTCTTTTATTTAATATACAAATTAATATTTATGTATATATATATATATTATATTAATTTATTATATTAATTATATCGAATTATATTATAAAATATATATTTTTTAATTCCCTTAAATATATTGATTCTTTATTTTATTTTTAAACTTCAATTATTTATCTGAAATATAAACTATTTTTATTATTTTTATATATATTTCACGTGATCCTTTTATGATACAATTAAAATAATTGAAAAATTTAATATTTTTCAATTAAAAAAATTATAAATTAAAATTATTATTTTGTATCTATTTATAAGTTTTGAAACTTTTTAAATTAGAAAATAAGCGGATATTGAGCGTAGATTTCGTTCCTCGAGATCTTACCACTGAGTTAATGTTGCACTGCTATTGGTATTTAAAATGGTAAGATAATGGAGGAAAAATGGCGTCGACGAAAGCTGAACTTTAGTAATAAAATTCGACTTTTGTCTGCGTGATCCCATTTATTATTATCTGTTTATTTCAAATCCAAATTTAAACATTTAAACCACATACATAACGACTTTCAACAATATACGAAGTATTTTTATGAAATAATAACACTTAGATGAAAATTAACCATGTTATAGTCTACTTTAAGTCGGAAAATATTTGCTTGGCCTCAAATGATTTTATTTTTATTTTCTATTTATATGTAATTTATTATAATGTGATGTCCTATATAGGTTAAGGTGTGATTGTATTTATTGTCTGAATGGTTAGTAATTGACTACATTATTTGTTTTGATTTTGTATTTTTATAAAATCTTTTAAATATTATTAATTTATAGGATTACATGACTTTTACTTTTTTATTTTGTATCTGTGATATCATTTTTTTATAGTGACTTACTTATTCATTATTGATCTATTACATTATGTATTCATAATGTAATAATTGTAAATAATTGTAAATAACTGTTATTTATGTCTCAATTCCCACTTTTTTTAACACTTTTTTCACAGCTATTTACAGTTGTTTATATTCATTTACATTTATTTACAGTTATTAACAGTTATTTACAATTATATCTAAAAATTTTTTCCATATGGGAGTCAACGGAAACATATTTTATGATTATTCTTTTTCTTTGATTTTAAAATAACATGATATTACTGGATAATTTTATTAGTCTGTTCATTTTTATTTGTTAATTTTTAAATATAGGAAAAAAATTATCATAAAATATATTTCTGTCATATGTACTTATTGTCCCTTTACACCATATACTTTATGCTGTTCTTCACATAGGGAGATACTTTGTGTTGTTCTTCACATATTAAAATGAAAAATTGATTTTGATTTTGTATTTTTATAAAATCTTTTAAATATTATTACTGATAAATATCCTGTGACTGACTCCTAATTTATAGGATTACATGACTTTTACTTTTTTATTTTGTATCTGTGATATCACTTTTTTTATAGTGACTTACTTATTCATTATTGATCTATTACATTATGTATTCATAATGTAATAATTATAAATAATTGAGAGTATAAAAGATAAAATTTTACATTAACAATATAATTTTCATTTTTACTTTTTTATAACTAAATGAATTAATAATTAATATAATTTTTATTTTTTTAATTAATAAAAAACTTACAATAACATTTTTACTTTTGACATTTAAAGAAGAGTGAAAAAATTTTTTAAATTTATATTATTTTAAAAGTGGTTATGTAGGGCTACTGGCGATGGGTACCACTTTTATTGTTTAATTTTTCTTTAAAAACAACAAAAAAAAACCAACGCGCCATTGACAATACCTCGTTAAACTGATAAAAAAATAAAAACTTCTACTTAAAACTTTCACAAGATAAACTCAAGACAACAAGAAAACAAATTTAAGCTAACCTGAAAGAAGAATCTTTTAGATGTAGGAAATTTTTTAATAAGTTTTTCTGACCAAGACAATCAAGACAAAGTAAAATGTGCTTTACTTTTAGGCAAATACAGCTTGGACCCAAAAAAAAGTAAGCTTAAATGTTGAAAGTAGAAGTTTTTTATTTTTTTTTGTCTCAGTATGGGTGGTGTGGAAAGTTGTCTAACGAACGTAGTTATTATTTGATAGTTAAAAAATAATTATATCAATAATCTATAATATTAATAACTATGTATTAAATATATATTTCATTATATAGCCTTAAGCAAGTATTTCATAAATATATTATTAAAAAACTTTTTTCTTAATAGTTTATATTTCAAATAAATAATTGACGTTTAAAAATAAAATAAAGAATTAATATATTTAAGATAATTAAATACCAATATTTTTCATAACCAAATTTGGTCTCTAAAGTATTAGAGTCATCAAACAAGAAGGTTTTTTAAAAAAATATTGGTAAAATTTAAATATTTAATTAACGATATAAAAATAAACACTAAATGATTATGAATAGTGTATTAGGGACATTAGGGGTAGCAAGAGGGGTGACTTGTTTAGTGAGTAGGTGATTTGTGGACTGAGGGGTGGACTTGGGTAGGAGAGGGGTGACTGGGGTTGAGGGGGAATCTTTTTTTTTTTTTTTTTTAAAAAAAGACATTTCTAGAGACATTTTTACGTTATTTTGAGGGGGAACTTTTAATTTTTTTGGAGGGGGAAAAATGAGGGGTAGAAAGAGGGGTAGGAGGAGGGGTAGTAATTGGAAGGGTGATAGTAGTGGTGTGAAGAACGAGTAACAAATATACATCGATAAAATAAGGTAAATGTAGCTAAATTATCTGAGGGGGGTGAGTGACGTACGAGGGGTAGCAAAAGGGGTGACTTGGGTAGCAGAGGGGTGACTTGGGTAGTAGAGGGGTGTCTTTTTTTTTCTCAAAAAAGATCATTTCTAGACAGATTTTTACGTTATTTTGAGGGGTGGATTGTGATGTTTTAAGCATAAAAAAGAGGGGGAGGAAAAATGAGGGGTAGCTGAGGAGGTTTTTTTTTTTAACTATATAATATAGGGAGATATATATATATAGATATATATATATATATATATATATACCTGTGTGTGTGTGTGTGTGTGTGCGTGTGGGTCGACATTAAATGTTGCATATATATGAGCCCAGGTGCGTATGTATGTGCGCGTCCACATATGTTTTTCTATGTACATATATATATGATAAAAATTCCTTAGTACGTTTAATTAAAAAGAAATTGTGGAATTTTTAATTAAAGCTCTCGAATTCACAAATCATAATCATAGCAGAAAAAATTAATTAAAAATATATAAAAATAATCAATAGTATTAAAAATTTAATACATAAATTCAGATAATAATTATTATATTCACCTTATACAAGGAAGTTTAAAAAGACGTTGAAAAGCATTAAGCTATAAGCATACAAGTACGCTGAGTTCGTACCAAGTACCTTTAAGAGCAGCGCCACCTAACGGATGAGCATTTAACTATTACCTGCCTCACTCCAAGCGCTAAATTCAAATAATTATTTGACTTGGATTTAAATTAAAATATTTTTTAAGAGGATTTAATTTATCTTGTGTAGATATATATAAAATACAAAAATATTTTCGGCGAGATTAATTTTTCTTAACCACTTTATTTAAATAAAGTTACAGGGTAGATAGAACATTATCTAAAATTGTTGAAACTTGCATATAAAGACAACGTTAAATAGTAACTTTACTAATTAAGGAAGAAAATTATGTCGAAGAATATTCGTATATGCATCCCGCTATAAAAGAGTTTCTTAGATGTAGAGCACTCATCAGGGCTCAAAGACTGGTCGATAGGATTAGTAACGACTGTTTTTGGACAGCTCAAAACAAAGATACAGGTGACGTCTATAACTTTCATTATTTATTCAATAACGATCGCGGAATCAAGCCAACAGAGAGAACACCTCCATTTTGTACGTGGAAAGACCGTAAATATCCAATTCACAGAAATTTAAAATTTTATTTTCTATATAAAAAGGAAGTAGCTCGAAGTCGTAAATTATATAGAAAGGAGTTAGAAAGACTAATCGATTGCGATTGGGACCTAGAAAACTTCTTTTTTATAAACAAAATAAGTTTACGAATCGGCAACCCTAAGAAGCTTATTATTATCAAATACTGTAGAGCCTCAATCAGGGTTGCAAATATTTAAATCATTTTGAGCTTTAAATAAATTTTAATTCACAAATCCTTTTTGAATTCGTAATTAAAGTTTTATTTAATTAACAATTCCTTTTAAATTAATAATTAAAAATATTTTAATTAACAAATCAAAATCTAATCGTGAATTGAAAAGGCTTTAATTAAAAAATAAAAAGGAATTCTTAATTAAATAAATTTCAATTAAGAAATCAAAATGTAATCGTCAATTGAAAGGGCTTTAATTACAAAATCAAAAGGAATTCTTAATTAATTAAATTTCAATTAAGAAATCAAAATTTCATCGTGAATTGAAAGGGCTTTAATTCCAAAATCAGAAGGAATCCTTAATTAAATAAATTTCAATTAAGAAATCAAAATGTAATCGTGAATTGAAAGGGCCTTAATTCCAAAATCAAAAGGAATTCTTAATTAAATAAATTTCAATTAAGAAATCAAAATTTAATCGTGAATTGAAAGGGCTTTAATTCCAAAATCAAAAGGAATCCTTGATTAAATAAATTTTAATTAAGAAATCAAAATGTAATCGTGAATTGGAAGAGCATCAGTTATGATTATGATTTGTGAATTCGAGTGCTTTAATTAAAAATTCCACAATTCCTTTTTAATTGAACGTACTAAGGAATTTTTATCATATATATGTATATGGGACGTTTCATGTCAACTCGCCTAACAAAAAAATAGAATTCGTCGAAAATCTGTGAAAATGTTCTATTTGATACCCAAAATATACAAAAAAAATTTTAGAGGTCCAGGTTAAAGAAGTCAGGATTTAAACGTGATGGAATTTTTCGAATTTTCCAAATTTTTTGCTAAATAAATATTTTAATGAATTTTTTCCTCAAAAACTATCAATTTTTTGTTAAAACTTAATAGAATACTTTTTCTTGGAAATTAGATGTAGAATTTACCTGAATTTTTGCAAATTATAATATACTGATTTTTATGCTTACTTGATCGATTTAAACATACTATTTAGTATATCTAAAAATCGAGCAGGTTAAATTGGCTTTTTAAAGTCTCATTATTTTGTTTTTTTATAAGGTAAAAATATACGAAGCCTCCAGTTGGGCAACCTTCTCAAAGTTACTTAATTGTGCAAAAATGTCTGAAAAAATCGTTATTTTGGATCAATGATGAGATTCGTGATTTTTTTTCTGAAAAAGTATTAATTTTTGGGACAAATGTTTGAAGATGTTTTTTATTGGAAATCATGTGTAGAATATGAACATATTTTTACAAATTGTAATTTAAGACATTATGAACAATATATACTAAAAATTTAACAAAAAATAAATTTTAAAATTTCAAAATTTGATTTATAATTTGTGATGTTTAGCAAATAATGGTTTACAAAAATTTAAATACATTTTACATACAATTTCCAATAAAAAAACATTTTTATACATTTCTCCCAAAAATCAATACTTTTTCAGAAAAAAAATCACGAATCTCATCATTGATCCAAAATAACGATTTATTCAGACTTTTTTGCACAATTGAGTAACTTTGAGAAGGCTGCCCAACTGGAGGCTTCGTATATTCTTTCTTCATAAAAAAACAAATAAAATAAGACTTCAAAAAGCCAATTTAACCTGCTCGACTTTTAGATATACTAAATAGTATGTTTAAATCGATCAAGTAAGCATAAAAGTCATTATATTATAATTTGCAAAAATTCAGGTGAATTCTACATCTAATTTCCAAGAAAAAGTATTCTATTAAGTTTTAACGAAAAATTGATAGTTTTTAAGGAAAAAATTCATTAAAATATTTATTTAGCAAATAATTTGAAAAATTCGAAAAATTCCATCACGTTTAAATCCTGACCCCTTTGACCTGGATCTCTAAAATTTTATTTTGTATATTTTGGGTATCAAATAGAACATTTTCACAGATTTTCGACGAATTCTATTTTTTTGTCAGGTGAGTTGACGTGAAACGTCCCATATAGAAAAACATATGTGGACGCGCACATACATACGCACCTAGCCTCATATATATGCAACATTTCATGTCGACCCACACGCACACATACGGACAAGTTGATATATATATATACATGGTCTGTTTCATGTCAACTTGCATCCGTTGACCCGTATATATTTTGGTTTATATATATGTATATATATATATATATATGTATATATATATACATACATACATACATAGAATATTTCATGTCGGTTAGCACGTACTCATAAGTACAGGTTTTCTTTATATGTGGTACATTTCATGACAACACGCACAGACCCATTCGTGTACCCTTAGATTTATATATTTGGGACATTTCAAGTCGATTCGCATGCATGCACACGCACGTTAATACACATAGGATTTTTCACGTCAATTCGAAGGCACACACACAGGTTTATATATATGGGACATTTCATGTCCATTCGCAGTCATGCACACAGACTTTAATTAACATGAGATTTTTCACGTCAATTGGAACGCACGCACTTACAGGTTCAGATATATGGGACATTTCATGCCAATGCGCACGCACACACACACACAGGATTATATATGGGACATTTTATGTCAACTCGTACATACTCATAATGACAGGCTTTTTTATACATGTGGGACATTTTATGACAACACGCACACACCCATCCGAGTAACCTTAGGTTTATATATATATATATATATATATATATATGGGACATTTTATGTCGATTCGCATGCATGCACGCGCACGTTAATATACATAGGATTTTTCACGTCAATTCGAACGCACACACAGGTTTATATATATATATATATATATGGGACATTTCATGTCAATTCGCATGCATGCACACAAACTTTAATAAATATTGGATTTTTCACGTCAATTGGAACACACGCACATACAGGTATATATATATATATATATATATATATATATATATATATATATATATATATATATATATATATATATATACCTGTATAAGCCCATGTGTGTGCGTACATGCGAATTGACAGAAACGGTCCCATATATATAAATACAAATTTCAATTACATGTTTAGATGTGTTTGCGCGTTCGAGTTGACAAGATATGTCAAATATGTGAAAACCGGTGCGTGCGTGTTGACATGATACGTCCCATATATGTGAACCTAAGGGCGCTCGGATATGTGTGTTGAAGTTGTAAGGAAAATCCCATATTTATAAACCTGTATAAGCGTGGGTAATAATTGACGTGAAAAATCCTATGTATATTAACGTGTTTTATAGATATATATATATATATATATATATATATATATATAAGCTGATTCCATTTCAAATCGAACAGTCAGTATACACTCAAGTCACCAATTACTGCGCTAATGGAGTATGTTATTCTACCCTAAAAATAAGGGTATACGTATTTTTTTATTTTGCTGAAATATCAAAATTGCATCAGATAAGCACTTTTGAAAATTGCATACAAAAACTAAATGTTAAAACTGAAAATGTTGAGAATAACTTTAGAGAGCTATCGTTTTACCAATTTCCAATGAATTTTGATAAACCTTTTTTTATTTTATTTCGGTTTGAGCCCTCTTCAACTCCGTGCAAGAAATTAAAAAAAAAACTAAAAAATGACTGAGATATATGCATTTTACCAAAAAATGCACTTTTTATGCACATGCATTTTTCTCGAAAAGGCCTTTTTTTTTTGCTGAAATTTTTTTTGCTGATAAAGGACCAAAATACCTATCTAGTAGTACTTGTTTGATCCCAAGTTTTTGGGTTTGGAGCGAGAAAAAAATTCACAAATTTTGTTGGTGAAAAATGCTTGTATATACGTTCGGAAGTCTTAAGCAGTCGACATTTAAATATTATCCTTCGTTTAGCATTATCCAGGAACAACGACGTGGACGTAGATGGATTCTGTTCCCTTCGGGGTGCTTTTTTAGAGTGAGTTCCCCTTGCCTCTCACTGTTGGGATGCGTCAAAAAAATAATTATAGATAATTATTTTTTTTTATTTTTGCGCTTATTATTTTTAGTTTTAAATGTAGTCTCACGACGCTTGGCTTTTTTTTTCTTGTTTTTTACTTCATTTAGTGCATGTATAGCTGTCCTGCCAATAAATATATGTGATTTTAATTCCCCAAGTTTTTTTAACCACATATGACTTTTTTGAATTCCATTATATTTAGAAACCCCACTCCATTCAATATTTTTCTTTTTTCTAAATCTTTCAATCTCATTTATTGGCAGTAAAATGATTTTTATTGCATTGGTGTAACTTTGAACCCAATTTATAAAATCGTCAGCATTTTGTATCGATTCTTCATGAACTCTTTTCAAGTTATGTGAAGTAGCATAATGCTTTAGAAGCCCACCTATTCCATCAACGGCTCCTTTCCCATGACCAGTCGCAGAAAATAACCATTTCATTTCATAAAACCAATGTTTGAATTCATGTAGTTGAAAACGATTTTTAAATTGGCTTGGAGCTCCATCTGATATGATAGTGACTTTAGTAACTAAATAATTCTTTTTCATAAGATCGATAATTTTATTTATTGCTAGCAGTGCATATGCAGTATCATGCTTTTTGTCGTGACTAACTATCGCAAAACTTTGTGTTATCTCTCCTTGGTAACAGACTGCAGTAAAAATAAAAATTTGGTTATTTACCCAATGATTTCCTTGAACCGCTTTATTATTTATTACAGACCAATTTTCTGCAAAGTCAACGTGGATGATTAACTTATTAGGATCAGCTTTACCTTCTTCTTTTTCTTTTTTTATAGCTTCACGTTGAATATTTTTTATGTATATATGAGTACTTGCTTTCAATGCGCAGATTGAAAGTTTTTCTTTAAAAACTGTTAAGCTTATTGTTTGTTTAATAAGATTACCATTATCCCACAAAGCAAACGTAATTTCATCTTCACAATTTTGTTTCAGTTTTAACAATTCTAATGTGATACCCGCACCACCGGGACAATCTTTGCATTCTTGCAAGAAACATGAATCAGATGGTTCAGAACACAACATTGTGTTAGTTATTTCTGAACGAATTGAATCTAATTCGGAATTCTTATCGCCTCTAAAACGAATCAAACTTGTAAGAAACAGTTCAAAATTTTCGCAATGTACACAAAGACAAGCTTCCTTCACAGGGCTAGTTAAGACGAAACTTGGTCTTAGACTATAGAATTTCGATTTTCCTATTTGTAAGTTTGGATTTTCTTTTCTTAATTGACTATGTTTCTTTTAAGCTTCGAGTAAGAAACCGTTTGACTTTTTAGTTTTTGTGTTATTAATTTTAACAGTTACGACATCAGATTTATTTGGACTTTGTCTACTACAATTAAAATCATCATTTAAAAAATATTCCATAACGATATTTTTTGTGCTTTCATCAATAGGATGACCAGTATATAAATCTGGCTCCGAATAAACTCCTTTATTTTTCACGAGATTTCTTGATTTATTTATCATATACTCGCTTATATTCGGGAATAGTGAGCAAACTTTTATTTTGCTTAATTTTGAAGGTAGTAGAGTTAGAAGTTTTATTTTCTCCGAAATAGAAGAGCATTTTTCTAAAGCCAATTTAAAATTTTCTAAAAATTCATTCCAATAGTTTTCAGTGGAATTTTCGTCCGATTCTATTGATTCAACTGAAATGCCATACGCATCTTCTAATTTACTTCCAACAGTAGCAGAAAAAGCTGAAATTAAGGATTTTTTCTTTTTAGATACGTAATTTCCTCTAAAATTTTCAGGTATTGCAGTTTTTCTTTTTAGGGGTGAGATGCATTCAGGTAAAACTGAATTAATACTCTCGTTTAATTCCTCTATTCGTTCGAGTGTCTTCGGAATAAAATCATCATCTCTTCCGCTAAAAAGTTTCGTGATTTCATTTTTAGATATAGACTCAAGATCACTTAAAATCATTTTTGATATGCGATTATGACAATTTTTACATACATTACTAGATGGCAATATATTTAAATCTGGATGAAGCTGTGCCAAATTAATGGCTAAATCTTCCAACGGTCTAAAACGTGAATTACTGCTCATATAAACTACCTTTTTTTGCATTTGAAAAAAATCGGGACATGAAATTCTTTTAGAAGAGTAAATTTCGGACATTGTTATTTCACCATTTTGTTGAATTTTTCACAAGCCTGAGAAGCACCTTTCAAAGCAGCCGTAAAAATAACTAGCTTCTATATAATAGTTCTAATATGCTGTTTTGGTTACGCGATGTATTTGTCCGCGAGTTAGCCTCCTATTGTTTGTACATCGAAACATACATAATATAGATATACACGAATAGAATTCTTTTTTTTTCATGTTTAAATATTTATTTTTATATTACGAATTTACACATATATATAACTATTGATGCTATATACATGCATACAAATGTAAACAAATGATGAGCCAAGCATACGACAGTGTTTGAATGCAGACTGCTTAAGACTTCCGAACGTATATACAAGCATTTTTCACCAACAAAATTTGTGAATTTTTTTCTCGCTCCAAACCCAAAAACTTGGGATCAAACAAGTACTATTAGATAGGTATTTTGGTCCTCTATCAGCAAAAAAAATTTCAGCAAAAAAAAAATGGCCTTTTCGAGAAAAATGCATGTGCATAAAAAGTGCATTTTTTGGTAAAATGCATATATCTCAGTCATTTTTTAGTTTTTTTTTAAATTTCTTGCACGGAGTTGAAAAGGGCTCAAAACGAAATAAAATAAAAAAATGTTTATCAAAATTCATTGGAAATTGGTAAAACGATAGCTCTCTAAAGTTATTCTCAACATTTTCAGTTTTAACAGTTAGTTTTTGTATGCAATTTTCAAAAGTGCTTATCTGATGCAATTTTGATATTTCAGCAAAATAAAAAAATACGTATACCCTTATTTTTAGGGTAGAATAACATACTCCATTAGCGCAGTAATTGGTGACTTGAGTGTATACTGACTGTTCGATTTGAAATGGAATCAGCTATATGTATATATATATATATATATATATATATATATATATATATATAAAACCTGTAAACGACATGAAATATCTCATATATATATACCTGTATGTGCGTACGTTCCAATTGACGTGAAAAATCTAATATTTATTAAAGTTTGTGTGCATGCATGCGAATTGACATAAAATCTCCAATATATATGTAAACCTGTGTGTGTGCGTTCGAATTGACGTGAAAAATCCTATGTATATCAAGGGGACGCTGTATCTTTCTATCCTTTTCTAATTAAGAAATGCAATTTTTTCGAAAATCTAGTGATTATTGATAGAAATTAAGACTTGTCCGCTACTTGTTTAGTAAAAATGAATATTTTCTCTGATGAGGACCAATTAATTTTGTTGCTTTTTTTCCAGTAAAGTTTGACATACTTAAAAAATCCTAAGTTATGCTAGAGAATACGTTATTTAGGTATGTCAAACTTTACTTGAAAAAAAAGCAACAAAATTAATTGGTCCTCATCAGAGAAAATATTCATTTTCACTAAACAAGTAGCAAGCAAGTCTTAATTTCTATCAATAATCACTAGATTTTCAAAAAACTTACAATTTTCAATTAGAAAAGGATAAAGAGATACTGCGTCCTCTTAACGTGCGTGTGCATGCATGCGAATCGACATGAAATGTCCGATATATATATATATATATATATATAAACCTAAAGTTACTAGGATGGGTGTGAGTGTGTTGTCATGAAATGCTCCGCATATATAGAAAAGCCTGTGATTATGAGTACGTACGAGTTGACATGAAATGTCGCATATTTATAATCCTGTGTGTGTGTGTGCATGGGTGCACATTGGCATGAAACATCTCACATATATATATATATATATATATATATATATATATATATAAATATATATACACATATATGTGTGTATATCTGTGTACACATATACATGGGATATTTAATGTTAATTCACACGCGCACACACACACAGGCTTATATACACGGAACGTTTCATGTCAATTTACATGCGTGACACACGTACTTGAGTTTATATATATTTTTCTTTATATATATATATATATATATATATATATATATATATATATATATATATATATATATATATATGTATATATATGGGGCTGTTCCTGTCAAGCGCATGCACGCACACACATGGGTTTATGAATGTATGTATATACATATACATGGGATATTTTATATCAATTCACATGCGCGCACACACACACACACACACAGGTATATATATATATATGAGTGCCACCAGATTTTTTTTTAACAAGTGAACAGTTTTTAATCAGTTACACAAACAGGTTATTTTTTATATGTTACTAAAAATAAAATAAATTCTAGTTTAGGAAAAGTTGCTAATATTAATACTGATAAAAATCTTAAAGATTTTTAAGGAATGGTTTTACTTTTTGATGGATAATTTGATTATATGATTTTATTTTTGAAAAAGTTTTTACATAATAGTTATCTGTAATAAAAAAATTCTTTTACAATGTTAATTACTTTTTCCTGACATTCGTTTTGAAAGTTTATGCTTAGCAATTTTAAAATTTGGTTGTGACACTAATGATGCTGCTATAAATTATTTTGGATGTGTTATAATTAGTGTGCTGTCTCAATTTTCAACTGAAGGATTATAAATTAAGGATATTTTGGATTGAATTGCGGAAATAAAATAAATGATTTAAGAATTACAATCAACAAATCAATAAATTCAATTATTAATAGTTAAAAAAAAATGTTACCATGTCAGTGAGTTTTTTCAACAGGGTTATACATAAATTAAATTAATTGAAATTAATATTTTCAATCAATCATATACCTATTTTTTTTATTAAAAAGATATATTTTTACAAAATATGTAACAGTAACAAAGTAGTTCACAGAAAAAAATTGTACTTCGTTAAAAAATTTTATAAATTATAAAAACACAAGTTTTTTAAACTTCATAAAATAATGAACAGCGTACTGTACATATTGTTCTTGTAGTAAAAATTTTACATGTAAAAAATGTAATAAGATTAAAATACAAATAACGATTAATTAAACGTATTCATAAATTATAACATAAATTTAGCAAATGAAATAAAATTTTAGGAAATCCTATTCTAATCTCTGCTGCACTGTAACAATAGTCTCATTCTAATATGAAAAATTGAAAAAAATTATAAAACTTATTCTTTTTCATAACTTTGGCATGAAAATTGCATGGAATAAGCGACAAAATGTTTTTTATTTAAAAAATAGACTTTTCAAATTTTTGGAAACCATATCATACAAATTTTCCTGGACATTTTCCGACTTCACCCCCTTTAAATTAATGTTTAGTGACAAAATATATAAAAAAAATTTTTGGAACCGCGGACTTTAATGTTACTATAGCAATCTCCCCTATTTTCCGACCTGACTTTTTCATATGAGCACCGTTGCGCGGTACTCTCTGAATAAGCGGTTCAATTCTTCGTGAAAAATTAAAGGAAGACCGCAACCAGCCTAAACCATTCTTTTTTTATCAACAGTTAGTGGATTAAAGAATAATTTCAGCTAATTGAAATGTAAAAATTCTCAATTATATTGGCCACCAATGATTGGTGCAATAAAATAAAAAAAAATCATTAAAAATGGGAAAATGACTTTTTTTTATATTTATGATGTTTTTACAGAGAAATGGTGCAATGTACGGCAAAATTGATGAGAATATTTTCGACTTAATATTTGATGGGAAACACGAAAAATTATGTTTTTCCGTGAAAAATTAACAACCAGAAAATTTACTTTAGAGATTTTCCTAACTATTTTCCAGTTATCCGCCCTCAAAATTCGTGTTCAGGGCACCAAAATACGTAGGAAAAACTTTGGTGGAGCCGTGGATCTCCATCGGCTACGGAAACTCTCCTAGCTACCTATATTAGTTATAAATGTCCTTCGTATTCAGGTGAAATACCCCGGTTAAAATGTACATTAAGGTTTGGAAAGATCCTGATGTAAAAGAACCTTTCTAATTTTTTGCGGTTTTTGGTACCAGTCCATAATACAACTTTGCAAACTCTTATGAAAAAAATTGTCATGATTGTCGTTGATACCTTCTGAACTTTTTTGATTCATTAAGTTTTACTAAGGAATAGTAACCTTAATTTTATCGTATTTACAATTAATGAACAATTAAGATCGCTTTAGAATTGAACATCACTGTAAAGTTTTCAGGAGAAACCTTCTGGATTGTATTTAAAAAAATTCTTCAGAAATATTTTTTACGTTTTATCATCGTATGAATATATTTATTAAATTATTGGTAAACAAATGATTATAAATCTATGAGATCATTTAAGAATACGGATGAATCTTTATATTTTCTGTATATTGATTGAAAGGTTTATGAAACTTCACGAACTCTATGGAAGTAAATCGAGATGAATTATTACAATCTTTTAAAGAGTTTAATAGCTCTTAAAGATCCTTAAGAGGAGGTCGAGTATATATGTCCTATTGTAATCAAAAAATTGATTTTTTTACTAAAACTAATAATTTTAGCAAAAACTAAAGAGAAAGCCCCATCTTGTATCATAAGAAGCAATATTTTCTTTGATTAGGAAAAAATTTTTTTATCGATTCGTTTTGAAAAAAACCTTGAAAAACATAAAATATTGAGGTTTGGATGAACAATTCAGTTTTTCAAAGTTTTCTTTGAAACAAAGCGATAAAAATGATTTTTTCTCAAAAATTGGGCTTTCTTCTTATTTTTTGCTACAATCATAAGGTTTTGCTGAAAATTGAATTTTTTTATTATAAAAGGATAGAGATATACGACCTGCTATTAATAAAATATCGTGAAAATTATTCATGATTCTCACTAACGATTTTGAAGTTATAAAAAAATATACGTATTATTAAATTTTTTTAACTCTTGAAATAGTTAAGCATACCATGGAATTGTTCGATAGTGGAAATAAAGCCATTTTACACGACTGAGCTATAAATTTTTTTTTGTGAATAAATACAATAAATCGCACTGATTCATTAATACTAGGCAATTTTTCAGTTAATTAATAAGTTAATTTAAATAATACTATGATATGCCCTTCAAAAATCACTATTCAATATATTAGAAATTCATAAAGAATCTGAAGAAGTCATAATCATATTTTTTGATGTATGGGGATATCCACAAAACTTTTAATTCTCTAGTAACAGGTCATATTACAGCTGTTACTGGGTTACCGCATGATTCACATTATTTAAATTAGGTTCAAATCTTTTGTGCTATCCTGTAACTCTATTTCTGATGTATTTTGTAAATGTTTAACAAACGGCGCAGTAGATATTTCTATGAAACATTCATTTTTACACATAAAAAATTACCGTAATTTATCTTATGTGTAAATTTACTTTTTATAGAATTATCTGCTGCGCCGTTTGTGGCACATTTACAAAATACATCAGAAATAGAGTTACAGGATAGCACAAAAAATTATAACCTAGTTTAAATAATGACCTGTTACTAGAGAATTTAAAGTTGGGTGGATATGCCCATATAATACCATGGTGGTACACATGAAATTGGAAAGGTTCCAAAAATATATAAATTACAATAACTTATCTGATGAGGAAATATTATTCAGATTAATATTAGTTTTAAAGTTAGATAACATTATTTTTATTTTTAAGAGCATGACAAAGCTTCCAGTCTTCTAATAATATTTTCAATCCTAAGTTATGAATAAACAATGCGTTTAATAACATTTTTTTGCGACAAAGAAAAAATTTGTAAGATTCAACTCGAGTGCGGACAACTCAAGAAACCCACGAAAATACCACATAAAAAGTAATAATACAAACTTTCAATGTAACGTATTTTAAGATTAGGTTTGTCGAGCTTGATATAATTTCCAATCCAAGTTCATAACAAATTTACAAGTTTAAATGATTTTTTATTTTAATAAAAATTATTGTATTAACATAGCTTTAGTGCGGACAAGTCATTATATTTGTTTTTCTCATCCGTGCTGAGTAAGTGGCCTATAGCGCATGCGTTTTCGGGGTAATAAGTAGCTAATAGCGCGCGCTGCGTGTGTTGTTTTTTGAGGGCGTGTGTATTACAGCTATGTATGATATTATTTTGTATTAAATCACGTAAATACGTTACATTCTGTAAAATAATGTCACGCAAAAGCATTAATTAATGTAAAATCGCAAAGGTTTATACAAGCGCAGCGCCCTCATACTGTATCTCATCGACCATATGATGAATTTCATACTTTATCTCGCTTTAACCTCTGACAAAGTAAATCGTATCATCTATTCTTGTATTATTTTTACATTAACGAAATCGTAATTATTCCGTATATACGTGAAATTGGTGAACTAAAAGTATGTAATTTAATTACAAATAAGAGTACAAAAAAGTATTGAAATATACTATTGCGAGTCAGTCGTACGGCAGATATGAGAGAGAGAGAGAGAGAGTCTCGGGCAATGACGCTACTCGCTACGCTCGTGCGCCAACTTGCCCTCGTGCGCAATAGTCAACTAAACCTTACTCGTTACACAATATACTATTAATTTACGAATTTAAAATGATATTAATGAAATAAAAAGAGCAAAACTCGATTGCTGCAGCTCCAACATCAGATAAATATTACGGAAAGAAACATAATGAATCACCCAAATTCACAATTTTATAAATTACAACTTTATCACTCGAAAAATAGTTGCATACAATAGACTTTTCCAAATTTTATGAGTAACGGCTTATAATTGAAATTTCAATGTCGAAACGATTCGGAAAACTTGAAACATTTATCAATTTTCATTTCATAATAGTTCTTAAACATTCTTTAAAGACCGGAAAAATATTTGTTTCGATTCTTTCAGAAATTTTCAGGTCATTTTAACGAGGATATAACTGATGATGATGTAACAAAATTCAACTACAATAATCACAAATTTTCCAATCGAAAACGTTTTCATAAATAATTTCCATAACTTTATAATTTCCGCGAAAATAATCATAATCTTCATAATTCTGCAAAAATGACGATTTGTATTGACTTTTTCATAAATTTAAGTAACTTATAGAAATTTTCTCAAATTTAATTTACTTGTTTTTGTCATAAAAAACGAAAGATAATTAGTCTTAAAGCAGACTTAACGTAGGTAAATATTATTTTTTTCTATACGCTTTTCTCATATTCGCCTTCATGTCTGTTTGTTTGTTTGTCTGTCTGTAATCAAATCTTGCGCGCTCGATTTCAGGCACTTTTTGACAGATATTAATTCTGACAATTGGCATAGACTTTGGTCTTGGATGACAATACAATAATCAGTTGTCATTTTGGTATCTGGACATCCAGGTCGATGATAATGGGTGTGAAAAGTCATCTCCGAGGAAGTATAAATGGGGAGGCTTTCTTTGCGTCGAGGTGAGTTTCTCGGGGGTTTCCAGGGTTGCTAAAACCGAATTTGAGATCAAACAATTGCCACAAAATGATGCACGTTGTCCAGAATACGCGTGGACGTCGTCTCCGAGGAAGTACAAGTGGGGAGGCTTTCTCTGGGTCGAGGTGGGTTCCTCGAGGGATTTCGGGGCTGCTAAAACCTAATTCGAGGTTTGAAAGTGAATCTATAATGCATAATAATGATTTAGGATGAAGAGGTCGAACTGGAGTACCAAGTCGCCGATAACGGATGTACCTGAGTGTAATCTTCCAAAAGTCTGGTTGCAATGTAACTCTAAATGATAATAAAAACAATTTCAACTTAAAAATAGAAAATACGAAATTTTAAAAACATAAAATAAATAAATTAACTTTCTTGATATTACATTTATATAGTTTCATTGCAATAATCAATAAAAAATTTTACAACAGCAATTTAAAAAGAAAAGTGTGGTTGCTGAAATTTTTTCTAAAATCTTTTTAAGAAATTATTAAAGATAGTATTGAAATTATTATTAGATTTACTGAAAATCAGTGCACACACTTTTCTTTTATAATTTTTGTTGTAAAATTTGATCTTGATTATTGCAATGAAACTGTATAAAAGTAATTTTAAGAAATTAAATTAATTTATTCAATACTTTTCAGTGCATTTTTTCAATTATTGGTTTTTTTTTAACAACGTGTTTTCAACATGAAAAAAAAATTTTTTTATTTATTTATATTATTTCACCAATTAGATAAACTCAAATATCTTCATATTATAATTTGCAAAATGTGTTATTTATTTAACATCAATTATTGTTTTAAGTATTTATCTGAAGTTTATAGTATTCGAGAAAACAATTCATTACGGAATTCATTAAACAATTCATAGGAAAAAAAATTTTTTAATTTACATCGTCTCATTTCAACACTTTTATGATTTAGACCTATACAATTTTTTGTATATGTTTTGTGTATGAAAATATATGATTAATCTGCAACTGAAAGAATAATTTATAGACCACCAGTTATTTTATTACCGCAATTAATATAAATGCAAATCTTTGTACAATAACATAAAACTGGCTGACATTTTTTTGAAAAAATTAGGGAACGTAGATATCTGTATAACATAACCTTTTACTTTGGCATTCCGTACTTTTCTCAATGACGGTATTATAAATTTTCTATTTTGAAGTGAAACTTCTTTACCGACGGTATACACCTCCCATAAGAGACGTATAAAAAAATTATACGGGAGTGAATTGATTTCATGACGGTACATGCAACGGAACTAATGAAGCGGAAGTGTATATATATGAGGGGCGTCCGCGCCTCCTCTATGTAAATCAAGGTACTAGATACGTATAAAGATAAATTCGCGGGACTGACTTGATGTCAAATGCACAGATAGTGCATGAAATTAATGTTTATGTATTTTTCTAACAAAGTTGGGTTTTGTAAAATTGAATTATTGTTAAAAAGATTATAATTAAATTCATACTTTACAAATTTTAGACCTCGTAAAAATTTAATTTAAGGAATATTATTTATAAAATAAATTCTCAAATCATTCTTACTGGATCAATAAACCTATAAATACATTGTATTTTATTATGTTATTCATTGTTTTGTTGTTCACTTTAAGGATTTAAAATGAACAGTGAAGAAAATTCAGTAGATAATACAGATGAATTTCTAGCTAGTTTAAGAGTTGGTATAGATCGTGAACCATTACATGATGATGGAAGTCAGGGGACAGCAAATAATGGTACCCATTATGAGTTATCACGATTGAGTAATTCTACAGGAATTACAAATGTTTCAACGGCGCCTTCTGTTTCATTAAGTGATGAGCAAAAAGAAATGTTAGATGTCTGCTGTAAAACTTGTTATTTGGATGAAAAATTTTTCGAAGCAGATTTGACGAAATTAAATGGCGATAAAATCATAGCAAAATGCATGACTTGTAACCAAATTATTCATGCACGGAGACAAAAATCATGTTATTTTCCTATGATAAATTTAACACGTTAAAATTAAATGATTTTTCATGTAAGATTCTCATGAAATCAACTTAATTTAACCAGAATAGATCCTAACTGAAAAAGCTATAGGAGCCATTATATTATCCTTTGGACAGCAGCTATAATTACTAAGAGCGCCAAGTGAATATAACCAGTTAGTCGATCCTGTGATATTTACTTACCGCTCACGGGATTTTCACGTGGCACTCAAGTAAATTCAATGGTGGCGTGACCAACCGAGTAGCGCGTGCCTTGCAGGTAGTGGGGAGAGAGAGCGAGAGTAACCAAAATACAATCTTGTCATGATGGTAAAATAGCAATTTTGTAAATAAATTAATGAGTGTTAAATTATTAATATTACCTCTGAAACTATTAGAAATAAATTTTAAACTCAAAATTTAATTATTTTAAACAACTGGGGGACAGATAAGCATGTATCATTTCGCACCAAACATATCTCAAAGCAGGTCTAGCCTAGTGCGTAACGTTCGTGCTTTTCTTTTTGGGTGCGCGAGTTCAACTCTCGGTCAAGACCACTTTTTTCATTATTTTAATATTTTTTATTAATTATTTTATTTATATTTTCTTTTTTCTAATATTAAAATCTAATTAAATATGCTCATTTTTTTAATTAATATTTTTTTAAAATAAATTATTTCTTATACGTAATAATTAAAAATATTAATAAATGAATAACAATTATATTTATAATACTTCAGTTAAATTTTGTCTTCATGAATAGATATGTGTGTGTATTAATATATAATATAAACTATAACATAAATGAATTAATACTATAGACTAATTTATTTATTATGTCAATTTTATAAATTACATTATGAATAAATTAAATTATAGTATTATAAATCACTATTATTTATTTATTAACTATTTGAATTATTACGTATAAGAAATAATTTATTTTAAAAAAATATTAATTAAAAAAATGAGCATACTTAATTTGATTTCAATATTAGAAAAAAGAAAATATAAATTAAATAATTAATAAAAAATATTAAAATAATAAAAAAAGTGGTCTTGACCGAGAGTTGAACTCGCACACCCAAAAAGAAAAGCACGAACGTTACGCACTAGGCTAAACCTGCTTTGAGATAGTTTTGGTGCGAAATGATACATGCTTATCTGCCCCCAGTTGTTTAAAATAATTTAATTTTGAGTTTAAAATTTATTCCTTATAGTTTCGAAGGTAATATTGATAATTTAATATTTATTAATTTTTTAAAAATATATATATTGCTGTTTTACCATCATAATAAGATTGTATTTTGGTTACTCTCTCTCTCCCCACTACCTGCAAAGCACGCGCTACTCGGTTGGTCACACCACCATTGAATTCACTTGAGTGCCACGTGAAAATCCCGTGAGTCGCAAGTAATTTTAACATAATGCATCGCCACGTTCATTCTTCTAGCAGCCCACGTAATTTTAAGTTGACCATCAAGAAAAAATAACATCTTTTGTATCTGTTTTAAGATGGATACCAATCATCTATTAAAAACATGAGTATCATCAAAAAATCACTTGTTTTTTCGATAATATTCGGTGAAGAAATATCATGTAATAATCACTTGAAATTTCATGGAATAATAACATGATATGTCTCTCCGTGTGGAAATCTTAAAGTTTCATCAAATTTTTATCGCCATTTGAAAGTTATTGTTTTTATATGTATATGTTATTAAATCAACTAATTTATTTATTGTTATTGTGACTTGCAAAATTTAAAAAGTAAAAATTGTACTTTTTTAAAAATACCTTGATAAGGTCAATATTTAATGGTATGAATTGAAAAAAAAATTTTGATGTTTTTTATGACAGTACATTCAAATGTAAAGTTAATATTTAGATGAAATATCAAGTATTATGTTTCAATAAATATCTTGTTCAATGATGAATTTTCACTTATGGATATATAGAATTGAACATTATTTATATTAAAGTTATATACCTTATCAGAAAAAAAGGTCAGCCATGTTGGTAGGTGACAATAATACTAAATTTTATCTGTTATAGTAAACACAGAATAAAATGTTGTGTTCACTTTTTTACAATGTCATCGAATTGCTTTTTAACACCTAGTCCAAAAGTACCATATTTTCTCCTGTCATCGAAAATATAATATGGTATTTTTGGCCCCTTGTTGGAAAATTTGTATTTTCACCTCGAGAGTAAATGAAGAATGACTTTAATTTTATGTGAATTGTCATCCAAGCCAAACAGGAGTTCTTTATTTTTACTCGCTCTAAGTGAAAAATATACTATTTCATACAAAACCAAAAAATTTTAATAATATTAAATGTTTATTTTGTATTAATTTTATGATTTAACATAATTATATTTTTAGAGAAAACATGAAGATAAACTACAAAGCTATCAGCAATATAAAAAATTTAAAAAATTGGATGGTGATGATAAAGATGAAAATGATGTTGTTTATCGACGTGTGACATGTGCTTTTTCTCAAAATACTTTTGAAAAAAATGTTGTTAAGTTTTTATTGAGAAATCAACTTTCTCTTCGTCTAGTTGAAGATTCAGCTTTTCGAAAAATATTTAATGGTTGTATATTTTATATAATATTTTTTTTATTATATTAATGAATAAAATTTTATTTAAAATATTTAGATTTCAAAATTAAACATGGTGACGCTCCGTTAAAGCATTTGACTCGTTATACTGCTGGAAAAAAAGTTGATGATTTATATTATAAACAATTAGACAAGATTAAAATGGCTTTAGCTAATGTAAACCATGTCTATACAACAGCAGATATTTGGACTGGGTCGAATAGAAGATATTTAGGTGTAACTGCTCATTGGGTAAGATAACATGTTATTCACATGAAGTAGTTAAGGAATTACAATAAAATCAAAATTATTTCTATTTGCAGATTGATGATATATCTTTGGAAAGAAGATCAGCAGCTTTAGCTTGTAGACGATTTGAAGGATCGCATACCTTTTCCAATATAGCAGAGCAACTATCTATTATCTACTCGACTTTCGAGCTAACTACTGAAAAACTTGTATCTACAGTTACGGATAATGGGAAAAATTTTGTTAAAGCCTTTAAAGAATTTGGAATAGAAAATCCAGAAAATTATTTTCCAGGATATTTAAATTGTTATTTTAAATCAATTGTATTAAAAATTAAATAAATAGACATTTAAATTATTGGATGAATATAATCAATTCTCGAATTAAATTAATATTAAACTAGCAAAAAATACCTCGCTCCTAACGTCGCTCGGTTGAATTTTCATATATTATATTATTATGTATAAATTAGCCAATTTTAAAATAAAAAAAAATTGACGCAACTTATGAATTGTGATATTGTAGTTTTGTACTAAATTAAATTTTTCCATTTTTATAAAAAAGAATAATTAAAGTTACAATGTGCATAAAAATTGTTTAAATACAAATTATATCTTGATGAATTAAGAATTTGTTCTACTAAATTGCATTTGAATAAATGAAAAAATATAATAGGAATTTTTTCTTTTTAATCACGTGTTTCAATTACGAACCATGAAATAATCGAAAACAGTATTTGACGTTTACTAGAACTAACAACTGCACGGAGAAAAGAAAGTATTGTTAAAATAGGTTCTAAATCAAGTATATCTAATTTATGTTTTAAGGTACTTAAAAAAAGAGTGACGATATAATTTCAATTAGTACTATAGCTTGAATTTTAGGGACCAATGTTGGTACTATTATATTATGAAGTAAAAGCATAAATTTGCGATGCTTACTGCTTTTTTTTTGGTATTAAGACTGATCTTTTACCTACTCGATCCAAGGGCAATATTTCGCAGAAAATGCAATTATTAACCTCTTATCGTGCGGCTTTTCCTGTTACTAAAATTGAAAATTATTAAATATAGAATTATTTATATAATATATAACTCTTTAAAATTACTAATAATTCATATTTAAATTCGTGATATTCAAGGATTAAAACGATACATGTTTATCTTCCATATTCCATTTAAAATAGTTACCTTTGAGTTTTAAATTAATGATTAGAAATTTAAAATTGATATATATATATATATATATTATATGATTTATATTATATTTATCAACTGTTGAAAATCGTTACACAATTTATTGGGTTTTACGTTAAGAGGAGGTCATGTATCTCTGTCCTTTTCTAATCAAAGAAATGATTTTTTTACAAAAACTAATAACTTTATCAAAAAATGAAGAGAAAGCCGCATCTTGTATCAAAAAAAGCCATATTTTCTTTGATAAGAAAAAATTAATTTTATTGTTTCGTTTTCAAGAAAACCTTGAAAAACTTAAATCATAGAGGTTAGGGTGGACAATTTGGTTTTTCAAGGTTTTCTTGAGAACGAAGCAATAAAATTAATTTTTTCTTATTAAAGAAAATATTGCTTTTTTTGATACGAGATGCGGCTTTCTCTTCATTTTTTGATAAAGTTATTAGTTTTTGTAAAAAAATCATTTCTTTGATTAGAAAAGGACAGAGATACGCGACCTCCTCTTAACAGGTATTAATTATATTGAAGCTTTTCGCTCCTAACGTCGCTTAGTTGAATTTTCTTTTATTATATTATTATGTATAAATTACTAATTTTAAGTAAATAAGAATTAATTAATTGAATTTTGAGTACTGAATAAAATTGAAAATAATTTGATCAAACATAATATAAAAATATATGTACACATGTGCTTAAAGTTAAAAAACGTATAATTTATTTTAAGTGACTATTTCTCACTCTACTGCCATTAGAAAAACAAAGATAGTACGATATTTGATGTAAATAAACTGAGAACTGGGTACTGAGTTACAACTAATAATTTCCAGATTTCAATATATGACCATGAATTTGAATTATGAAATAAATTTATAAGTGAAACATGCTTAAAAGAAATTCGTGTTCATTTCTAATAAAAATATCTTCACAAATGTATTTTATATATATGAAATACGAAATTTAAATAGAAAAAATCATAAGATTAAAATACAACATTTTAGTTAATTTTAAATTCGAATATTTCGAAATAAAAAATAACTATTTGCAATTACTTAACAATCCTTTTTGCATCTAATATAAAAATTTAATGAGATACAAATATTACAAAGTGTATGTATCACAAGTAAGGTTTGCATTTCATAAATATTATAATTTTTAGAAAATTCTTGATATTAATAGATTATTAATTTGGAAAATTTAATATTTTTTATTGATGACAAGTAACTTTTCAAAAATAGTTAAAATAATACTGTAAATGTCAATTAACATTTTCATCAAAATAAATTTCAACGCTATAATTATTAAAATAAACATTTTTATTTAACTACAATCTATTGTAATCATTATTTTTTTAATATATATATATATATATATATATATATATATATATATATATATATATATATAAAAAAATAATAATTTTATTTGATGAGCAGTTTGTAACGGGGAATATATTTAAATCAACTAATCAAATATATTTGTGGGTTTCATATGTACTTACTTCAAGTACATACGCACTCACCGTTAAATAACCGATTTTCGATTCAGAGACAATCAGCCTCGTACATCGTTACTGTTCGACTATGACTGTCTTTTTCATACAATGGAAATCAGTTAAGCAATATTTAATACTATTGCAGAACTTCGCTTAGAAGTTCTGCCTCCCGGACGTCTGGTACGACGAAACTCACGGCGTGTACCTTAAGACTCTGTTGAATATCGTAGATCAAAAGAAAGCAAGTGTATTAAGTTTAACATATAAAGACAAAACACGATTTTAATCAGTGAAAAATAATATTATGTAACAATTCAAAATAACTTCAATTTTACTTTAATTTATTCAAAATGACAAACAAATTCAGTACACCAAAATAAGTTTATAATGATAGTTATTAGATACAAAATTAGTAAATCTCACGAAAAGAAACAAAAGTTAATTTAAGCTACCCTATTCTATATGACCTGGCGCACACGACGGTCTCGATATTTTTACATATATCGCATACACGTATTCAATAATAAAACGCAATACGATAGTCTGCAGACTTACATTTTTCTATCGGTCGTTGAACACGAAGATTTTCCAACGATCCTCTCTAACACAGACGAATCGATGATTCAACAAAAGCGGCACCGAAGATATGCGGTGCAGCTCAAGGCTATCGTAGCTCTCGTTACAAGGACGCTCCGATCTCTCTGCAGAATTACGGCAAACCCACTTGGTTCTTGTACACGACACAACGATTATATTAGCAAGAAGATCTGCTTTTCAATGTCTCTCAACAAGCCAATATTCGAAGCAGAGTCACACGAATTAATTACATCAGTCAAAATGCTTCTATCTAAAGAACGGAAAACTATCCAAAGCACGAGCTCGCACAACGCACAATATAGCTGCTAAATCCTTTCTAACCGACCCGTTCGTTTCCTTCTCTTGCCTAAGTTTTCCCATCATGCATTGCGCGCGCTTCCTTCTACAGTCATCCATCCAAGCCACTGACACAGACTCTCTCTGTTTCACTCTTATACTCGCACATGAAGCATCGAAACATACGTTGTACTGTGCAACTAACAACGAGGAGAGAGACAGAAGTATACTGACATACAGTATATGTATAATTTGCTATCCTCGTTACAAGTTATATAAATATTATATATTTATAATTGTATAACTAAATTTATTAAATTAAAATTGTATTCAGTTATCATTCAGAGAATGAGGTATTTGAATTAGTTTTCATGAAAATATATTATTTAAAAAGTTACTTGTTAACATTTTTTTATAAATAACATACATTTAACCTTAATTACATTTTCATTTGTACACGTGTTTATATTTTAATGAATTATGATTTATATAAAAATTGTTAGCAATTCATTTCATTGAAGCAATAATATTTTTAATAAGAGAAACATTAATTTTTAAAAAATATTAAAATATCTCACTTGAAAAATTATAATTACATGATATAAAAATATTTTTTTTAATATCGTTTGAACAGAAATTTTATGAAATACAATTTAAAAAAATTATTTATTAGATATTAAATTTTTTTTATAGTCAATTATAAAGATATGACAATATATAAAATATGAATAAATGTTTCTGATTATGTCTATAATTATGCATTTATATGTATGAACTGCCTAGATAGAAGTAGAATTACCCCTAAAAAAGTAAATATTTTAAAAGAAAATTTACTTATTATTTGCGAAACATTTATTATGAATGCGGAAAAAAATAATACTCTGTAATATCACTCTATAATTTGTATTAAATATGATACAAATCATTGAAAGTACGATTATTTCATTATGTCAAATTTGTTGTCAAAGTTTGATTATATTTTACTATAAGAAAAAAAAAAATTAACTGTCTTTCCATTCTATTGCTGAATTTCCATAAAAGAAATGTATTAACTTGTAGTACGTCTCGTGATGATTATTTATTTGAATTTTTAAATTATTCCAATCATGAGTTTTCAAGATATTTAAATTTCTGATTCCAAATGGAAAAATTTTAGTAAATAATATTAGAACCCAAACTTCTCAATAAGTAATGAATAGATTTATGTAAAAATTTAACTGAATAATCTTCGTGATACATACTGTATGTTAATGCATCTATTTATTCAAAATTTCAAAATACAATGGAAATATAATCAATATTTATGGGTGAAAGTATGCTGTCCATTTTACATCTCCTTAAATAATTTATATTTATAAAATTCACATAATATCATATAAAAACTATTAAAATGAGAATCATATATTCAATATAATTGTCAACTATGAATTAAAAGTTTAAAAAAATAAGTGATAACTTATAAATAGTTATATTATATTATTGAATACATTTCCAACCTAAATAATTAACTTCATGTTGAAACTAAATTTAATTAGCATTCAATACCACAAGTTATTTAAAAAATTTACCATTATTCAAAATTATTAAAAAGTTATTTATAAAAAGTATTCCCATATCAAAATTTCAAAATTATACCAATTTAAATTTTTATTCTTTACATTAGAGAATTAGTTTTGATGTTGAAATTTTTTTGTGAAATGAAACATATATATATATATATATATATATATATATATATATATATATATATATATATATATATATATATTATCTTATAGTAAAATATTTTATCACCTTGTATGAAAATTATTTTGTAAAAATCGAATAATGCTGTGAATAAACAAATGATTATAAGAAAATATTGAAAACTGTAAATAACAATAAAAGAGCGTTAGGCTGGAGATAAATAATGGTTTTTACATAGTATGGAAGATTTCACTGAAATATTTCGAATTATTCTACTGGAATATTTCAATGGAAAACCTTTCATGCAGATTATTGAAAGTCTTCACGGAATATTTCAGAATATTCCACTGTAATCTTCCATTGAAAGCTTCCAGGAATATTTCAGGAATATTTTATAGGAATGTTCGAAAACTTTTTCAAAATATTCCATGTAATATTCACGAAAGATTTCTGAAATATTGCATAAAATATTCCATGTAATGTTTATTAATATTCCAGTAAAATATTTCATGAAAGATTCCAGAAAGATTCCATAAACATTTCGCTGGAAAATTCCGATAAACTTTAAAATCGTACAGCGGATAATTACATAAATCTTTCAGAACTGGTCAACTAAATATTCCACAGAAAGATTTAAGTAATCTTCCAGTGGAATATTTCATGAAAGATTTCAGAAAGATTCCATAAACATTTCACTGGAAGATTCCAAAAAACTTTAAAATCGTACAGCGAAATATTAGATAAATCTTCTATAAATATTCCAAGAAATATTCCACAAAAAGATTTAAGTAATCTTCCAGTGGAATATTTCATTAAAGGTTTCAGGAAGATTCCAAAAACATTTCACTAAAAGATTCCTAAAAACTTTTAAATCGTACAGCGAAATATTACATAAATTTTCCGTAAATATTCCACGAAATATTTTACGCAAAGATTACAGTAATCTTTCAGTAGAATATTGCTTAAAAGATTCCAGAATGATTCCATGAAGTTTTCGTTGGAAGATTGCGCGGAACGTTACGGGAGGTTTCCAGTGACGCCGATAAGGGGATGTTTGTTAAATGGGAGTCTTATCCCCAAGCGGTTGAAAGATACCTCACTTACTATAAAAGCGAAAGGGTATCAGCACTTTGATGTGCACAGTCGAAGCGAATATTTAAATGCGATTTTATAACTAAATGTTAATGTATGCGTGTATGTATTGATGTATAAGTGTAATGTTTTATTATATAATATATATACCATTACCACACAGCATTTCACATTTTCCAAAAATCTTCCAGGAACATTTCATGAAAGATGAGAGATTACCCAAACCTTCAATTTTTATATTCTTCAAATCTCTCAAGAGTATTCCATGGATTATTTCAATGTAGGAAGAATCAAGAACATACGAATATTACAGGAATATTTCACGGAGGATTCCTGAAATATTCCAACTCTTCCGTGCCAATATTCTGCGAATCTTCCATAAATATTCCACGGAATATTTTACGATAGATTTCTAAAATCTTCCAGAAATATTTCATGGAATATTTCATGAAAAATTCCTTAAATCTTTCGTGCATATTCCATGAAAGATTCTTTAGATCTTTCGTTTATATTCCATGAAAGGTTTATAAAATGTTTTAAATCTACCGTTTCCATATTCCGGAAATTTTCAATGAATGTTCCAACGGAATATTTCATGAAATATTCCTGCAAGATTCCTGAAATATTTTAATAAAAGATTTGAGATGTCCTAGATCTTCCAATGAAAAATTCTCAGAATCTTCCAGCAATATTCCATGAAATATTCCAATTTAGGAAGAATCAAGGACATACGAATATTACAGGAATATTCCATGGAAGATTCCTAAAATATTTCAAATCTTCGCTGCCAATGTTCCAGGAAGCTTCCATAAATATTTTATGCTGTGTGGGTTGTTTATTATCATTTATACATTATTTAAATGTAGATACTGCAAATAACCATAAACAACTGTAAATAAATTGAATAATACAATTATTAAAAATAATTCAAAATAATTTTGATTTTAGTTCTTTTTACAACGAACTTTTTTCAATGAATAAATGTATATATATATATATATATATATATATATATATATATATATATATATATATATATATATATATATGGAACATTTCAAACCAACTGGAAGAGCAGAATAATAAAAATCTCTAAGACTCTGGGAATATATCCTGCCTGTTACTCAAAATGTGTAAAAAAATTTTCAAGGATTTAGATTGGGAGGATCAAGAGCCATAGATTCTTGAAATTTGGAAATTTTTCAAAATTTTTGGAAAAGTCCCAACTTGATCATTTTTTTTCTGAAAATCCTAATATTTTAGAGAGAAATTCATGAAACTACTTCTTGTTGTTAATAAAAAGCAGAGTTAGCATGATTCTTTACAGACCTGAATTTTGAAGTTTTCTATTGGTTCTTATATGTATTACATGGTAATTGAAATTACTCATTGCTCCCCATTTCAGAAATTTTTTTTTGCGGGCTTATTTTCCTCTATTTCACGTGAACTTTGAAATGAATTTTTGATCATGTAAGTCAGAGCCATCAATAAGGAGTTAAAACAGTTTAAAATATATATTATCATGTATGATTAATTTTTATATTGAAAATAAATGAGACATGAAAATATATATTTTAAACTGTTGTAACTCCTTACTGGTGGCTCTTTCTTACACAGTCGAAAATTTATTTTTAAGTTGATAAAAAATAGAAGGAAATAAGCCCTCGAAAAGCAATTTCTGAAGTAGCAGACAATGAGTAATTTCAATTACCATGTAATACATGTAAGAACCAATAGAAAACTTCAAAATTTAGCTCTGTAAAAAATAATGCTAACTCTTCTCTTTATCTAGAACAAGAAGAATTCTCATAAATTTCTCTCTTAAACATCAAGATTTTCAGAAAACAAATCATAAAGTTGGTAGTTTTCCAAAAATTTTGAAAATTTCCAAATTTTAAGGATCTATGGCTCTTGATCCTTCAAATCTAATTCCTTGAATATTTTTTTACACATTTTGAGTAACAGACAGAATATATTCTTAGAGTTTCAGCGATTTTTATTTTTTTGCTCTTCCAATTAGTGGTAAAATATATATATATATATATGGGTCAATCCACGTCAAACGGATAATGGCTCTGTCCAAAATTGTAGATCACTAAAAAAGTCGTGCATGGGCTCAAAATTTTTGTCTTACACTCTACTTTCTTTTGCAATGTGGCGATTTCGAAAAATCCAAAATGGCGGCCTTAATATGGCGACTCAAACCTAGAAATTTTATAAAAAATTTTCAAAAATTAGTTTTAATTCATTCAAATCTGATTCTTCATATTTTTTATTTCAGAAATAAGTTTAGCGTTTGATTTTACATAAGAATATAGTATTGCACTCAAGGTAAAAAAATTTTACAATATCATCTGAAGGTCTTATCGCGATACAATAGTTATTTCTCGAATTAATCATTGATAAACGTTGATTAGTAAGAAAATGAAGATACTGATAGGTAACTCGAGTCACTCAATCCAAATCTTATATCCGCTTAATCCTACCAGTCTCCATCAAGGTCATTTGAAGGTCAAATTTGATAAGATTAAGACACCTATAAGTTTTAAGTGATGCTGGATCCGAATCCGAGACCTGTTGGAGTGTCAAACGACGTAATTACAGAAAAATTTGTTTCAAACTGTGGTTTCTTGGAGGACAAAAGTTTTCTTCTAGTCAATATTTGATTAATTTTTACATAATTACGTCATTTGACACTCCAACAGACCCCGGTTTCGGATTCAGCGACACGTAAAACTTGATGGTGTCCTAATGTTATCAAATTATAAAAAATATTCGCGATTTGACCTTCAAATGACTTTCATACAGATCTTGTAGGGTTAAGCAGACATCAGATTTAAATTCAGTAACTCGAGTTATCTATCAGTATCTTTATTTTTTCACTAATCAACATTGATCAATGATTAATTCAAGAAATAACTATTATTTCCCGATATGACCTTCCGATGATATTGTAAATTTTTTTTACCTCGAGTGCAATACTATATTCCTATGTAAAATTGAACGCTAAATTGGTTTCTGATGTAAAAAAATATGTAGGATCTAATTTGAATAAATTAAAATCAATTTTCGAAAATTTTTTATTATATCTCTAGGTTTAACCCGCCATATTGGAGCCGCCATTTTGGATTTTTTTAAATCACTACATTGCAAAAGAAAGTAGAGTGTAAGACGAAAATTTCAAGCTTATATACGATTTTTTTGGTGATCTACAATTTTGGACAGAGCCATTATCCGTTTGACGTGGATTGACCCATATATATATATATAAATAATTGCCGAAAATAATTATTTTTTATCATAATATTATTTTTACAAATTTCATTATTATTTATTTATCATATAACAATTAATTCATAGAATTTTTCATAATTTCTTTAATTTTTCAGCTTTTAAAGTAAAAAGGCAGTAAATTAAATCAGTTAATATAAAAGCAATTCTTTTGTGAATATCTTTGGAAAAAGTTCATTAAAAATGAATGAAAATTCTTAAGAGAATTTTCTTTTTCAATAATGGTTTTGACTAAGGAAGATAAATTGATTGTTAAAAGACAGGGATTGTATAGTGGAATTGCTTTCATATTAACTGATATTCATATATTAGAATTTAATAACATTTCAAACCAGTGCACCTCATTCGACATGCAATTGACTTCACTAATTCAGAGACCACAATATGTTCATTCAGTACTGATTGATGGAGAATTTATACAGTTATTATTTACCGAAAATTTAGAAAAGAGTCACCGGATTCGTGTGTATTATAATAATAAGGTAATTCATATATATAGACAGTTCGAATCTTATATATTTACAGGATGAGTATAAGATTTATGTAAACAGATTATTTCCAAACAAATCAGAATTAAGCACAGTATTCGAAACAGTACAATCACAAACGAATAATTATGATTGCAGCGTTTTTACAATGGTTTTTGCTGTTGCGGTACTTTATAATTTAGGTCCATGTTGTTTAAGATATAATGTTTCTCAAATGCGATTACGTTTATAAAGAATTTTTAAAACGCAAAGAATAAAAATGTTTTTAGTTTTACAAAATTATAATAATGCAAAAATTAATTACGATAATCCACCGGATATGATAAAAAGGAGTTCTTGTCATGAGCAAGGTCTTAATCAAATACCATTTAATTTAGATTTCGCCGAGCTTAAAATATTATTAAAAAAACTCACAAATGCATTTATTGCCAGAACAAAAAAAGATTATGGAAACGTATCGTAAACAAAAGAATTTGAATCATGAAACAATTTTGATGGAAATTGACAATGACATTTCAGATAGAAATTTTTAAAAACCAGATAATGATATAATGGGAATCGATGACATCCACTTGAATTATAACGATAATAAAATTGGGGCAGTTGAGATTAAATTAAATGAAGAAAAAAAAGAATCAAAAGAAATAGATGAAAAAGAAACTTTATTTGTAACAGAACTTAAGAGCTTGACGAAGCGGCCCCCTTCTAATGATATTTCCAATCCTAACTTATGAATAATCGATGCGTTCAATCAAGTTTTTTTGCTACAAAGTAAAAATTTGTAAGATTATACTCCAGTGCGGACAACTCAAAAAATCCACCAAAATATTAGACATATAAAGTTATAATAAAAACTTTCAATGTATCATATTTTAAAGTTAGGTCTATTAAGTTTGATATCTAATTTCCAATCCAAGCTCATAAAAAAATAACAAGTCTAAATGATTTTTTATTTTGACAAAAATCATTGTTGTAATATAGCTTTAGTACGGACAAGTCATTATATTTGTTTAATTTATTAATTTAAAAAGATACTGATATAATAAAAAAGCAAAACTCAAGTGATGCAGCTCCGACATCCCGTTAATAGGTAAATGGTAACAAAAGAATCACATAAATATAAAAAAATTTTAGAAAAAGACATTATTATGGAAATGCGAGAAACAAAAAAGTAATGATAAATTAGAACTAAGACGTGTTCAAGAAACTTTACGTAAGAAAAAAGCTTATATGAAAATGAAAAAAGGACAACCAAATAAATATAAACAGAAATTAGAAAATACTAACATAACAAAATGGCAATTTAAGGAAACAATGAGTACTGATAAATTTGAACAAATACGTGCGAATAAGGCTTTACGTAAGAAAGAAGCTTATATAACTAGCTCGCCACAGCGGCCCAGAGGGCCGCTGTAGCTCGCACCTCGGTCTTTTCAGAGCTTCGCTTCGCTCAGCTCTGAAATGCCCTCGGGCCTTGCATCGCTTCGCAATGCAAGGCATGCAAAAAGCTCCGCTTCTTGCATATAAGGCACGACCGAAAACGCTCGCGCTTCGCGCTCGCTATTTGATATTCAAAGAATATTAGAGCAAATCATTTACAACCGCAAAAGCATTAAAAGTTAATCTTATTTCTTTTTTTCATTGAATGTTTGACCGCATCTTTCAACAGAAGGTTTGAATTTATTGTATTTATTTAAAAAATCAAATTTATAATTATTTAATATTTTCTTGTGAATTAAGTTGATTGATTTCGAAAAAATTTATGTTATGTGAAAAAGACATATTTTTATTAATGTATATTTTTTAAAATTTTGGATAGGATAATCTATCAAAAGTTATAAGAAAAAAAAAATTATTTTATAGTTTAGTAGCTTAAAAGTAAAGTTTTGTATAAAGTTTTTATTTGATCTGAATCATTTTGATGGGGGATAATTTAAAACAATAATACAAATAAATGTTGGCAGTTTAAAAAAAAATAGTTCGAGCTGTTTTAAAACAGTTATCCCTTCAGAGGTAAAATAAATGATTTTTTGGAAATAACTTGAAAAAACGAATTTTCAAAAAAAGTATATGAAATAAAATTTATAGAAAAAAATAAGATACATCTTTTTAATATCATACATATTTTTTTTTAAATAATATTTATCAATTTATCATTAAAAAGCCTTTAATTTCAACAATTTTCATGAATAATTTGAAAAATATTATCTTTAGAGAAAAATGTAGAATATAAAAAAGATTTATTTTTTTATATTCTATAACTTTTATTCAATATACTTTTGAAAAAAAAATCGTAACTTTCAAGTTATTACCAAAAATCCATTTTTTTGACCATTTAAAAGGCGCTTATTTAAAAACGCTTCCAACGATTTTTTCCAAAATAGGAACGTTTACTTGTATTATTATTTGAAACAATTTCCCGTTTGAATCATTCAGATCGGATAAAAACTCGTCGAGAAAATTCATAAACTTGATTTCTCACACACATACATCCATACATACATTTTAAGTAAGCCTCGTAATAGTCTTATTTTGCTATAAAAATAAGTTTTTTATCATAAAATAACATATTTTGAAGGGTTACATTTTTCGCGATGTCGAAAATATAAGGCACTTCCGTATAGCGGTCGTGCCTAAAAATTGAAGAAAAACAACCAAAAAAATATGAAGAAAAATTAGAAAATGTTAAGTGTAAGCGATTAAAAATTGAAGATAATAATTATAATGAAAATTAGAATAATAATAATCATAATAACAATCATAATATTGTATTAAACGAAGTTATTGATAAAACAATAAAGGGCAAAGTAGAAAAAAAATTAAAGAAATTAAATGAAAAAATATTAAATAAAAAAATTAATTTGAAACTGATTGGTTGTATGGCAAATATATATTTCGATGAAAATCTCATATCTGAAAATTACATTGGTTCCATGACGAATACATGTGTTTATTGTGATGCGCAACATTTTGCTTTTTAACATACTAAAAGTAACGATTTCTCCAATTGTTGTCATAAAGGTAAAGTAAAATTGTTAGAAAATCTACCTTACCCAGAACGATTAATGTTTTGAGCAACTGAATTTGCGGAAGAAAGTATTGATTTTCGACAAAATGTTAGGTTGTACAATAATGCTTTAGCATTCGCAAGTTTTGATCCCAATTTTGATACATTGCCGAGTAAAGGACCACAAGTTATTAGAATATGTGGACAAATTTACCATAATGTATATGCGTTACATCCTAATAAAGATGAAGCACTTAAATATGGACAATTATATATTTTAGATAATGAAATGGCAACGATTGAACGACATAAGTTTAATACAAACTTAACATTATTAAAACATTCAGATAACTTAATGAGAGATATTAACCCTCATGCTAAAGCCTCTATAATGATGCATGAAGCAGGAGAAGAAGAACTACAACGATGTGCAAAAATCAATTGTCTTCTGAAAAGTGTTTCTATACCTATTGTCGGCAATAATAATTTCGATAGAAAATAGATATAATCTACCTACCTGTAATGATGTAGCAATAGTATACGTTGGAGAAGACGATATGCCTCCTATTGAACGTGATATTGTCATTTACCCTATATCTGATAAACCAATTAGTATACTATTAGTTATTACTAAAAATTAGCAAACACACAGATCTTATGACATATTTGCCTATTCATCCTAATGGTGGTTTCGGATGAATGTCAAATATGAAAAATAAATTTGGAAAATCTAATATTAAAAATTTGCAATTTTATAATTATGGATTTAGTGTTAGAAATGAATTTAATCCATTTCTTAATTTAGGAAAATCATCTCAACAGTTCATTGTTGATGCGTTTGTAGAAGTTGAAACCTCCAGATTATATTTCATACGAAAAAACCAAAACGTATTAAGAAGTGATTGTTACAAAAGTGTTATGGACTATTTACATGAAAAAAAAGAATTAGATTATTCAAAAATTGGAAAAATGGTAATATTACTAACAAACTTTACAGGAAGTCCACGATTTTTAAAACAAAATTACATTGATTCAATAACACTTGTAAATTATCATGGTAAACCTGACCTTTTTGTAACTATGACCTGTGACCCACATTGGAAAGAAATAACTGAAAACTTGGAAATTTATAAATATGCAATAGATAGACCAGATATTATAACAAAAGTATTTTATGAAAAAGTAGAAGAATTCAAAAATTTAGTAATAAAAAAGGGAATATTAGGAAAATGTATTGCATATAGTTATGTAATTGAATTTCAAAAACGAGTATTACCACATATGCATATGTTGTTATTCTTAGATAAAAATGATAAATTTGACATTCCCGAAAAAGTTGATGAAATAATAAATGCAGAAATCCCAAATAGAGATATTTATCCAAAATTATATAGTATTGTTAAACAATTTATGATACACGATCCCTGTGGTATGCAAAATATAAATTGTCCGTGTATGGATAAAAATACGAAACAATGTACGAAAAATTTTCCAAAAAAATTTAATAATACAACAACATTTAAATCAAATAGGTATCCACTATACAAACGCAAAAATGATGGCGTCGAAATTATTTTAAAAAATAAATTTACAGAAAGAATTGCAGATAATGGATTCGTTGTTCCTCATAATCCTTACTTATTATTGAAATTTAATGCACACATAAACGTAGAAGTTTGTTCCACTGTACAATGCATTAAATATTTATTCAAATACTGTTATGAAGGTCATGATTTTGCATACATTGAAATACATCAAGTAAATGTTGATTTTAAATCAGAAAATTAAGACACTTTTGAAAATGACAATAGTGAAAATGTTGAATATGAATATGACGAAATCAAACAATACATTAATACACGATATTTATGTCCATCTGAAGCAATGCACAGATTATTAGAATATCCTTTACATGTTATTCCACATACTATAAAACGTCTAAGCGTTCATGAAGAAAATCAACAAAACGTATTTTTTAAAGAAGGAAAAGAAGAAATGATTATGCAAAAAAATGTTGGAACAACATTAACAGCATATTTTGAATCGAATAGAGAAGATTTCGAAGCACGACGTTACTTATATTAAGAAATACCAAATTTTTATACATTTGATGAAAAACAGAAAAAGTGGAATAAAAGAAAAAAAAAAGAAAACCAATACTCAGTAGAATGTAGTTAGTAAGTCCGAAAGATAGAGAACGTTATTTTATTAGGTTATTACTATTACATGTTGAAGGAGCCACGTCTTTTGAAGCTTTGCGTACTGTTGATGATGTGATGTACAATTCGTTTTATGAGGCAGCTAAGGCAAAACAATTAATTAATAAAGATAAAGAATGGGATAGATGCTTGGAAGAAGCATCTTCAACAGAATTCCCTTATGCTCTTTGTGAATTATTTGCTTTTATTTGGGTTTTTCACAATCCTATAAGTGCACGAGATTTATATGAAAAATATAAAGATAAATTTTACCACCCTTAATACGAAATAAATGTAGGTGAAAATCTTGCATTGAATGTTATTAAAAATAATTTACATGTCAATGGATTTTCATTAAACGATTTTAATTTACCTAACATAAGCACATTTATAGAAGAAGATAATAATGAAAAAATTTTAAATCATAATAATTATATTCTTAATGAATTAGAAATGAAAATAAATTCTTTAAATAATAAACAAAGGCAAATATTCGACTCTACACTAAAAAGTGTAAACAACCAAAGTAAAGAAAAATATATTTTTATAGATGGACCGGGTGAAAGTGGAAAAAGTTATTTACTTAACGTTTTGATGGCTTATTTTAAATATCATACCATACATTATTTATGTGTAGCTTTGACAGGTATAGCAGCGAATTCATTAGTCGATGGAAGTACCGTGCATACAACATTTAAACTACCGTTAAATATAACAGATTGTACAACTTGTAATGTTAAGCCTAATTCTGCAGAAGGCAAACAATTAAAGGAAACACAAATAATTATTTGGGATGAAATATCCATGACTTCAAAATTTGCTTTTGAAGCGGTTGATCGTCTTTTTCAAGATTTATACAATGTAAACCAACCCTTCGGTGGTAAAACTGTAATTATATCAGGAGATTTCAGGTAAATATTACCAATTGTACGACATGATAGCCGTATGAACATTATTGAAAATTCAGTTAAATTTAGTTTATTATGGCAAAATTTTAAGCAAATGAAGTTAAATGAAAATCTGCGAGTTTCGGATAATGATAATAATTTTAAACAATGGTTATTAGACATCGGAGAAGGAAATCGCCGAGATGTTTTTGAAGATGATAATGAAGTAACTGCTATACCAGATAATTTTATCATTAAAGAAAATCTTGTCGAAAAAATATTCGGAAAAACAATAAAAATAGACAATACGAATATAACGAAAAAAGTTATTTTGGCTCAAAAAGTTATGTTGAATATTTGAGTATTGATACTGCTGAAGATGATAACAAAGAAAATTTAGATATTATGTTACCTACAGAATTTTTAAATAAGTTAACTCCTAATGGACTTCCACCACATAAATTACATTGAAAAGTAGGGGCTATCATTACACTTTTAAGAAATTTAAATGTCAATAAGGGACTTCGTAATGGAACAAGGTTGATAGTAAAAAAAATGCTTAAACATTCCATTCAAACGGAATTAGCAACTGGTCAAAACAAAGGTAAATAAGTTTTCATTCCAAGAATAAATTTATCTCCATCTACGGGAGAAATTCCATGTAATATGCAACGAAAACAGTTTCCTATTAGATTAGGATTTGCAATGACTAATTATAAATCACAAGGACAATCTTATGAAAAAGTTGGTGTTTATTTGCCGTCACCAGTTTTCATTCATGGGCAATTATATGTTGCTCTTTCAAGGACGAAATTTAAAAACAATTTAAAATTATTTTTAGGTGACTACGCTATTGTTAATGGAGAAAATAAAAATGATCAGAACACAATATATACAAAAAACATTGTTTATAAAGAGATATTATATAGAATATGTCAATATGTATTTAATATTTATGTTTTAGATTGTGTTAATGATTGAACTCGAAATATGATAAAATATATGATATTTAATAAAAAAAAATATCAACTGACGCTTTCAAAATAGTTTAATATGATGTTGAATCAGCTGTATAAAGGACGCGCTGTTAAATCGGCTACATAAGGAAACGTGCTGTTAAATCGGCTGCATACGAGGATACGCTATTAAATCGACTACATTAGGGAATGCGCTGTTGAATCGGCTGCAAATAGGGATGCGCTGTAGAATCGGCTGCATATGGGGATGCGCTGTTGAATCGGCTGCATATTGGGATGCGCTGTTGAATCGGCTGCATATTGGGATACGCTGTTGAATTGACTGCATATTGAGATGCGCTGTTAAATCGGCTGCATATGGGGATGCGCTGTTTAAACGGCTGCAAATTGGGACGCTCTGTTTAATCGGCTGCATATGGAGATGCGCTATTAGATTTGCAATGTCTAGTGTAAGAATAAGACGTTAAAACATTACATTTGAAATAAAAAAAAATATTATAGCGTCTGGAGCGGAGCCTGTGTAAAACATTATAAAAATACGCTTCACTGAAGAATCCAATGTAAAAGTATACAGACTTGGATGAAAAGCTACGTTAGAAAACATATTGACCAAAAAAATGTAGGAATCAAAAAAATATAAAGCCCAAGAAAATATAAGGCCCAAAAAATATAAAGCCAAAGAAAGTGTTAGGCCCAAGAAAATATAAGGCCCAAAAAATATAGAGACCGAAAAAATATTGGGCTCAAAAAAATATTAAGTCAAAAAAATTATACGGCCCAAAAAAATATAAGGCCCAAGAAAGTATTAGGCTCGATAAAATATAAGGCCCAAAAAAAATTAAGGCCTAAAAAATATAGAGACCGAAAAAATATTAGGCCCAAAAAAAATTAGGGCTCAAGAAAATATAAAGCCCAAAAAATATAGAGACCGAAAAAATATTGGGCCCAAAAAAATATTGAGTCCAAAAAAATATTAGGCCCAAAAAAATATTAAGTCCAAAAAATTACAAGGCCCAAGAAAATTATTATGCCCAAGAAAATATAAGCTCCAAGAAAATGAAGCTGAAGCTACCCGCTGAACCTATCCGCCGTACATAGGCGTAGAAGCATGAGGGACCCGAAACTTTTTATACTCTCATTTCTACCAAATATCACTCAAATAATGTTAAATAATAATGAATCATGTATTTTTAGCAATACATAGAACTAAGTAATCAATTATCTTTAATAATAAAAGTTTAAACAATAAAATAACCAAACTTTAGAAAATCGCAGATTACCACACTTAATAAATATTAATACTTTATCAATGATTGGATTAGCACAAAAATCAATAGAATTAATCCCTTAATAATTTCTAAAGATCATCGCGTCGTATAATTGCTGGCCCAAAAGTAATGACTATAATTATTTTGTTTACTAACCTCAAAATTTTCAAGATTTTATCAATTTTTCGGAATTATTGATTTGTAACTATTTAATGAATTGTAACTTTAATATAAAAATCATGCAAACAGATTCTCAAGACTTTCCTTGAGTCAAATGCATTCCGAATCAGCTGGTCCAAAAGTTATTATATAGGAAATTTAAAGAGAAATGTTGGGAAGTTATCTAATTTTCTCAATTTTTTGAATTTTTAATGCATAATTATTATACTGATTATAACTTTGATATAAAAATCATGCAGAATGATCCTCTAGAGTTTTCTTAAAACAATCGCATTCAGAATCAGCTGGCCCAAAAGTTATTAGACCGGCAATTTAAAGAAAAATGTTGGAAATTTATCTAATTTCTCAATTTTTTGAATTTTGAACATATAATTATTTTACTAATTATAACTTTGATATGAAAATCATGCAAATTGATTCTCTACAGTATCCTCGAGACAAATGCATTCCGAAACAGCTGGCCCAAAAGTTATTATATAGGAAATTTAAAGAAAAATGTTGGAAATTTATCTAATTTTCTGAATTTTTTTGAATTTTTTGTGTATAATCATTATACCGATTATAACTTTGATATGAAAATCATGCAAATTGATTTTCTAGAGTATCCTTCGGACAAATGCATTCCGAAACAGCTGGCCCAAAAGTTATTATATCGGAAATTTAAAGAGAAATGTTGGAAATTCATCTAATTTTCTCAATTTTTTTAAATTATTTATGTATAATTACTATACTGATTATAACTTTGATATAAAAATCATGCAGAATGATCCTCTACAGTTTTCTTAAACCAATCTCCTTCTAAATCAGCTGGCCCAAAAGTTATTATATCGGAAATTCAAAGAGAAATGTTGGAAATTTATCTAATTTTCTGAATTTTTTTGAATTTTTTGTGTATAAACATTATACCAATTATAACTTTGATATGAAAATCATGCCAATTGATTCTCTAGAGTATCCTTCAGACAAATGCAGTCCGAAACACCTGGCCCAAAAGTTATTAGACCGGCAATTTAAAGAGAAATGTTGAAAATTTATCAAATTTTCTCAATTTTTTGAATATTTTATGTATAATTACTATACTGATTATAACTTTGATATAAAAATCATGCAGAATGATTCTCTAGAGTTTTCTTAAAACAATCGCATTTCAAATCAGCTGGCCCAAAAGTTATTAGACCGGCAATTTAAAGAAAAATGTTGGAAATTTATCTAATTTTCTCAATTTTTTGAATTTTGAACATATAATTATTTTACTAATTATAACTTTGATATGAAAATCATGCAAATTGATTCTCTACAGTATCCTCGAGAGAAATGCATTCCGAAACAGCTGGCCCAAAAGTTATTATATAGGAAATTTAAAGAGAAATGTTGGAAATTTATCTAATTTTCTGAATTTTTTTGAATTTTTTGTGTATAATTATTATACCGATTATAACTTTGATATGAAAATCATGCGAATTGATTCTCTAGAGTATCCTTCAGACAAATGCAGTCCGAAACACCTGGCCCAAAAGTTATTAGACCGGCAATTTGAAGAAAAATGTTGAAAATTTATCTAATTTTCTCAATTTTTTGAATTTTTTATGTATAATTACTATACTGATTATAACTTTGATATAAAAATCATGCAGAATGATCCTCTAGAGTTTTCTTAAAACAATCTCGTTCTAAATCAGCTGGCCCAAAAGTTATTAGACCGGCAATTTAAAGATAAATGTTGGAAATTTATCTAATTTTCTGAATTTTTTTGAATTTTGAACATATAATTATTTTACTAATTATAACTTTGATATGAAAATCATAAAAATTGATTCTCTACAGTATCCTCGAGACAAATGCATTCCGAAACAGCTGGCCCAAAAGTTATTATATAGGAAATTTAAAGAGAAATGTTGGGAAGTTATCTAATTTTCTCAATTTTTTGAATTTTTAATGCATAATTATTATACTGATTATAACTTTGATATAAAAATCATGCAGAATGATCCTCTAGAGTTTTCTTAAAACAATCGCATTCAGAATCAGCTGGCCCAAAAGTTATTAGACCGGCAATTTAAAGCAACATGTTGGAAATTTATCTAATTTCTCAATTTTTTGAATTTTGAACATATAATTATTTTACTAATTATAACTTTGATATGAAAATCATGCAAATTGATTCTCTACAGTATCCTCGAGACAAATGCATTCCGAAACAGCTGGCCCAAAAGTTATTATATAGGAAATTTAAAGAGAAATGTTGGAAATTTATCTAATTTTCTGAATTTTTTTGAATTTTTTGTGTATAATCATTATACCGATTATAACTTTGATATGAAAATCATGCAAATTGATTCTCTAGAGTATCCTTCAGACAAATGCATTCCGAAACAGCTGGCCCAAAAGTTATTATATCGGAAATTTAAAGAAAAATGTTGAAAATTTATCTAATTTTCTCAATTTTTTTGAATTTTTTATGTATAATTACTATACTGATTATAACTTTGATATAAAAATCATGCAGAATGATCCTCTAGAGTTTTCTTAAAACAATCTCGTTCTAAATCAGCTGGCCCAAAAGTTATTATATCGGAAATTTAAAAAAAAATGTTGAAAATTTATCTAATTTTCTCAATTTTTTTGAATTTTTTATGTATAATTACTATACTGATTATAACTTTGATATAAAAATCATGCAGAATGATCCTCTAGAGTTTTCTTAAAACAATCTCGTTCTAAATCAGCTGGCCCAAAAGTTATTAGACCGGCAATTTGAAGAGAAATATTGGAAATTTATCTAATTTTCTGAATTTTTTTGAATTTTTTGTGTATAATCATTATACCGATTATAACTTTGATATGAAAATCATGCAATTTGATTCTCTAGAGTATCCTTCAGACAAACGCAGTCCGAAACACCTGGCCCAAAAGTTATTAGACCAGCAATTTAACGAGAAATGTTGAAAATTTATCTAATTTTCTCAATTTTTTGAATTTTTTATGTATAATTACTATACTGATTATAACTTTGATATAAAAATCATGCAGAATGATCCTCTACAGTTTTCTTAAAACAATCTCGTTCTAAATCAGCTGGCCCAAAAGTTATTAGACCGGCAATTTAAAGAGAAATGTTGGAAATTTATCTAATTTTCTGATTTTGTTTGAATTTTTTGTGTATAATCATTATACCGATTATAACTTTGATATGAAAATCATGCGAATTGATTCTCTAGAGTATCCTTCAGACCAATGCATTCCGAAACAGCTGGCCAAAAAGTTATTATATCGGAAATTTAAAAAAAAATGTTGAAAATTTATCTAATTTTCTCAATTTTTTTGAATTTTTTATGTATAATTACTATACTGATTATAACTTTGATATAAAAATCATGCAGAATAATCCTCTAGAGTTTTCTTAAAACAATCTCGTTCTAAATCAGCTGGCCCAAAAGTTATTAGACCGGCAATTTAAAGAGAAATATTAGAAATTTATCTAATTTTCTGAATTTTTTGAATTTTTTGTGTATAATCATTATACCGATTATAACTTTGATATGAAAATCATGCAAATTGATTTTCTAGAGTATCCTTCGGACAAATGCATTCCGAAACAGCTGGCCCAAAAGTTATTATATCGGAAATTTAAAGAGAAATGTTGGAAATTTATCTAATTTTCTCAATTTTTTTAAATTATTTATGTATAATTACTATACTGATTATAACTTTGATATAAAAATCATGCAGAATGATCCTCTACAGTTTTCTTAAACCAATCTCCTTCTAAATCAGCTGGCCCAAAAGTTATTATATCGGAAATTCAAAGAGAAATGTTGGAAATTTATCTAATTTTCTGAATTTTTTGAATTTTTTGTGTATAAACATTATACCAATTATAACTTTGATATGAAAATCATGCCAATTGATTCTCTAGAGTATCCTTCAGACAAATGCAGTCCGAAACACCTGGCCCAAAAGTTATTAGACCGGCAATTTAAAGAGAAATGTTGAAAATTTATCAAATTTTCTCAATTTTTTGAATATTTTATGTATAATTACTATACTGATTATAACTTTGATATAAAAATCATGCAGAATGATTCTCTAGAGTTTTCTTAAAACAATCGCATTTCAAATCAGCTGGCCCAAAAGTTATTAGACCGGCAATTTAAAGAAAAATGTTGGAAATTTATCTAATTTTCTCAATTTTTTGAATTTTGAACATATAATTATTTTACTAATTATAACTTTGATATGAAAATCATGCAAATTGATTCTCTACAGTATCTTCGAGACAAATGCATTCCGAAACAGCTGGCCCAAAAGTTATTATATAGGAAATTTAAAGAGAAATGTTGGAAATTTATCTAATTTTCTGAATTTTTTTGAATTTTTTGTGTATAATTATTATACCGATTATAACTTTGATATGAAAATCATGCGAATTGATTCTCTAGAGTATCCTTCAGACAAATGCAGTCCGAAACACCTGGCCCAAAAGTTATTAGACCGGCAATTTGAAGAAAATGTGTTGAAAATTTATCTAATTTCCTCAATTTTTTGAATTTTTTATGTATAATTACTATACTGATTATAACTTTGATATAAAAATCATGCAGAATGATCCTCTAGAGTTTTCTTAAAACAATCTCGTTCTAAATCAGCTGGCCCAAAAGTTATTAGACCGGCAATTTAAAGATAAATGTTGGAAATTTATCTAATTTTCTGAATTTTTTTGAATTTTGAACATATAATTATTTTACTAATTATAACTTTGATATGAAAATCATGAAAATTGATTCTCTACAGTATCCTCGAGACAAATGCATTCCGAAACAGCTGGCCCAAAAGTTATTATATAGGAAATTTAAAAAGAATTGTTGGAAATTTATCTAATTTTCTGAATTTTTTTGAATTTTTTGTGTATAAACATTATACCAATTATAACTTTGATATGAAAATCATGCGAATTGATTCTCTAGAGTATCCTTCAGACAAATGCAGTCCGAAACACCTGGCCCAAAAGTTATTACACCGGCAATTTAAAGAGAAATGTTGAAAATTTATCTAATTTTCTCAATTTTTTGAATTTTTTATGTATAATTACTATACTGATTATAACTTTGATATAAAAATCATGCAGAATGATTCTCTAGAGTTTTCTGAAAACAATCGCATTCCAAATCAGCTGGCCCAAAAGTTATTAGACCGGCAATTTAAAGAAAAATGTTAGAAATTTTTCTAATTTTCTTAATTTTTTGAATTTTGAACATATAATTATTTTACTAATTATAACTTTGATATGAAAATCATGAAAATTGATTCTCTACAGTATCCTTGAGACAAATGCATTCCGAAACAGCTGGCCCAAAAGTTATTATATAGGAAATTTAAAAAGAATTGTTGGAAATTTATCTAATTTTCTGAATTTTTTCGAATTTTTTGTGTATAATTATTATACCGATTATAACTTTGATATGAAAATCATGCGACTTAATTCTCTAGAGTATCCTTCAGACAAATGCAGTCCGAAACACCTGGCCCCAAAGTTATTAGACCGGCAATTTAAAGAGAAATGTTGAAAATTTATCTAATTTTCTCAATTTTGTGAATTTTTCATGTATAATTACTATACTGATTATAACTTTGATATAAAAATCATGCAGAATGATCCTCTAGAGTTTTCTTAAAACAATCTCGTTCTAAATCAGCTGGCCCAAAAGTTATTAGACCGGCAATTTAAAGAGAAATGTTGGAAATTTATCTAATTTTCTGAATTTTTTTGAATTTTTTGTGTATAATCATTATACCGATTATAACTTTGATATGAAAATCATGCGAATTGATTCTCTAGAGTATCCTTCAGACAAATGCATTCCGAAACAGCTGGCCAAAAAGTTATTATATCGGAAATTTAAAGAAAAATGTTGAAAATTTATCTAATTTTCTCAATTTTTTTGAATTTTTTATGTATAATTACTATACTGATTATAACTTTGATATAAAAATCATGCAGAATGATCCTCTAGAGTTTTCTCAAAACAATCTCCTTCTAAATCAGCTGGCCCAAAAGTTATTATATCGGAAATTCAAAGAGAAATGTTGGAAATTTATCTAATTTTCTGAATTTTTTTGAATTTTTTGTGTATAAACATTATACCGATTATAACTTTAATATGAAAATCATGCGAATTGAATCTCTAGAGTATCCTTCAGACAAACGCAGTCCGAAACACCTGGCCCAAAAGTTATTAGACCAGCAATTTAACGAGAAATGTTGAAAATTTATCTAATTTTCTCAATTTTTTGAATTTTTCATGTATAATTACTATACTGATTATAACTTTGATATAAAAATCATGCAGAATGATTCTCTAGAGTTTTCTTAAAACAATCGCATTCCAAATCAGCTGGCCCAAAAGTTATTAGACCGACAATTCAAAGAAAAATGTTAGAAATTTATCTAATTTTCTGAATTTTTTTGAATTTTTTGTGTATAAACATTATACCGATTATAACTTTGATATGAAAATCATGCGAATTGATTCTCTAGAGTATCCTTCAGACAAATGCAGTCCAAAACACCTGGCATAAAAGTTATTAGACCGGCAATTTAAAGAGAAATGTTGAAAATTTATCTAATTTTCTCAATTTTTTGAATTTTTTATGTATAATTACTATACTGATTATAACTTTGATATAACAATCATGCAGAATGATCCTCTAGAGTTTTCTTAAAACAATCGCATTCAGAATCAGCTGGTCCAAAAGTTATTAGACCGGCAATTTAAAGAGAAATGTTGGAAATTTATCTAATTTTCTCAATTTTTCTGAATTTTTTATATATAATTACTATACTGATTATAACTTTGATATAAAAATCATGCAGAATGATCCTCTACAGTTTTCTTAAAACAATCTCCTTCTAAATCAGCTGGCCCAAAAGTTATTATATCGGAAATTCAAAGAGGAATGTTGGAAATTTATCTAATTTTCTGAATTTGTTTGAATTTTTTGTGTATAAACATTATACCAATTATAACTTTGATATGAAAATCATGCGAATTGATTCTCTAGAGTATCCTTCAGACAAATGCAGTCCGAAACACCTGGCATAAAAGTTATTAGACCGGCAATTTAAAGAGAAATGTTGAAAATTTATCTAATTTTCTCAATTTTTTGAATTTTTTATGTATAATTACTATACTGATTATAACTTTGATATAAAAATCATGCAGAATGATCCTCTAGAGTTTTCTTAAAACAATCGCATTCAGAATCAGCTGCCCCAAAAGTTATTAGACCGGCAATTTAAAGAGAAATGTTGGAAATTTATCTAATTTTCTCAATTTTTTTGAATTTTTTATATATAATTACTATACTGATTATAACTTTGATATAAAAATCATGCAGAATGATCCTCTACAGTTTTCTTAAAACAATCTCCTTCTAAATCAGCTGGCCCAAAAGTTATTATATCGGAAATTCAAAGAGAAATGTTGGAAATTTGACTAATTTTCTGAATTTGTTTGAATTTTTTGTGTATAAACATTATACCAATTATAACTTTGATATGAAAATCATGCGAATTGATTCTCTAGAGTATCCTTTAGACAAATGCAGTCCGAAACACCTGGCCCGAAAGTTATTAGACCGGCAATTTAAAGAGAAATGTTGAAAATTTATCTAATTTTCTCAATTTTTTGAATTTTTTATGTATAATTACTATACTGATTATAACTTTGATATAAAAATCATGCAGAATGATTCCCTAGAGTTTTCTTAAAACAATCGCATTCCAAATCAGCTGGCCCAAAAGTTATTAGACCGGCAATTTAAAGAAAAATGTTGGAAATTTATCTAATTTTCTCAATTTCTTGAATTTTGAACATATAATTATTTTACTAATTATAACTTTGATATGAAAATCATGCAAATTGATTCTCTACAGTATCCTCGAGACAAATGCATTCCGAAACAGCTGGCCCAAAAGTTATTATATAGGAAATTTAAAGAGAAATGTTGGAAATTTATCTAATTTTCTGAATTTTTTTGAATTTTTTGTGTATAAACATTATACCGATTATAACTTTGATATGAAAATCATGCGAATTGATTCTCTAGAGTATCCTTCAGACAAATGGAGTCCGAAACACCTGGCCCAAAAGTTATTAGACCGGCAATTTAAAGAGAAATGTTGAAAATTTATTTAATTTTTTCAATTTTTTGAATTTTTTATGTATAATTACTATACTGATTATAACTTTGATATAAAAATCATGCAGAATGATTCTCTAGAGTTTTCTTAAAACAATCGCATTCCAAATCAGCTGGCCCAAAAGTTATTAGACCGGCAATTTAAAGAAAAATGTTGGAAATTTGTCTAATTTTCTCAATTTTTTGAATTTTGAACATATAATTATTTTACTAATTATAACTTTGATATGAAAATCATGCAAATTGATTCTCTACAGTATTCTCGAGACAAATGCATTCCGAAACAGCTGGCCCAAAAGTTATTATATAGGAAATTTAAAGAGAAATGTTGGAAATTTATCTAATTTTCTGAATTTTTTCGAATTTTTTGTGTATAAACATTATACCGATTATAACTTTGATATGAAAATCATGCGAATTGATTCTCTAGATTATCCTTCAGAAAAATGCAGTCCGAAACACCTGGCCCAAAAGTTATTAGACCGGCAATTTAAAGAGAAATGTTGAAAATTTATCTAATTTTCTCAATTTTTTGAATTTTTAATGCATAATTATTATACTGATTGTAACTTTGATATGAAAAACATGCAGAGTGATTCTCTAGAGTTTCCTTAAAACAATGGCATTCCAAATCAGCTGGCCCAAAAGTTATTAGACCGGCAAGTTGAAGAGAAATGTTGGAAATTAATCTTATTTTCTCAATTATTTGAATTTTTTATGTATAATTATTATACTGATTGTAACTTTGATATAAAAATTATGCAGAATGATTCTCTAGAGTTTCCTTAAAACAATCGCATTCCAAATCAGCTGTCCCAAAAGTTATTAGACCGGCAATTTAAAGAGAAATGTTGGAAATTTATCTAATTTTCTTAATTTTTTGAATTTTTAATGTATAATTATTTTACTAATTATAACTTTGATATGAAAATCATGCAAATTGATTTTCTAGAGTATTCTCGAGACAAATGCATTCCAAAACAGCTGGCCCAAAAGTTATTATATTGGAAATTTAAAGAAATATGTTGGAAATTTATCTGATTGGCTCAATTTTTTGAATTTTTAATGTATAATTATTTTACTAATTATAACTTCGATATGAAAATCATGCGAATTAATTCTCTAAAGTTTCCTCCAAACAAATGCAGTCCGAAACACCTGGCCCAAAAGTTATTAGACCGGCAATTTAAAGAGAAATGTTGAAAATTTATCTAATTTTCTCAATTTTTTGAATTTTTAATGCATAATTATTATACTGATTGTAACTTTGATATGAAAAACACGCAGAGTAATTCTCTAGAGTTTCCTTAAAACAATCGCATTCCAAATCAGCTGGCCCAAAAGTTATTAGACCGGCAAGTTGAAGAGAAATGTTGGAAATTAATCTTATTTTCTCAATTATTTGAATTTTTATGTATAATTATTATACTGATTGTAACTTTGATATAAAAATTATGCAGAATGATTCTCTAGAGTTTCCTTAAAACAATCGCATTCCAAATCAGCTGTCCCAAAAGTTATTAGACCGGCAATTTAAAGAGAAATGTTGGAAATTTATCTAATTTTCTTAATTTTTTGAATTTTTAATGTATAATTATTTTACTAATTATAACTTTGATATGAAAATCATGCAAATTGATTTTCTAGAGTATTCTCGAGACAAATGCATTCCAAAACAGCTGGCCCAAAAGTTATTATATTGGAAATTTAAAGAAATATGTTGGAAATTTATCTGGTTGGCTCAATTTTTTGAATTTTTAATGTATAATTATTTTACTAATTATAACTTCGATATGAAAATCATGCGAATTAATTCTCTAAAGTTTCCTCCAAACAAATGCAGTCCGAAACACCTGGCCCAAAAGTTATTAGACCGGCAATTTAAAGAGAAATGTTGAAAATTTATCTAATTTTCTCAATTTTTTGAATTTTTAATGCATAATTATTATACTGATTGTAACTTTGATATGAAAAACACGCAGAGTGATTCTCTAGAGTTTCCTTAAAACAATCGCATTCCAAATCAGCTGGCCCAAAAGTTATTAGACCGGCAAGTTGAAGAGAAATGTTGGAAATTAATCTAATTTTCTCAATTTTTTGAATTTTTTATGTATAATTATTATACTGATTATAACTTTGATATAAAAATCATGCAGAATAATTCGCTAGAGTTTCCTTAAAACAATCGCCTTCCAAATCAGCTGGCCCAAAAGTTATTAGACCGGCAATTTAAAGAGAAATGTTGGAAATTTATCTAATTTTCTCAATTTTTTGAATTTTTAATGTATAATTATTTTACTAATTATAACTTTGATATGAAAATCATGCGAATTGATTCTCTAGAGTATCCTCGAGACAAAGGCATTCCGAAACAGCTGGCCCAAAAGTTATTATATCGGAAATTTAAAGAGAAATGGAAATTTATCTAATTTTCTCAATTTTTTAGAACTTTTTATGTATAATTATTTTACTAATTATAACTTTGATATGAAAATCATGCAAATTCATTCTCTAGAGTATCCTCGAGACAAATGCATTCCAAAACAGCTGGCCCAAAAGTTATTATATCGGAAATTTAAAGAGATATGTTGGAAGTTTATTTGATTTTCTCAATTTTTTGAATTGTTAATGTATAATTATTTTACTAATTATAACTTTGATATAAATATCATGCAAATTGATTCTCTAGAGTATCCTCGAGACAAAGGCATTCCGAAACAGCTGGCCCAAAAGTTATTATATCGGAAATTTAAAGAGAAATGGAAATTTATCTAATTTTCTCAATTTTTTAGAATTTTTTATGTATAATTATTATACTGATTATAACTTTGATATAAAAATCATGCAGAATGGTTCTCTAGAGTTTTCTTAAAACAATCGCGTTCTAAATCAGCTGGCCCAAAAGTTATTAGACCGGCAAGTTGAAGAGAAATGTTGGAAATTAATCTAATTTTCTCAATTTTTTTAATTTTTAATGTATAATTATTATACTGATTATAACTTTGATATAAAAATCATGCAGAATGATCCTCTAGAGTTTCCTTAAAACAATCGCATTCCAAATCAGCTGGCCCAAAAGTTATTAGACCGGCAATTTAAAGAGAAATGTTGGAAATTTATCTAATTTTCTCAATTTTTTGAATCTTTAATGTATAATTATTTTACTAATTATAACTTTGATATGAAAATCATGCAAATTGATTCTCTCGAGTATCCTCGAGACAAATGCATTCTGAAACAGCTGGCCCAAAAGTTATTATATCGGAAATTTAAAGAAAAATGTTAAAAATTTATCTAATTATCTAAATTTTTTTGAATTTTTTATGTATAATTATTATACTGATTATAACTTTGATATAAAAATCATGCAGAATGATTCTCTAGAGTTTCCTCAAAACAATCGCATTCCAAATCAGCTAGCCCAAAAGTTATTAGACCGGCCATTGGAAGAGAAATGTTGTAAATTTATCTAATTTTCTCAATTTTTTGAATTTTTAATGTATAATTATTTTACTAATTATAACTTCGATATAAAAATCATGCAAATTGATCCTCTCGAGTATCCTCAAGACAATTGCATTGTAAAACAGCTGGCACGAAAGTTATTATATCTCAAATTTAAAGAGAAATGTTGGAAATTTATCTGATTATCTCAATTTTTTTGATTTTTTATTGTATAATTATTTTACTAATTATAACTTTGATATGAAAATCATGCAAATTGATTCTCTCGAGTATCCTTGAGACAAATGCATGCCGAAACAGCTGGCCCAAAAGTTATTATATCGGAAATTTAAAGAAAAATGTTGAAAATTTATCTAATTATCTCAATTTTTTTTAATTTTTTATGTATCATTATTATACTGATTATAACTTTGATATAAAAATCATGCAGAATGATTCTCTAGAGTTTCCTTAAAACAATCGCATTCCAAATCAGCTGGCCCAAAAGTTATTATATCGGAAATTTAAAGAAAAATGTTAAAAATTTATCTAATTATCTCAATTTTTTTGAATTTTTTATGTATAATTATTATACTGATTATAACTTTGATATAAAAATCATGCAGAATGATTCTCTAGAGTTTCCTCAAAACAATCGCATTCCAAATCAGCTGGCCCAAAAGTTATTAGACCGGCCATTGAAAGAGAAATGTTGGAAATTTATCTAATTTTCTCAATTTTTTGAATTTTTAATGTATAATTATTTTACTAATTATAACTTCGATATGAAAATCATGCAAATTGATCCTCTCGAGTATCCTCAAGACAAATGCATTCTAAAACAGCTGGCCCGAAAGTTATTATATCTCAAATTTAAAGAGAAATGTTGGAAATTTATACGATTATCTCAATTTTTTTGATTTTTTATTGTATAATTATTTTACTAATTATAACTTTGATATGAAAATCATGCAAATTGATTCTCTCGAGTATCCTTGAGACAAATGCATGCCGAAACAGCTGGCCCAAAAGTTATTATATCGGAAATTTAAAGAAAAATGTTGAAAATTTATCTAATTATCTCAATTTTTTGAATTTTTTATGTATCATTATTATACTGATTATAACTTTGATATAAAAATCATGCAGAATGATTCTCTAGAGTTTCCTTATAACAATCGCATTCCAAATCAGCTGGCCTAAAAGTTATTAGACCGGCAATTTAAAGAGAAATGTAATAGATGGTCTGATAACTTTTGGGCCAGCTTATTGGGAATGCAATTATTTCAAGCCATATCCGGAGAATCATTCTGAATGATTTTTATATCAAAGTTATAATAAATATAATAGTTTTACATTCAAAATTCAAAAAAAATTAGAAAATTCGATAATTCTCAAACATTTTTGTTCTAATAGCCGGTCTAATAAATTTTGGGTTAAGTGGTTCGGAATGCATTTGCCTCAAGGAAACTGTAGAGAATCTTTTTGCATGATTCTTATATCAAAGTTATAATTGATAAAATGATTATATAATCAAATTTTAAAAAAATTAAGAAGATTAGATAAATTTCAAACACTTTTCTTATAATAGCCGGTCTTATAACTTTTGGGCCAGCTGTTTTGGAATGCAGTTGTCTGAAGGATACTCTAGAGAATCAATTCGCATGATTTTCATATCAAAGTTATAATCGGTATAATGATTATACACAAAAAATTCAAAAAAATTCAGAAAATTAGATAAATTTCCATTATTCCTCTTTGAATTTCCGATATAATAACTTTTGGGCCAGCTGATTTGGAATGCGATTGTTTCAAGGAAACTCTAGAGAATCCTTCTGCATGATTCTTATATCAAAGTTATAATCAGTATAATAAGTATACATAAAAAATTAAAAAAAATTGAGAAAATTAGATAAATTTTCAACATTTTTCTTCAAATTGTCGGTCTAATAACTTTTGGGCCAGCTGATTTGGAATGCGATTGTTTTAAGGAAACTCTAGAGAATGATTCTGCATGATTTCTATATCAAAGTAATATTCAGTATAATAATTATACATAAAAAAAAAAAAAAAGGAGAAAATTAGATAAATTTTCAACATTTCTTTTTAAATTTCCGGTATAATAACTTTTGGGCCAGCTGATTTGGAATGCGATTGTTTCAAGGAAACTCTAGAGAATCTTTCTGCATGATTTTTATATCAAAGTTATAATCAGTATAATAATTATACATAAAAAATTCAAAAAATTGAGAAAATTAGATAAATTTTCAACATTTTTCTTTAAATTGCCGGTCTAATAACTTTTGGGCCAGCTGATTTAGAATGCGATTGTTTTAAGAAAACTCTAGAAAATCATTCTGCATGATTTTTATATCAAAGTTATAATCAGTATAATAATTATACATAAAAAACGCTGCCAAGTGCTTTGGCGGAATGCTTTCTCATAGAGTTCTTTGAGTTTCATTAATTTTTTTATATTTATTTAAATGTGATTTTAATATTAAAAAATTGTCTAACATTAATATTTACTCATATTGTACTTTATAAATTTCGAACATATATGCTAGCTGTTTGCTTTTTCAACATTTATAATTTATTTTAAATCATCAAGTAATACAAAAAAATTTGTTCTATTGAAAAAATGATATAATGTAGTAATAAAAAGAATGATGACAACAAAATTTCTAATCTTTATAAAATGCAATCATATTTTTATATAAATGCAGTTCATGTTTATGGCTCTATAAAAAAAACTACTCTATGAATACCAATTTTCAATAGCTTCCCGTCTAGTTATACAAAAACATAGATGGTATACAAAATTTGAAGCAAATCCATCGAGTAATTTTCGAGATCTAACTGGTTAAATAAATAACATTTTCTTTTCAAAATTTCTTTTTAAAAATTTTAAAAATGCTCTAAAATTAAAACTACGCTATGAAAATCAATTTTTGAAAATTTCCCTTCTTTTGGCAGTCGCAAATAATTTCCCTGTAATTTTTAGAACAAATCTATCGAGTACTTTACGAAGAATAAAAAAAAATAAGAAAAGAAGAATCAAAATTTTTTTTAAATCTTTAAAATTCTCTAAAATTGTAACCACTCTAAGAAAATTAGTTTCCAAAAGCTAATTTTTTTCAGACAATAGCGAATTAATTGTATGAAAATTTTGGAGAAAATTTATAGTATGGTTAACGCAAAAAAGAAAATAAATGAAAAATAAAAATTTTTTTGAAAATTTTCAAAGTGTTCTAAAATTAAAACTGCGCTGAGAAAATTAGTATTCCAAAGCTTGTTTTCTTCAGATAGTAGCGAATTAATTGCATACAAATTTTGGAGCAAATCAATCGAATGGTTTTCGTAAAATAAAAAAAATTAAAAATTAAAATTTTTTAAAAAATTTTAAAAATGCTCTAAAATTAAAAGTGCGCTAAGAAAATTAGTTTACAAAATTTTTAATAATTTTGGCAGTCGAAATAAAGTTCCATGCAAATTTTCGAACAAATTCTTCGAGTAGTTTACGTAAAATACAAAAAAAATGAAAAATCGAAATTTTTTAAAAATTCTTAAAATGATTCTAAAAAAAAAACTGCGCTAAGAAAACCAATTCCCAATAGCTTCCGCACCAGTTCATCAAAAATTGAATTGTATGGAAAATTTGAAGTAAATCCATCGAGTAGTTTTTAAGATTTTATTGGCTTAATAAATAGAAACATTTTTTTCAAAAATTTCAAAATGCTCTAAAATTAAAACTGAGCTAAGAAAATCAGTTTTTAAAAATTTATTTTATCCGGGCAATCAGAAATAAATTCCATGCAAATTTTGAAGCAAATTCATCGAGTAGTAAACAAAAAAAAAACCAAAAAACGAAAAATCGAATTTTTTTTTATTTTTTAAAAAACTTTAAAATGAAAACTACGGTGGAAGAACCAAATTATCAATAGCTTCCCAGCAAGTTAATCACAAAACTAAATTCCATGCAAAATTAGAAGCAAATCCATCGAGTAGTTCTCGAGATACAGCTTACTAACTGAATTCATACACACACACACACACACACACACACACATACATACAGACATTTTCTGGAAACCACTTTTTTCGACTCACTGAGTTCAAATATGTACAAATTAATGAAAAAATAGAAAAAAATTTTTTTTACCGATACAATGCTTTCTCTATGAGAAAGCAAAATTCAAAAAAATTGAGGAAATTCGATAAATTTCCAACATTTTTCTTCAAATTTCCTATATAATAACTCTTGGGCCAGCTGTTTCGGAATGCATTTTTCTCGAGGATACTCGAAAGAATCAATTTGCATGATTTTCATATCAAAGTTATAATTAGTAAAATAATTATACATTAAAAATTCAAAAAATCGAGAAAATTAGATAAATTTTCAACATTTCTCTTTAAATTTCCGGTATAATAACTTTTGGGCCAGCTGATTTGGAATGCGATTGTTTCAAGGAAACTCTAGAGAATCTTTCTGCATGATTTTTATATCAAAGTTATAATCAGTATAATAATTATACATAAAAAATTCAAAAAAATTGAGAAAATTAGATAAATTTTCAACATTTTTCTTTAAATTGTCGGTCTAATAAATTTTGGGCCAGCTGATTTGGAATACGATTGTTTTAAGGAAACTCTAGAGAATGATTCTGCATGATTTCTATATCAAAGTTATAATCAGTATAATAATTATACATAAAAAAAAAAAAATGAGAAAATTAGATAAATTTCCAACATTTTTCTTTAAAATGCCAGTCTAATAACTTTTGGGCCAGCTGATTTGGAATGCGATTGTATTAAGGAAACTCTAGAGAATCATTCTGCATGATTTTCATATCGAATTTATAATCAGTATAATAATCATACATAAGAATGTCAAAAAAATTGAGAAGATCAGATAAATTTCCAACATTCCTCTATAAATTTTCGATATAGAAACTTTTGGGCCAGCTGCTTCGGACTGCATTTGTCTGGAGGATACTCTAGAGAATAAATTCGCATGATTTTCATATCAAAGTCATAATCAATTTAATAGTTATACATTCAAAATTCAAAAAAAATTGAGGAAATTCGATAATTTTCAACATTTCTCTTTAAATTTCCGATATAATAACTGTTGGGCCAGCTGTTTCGGAATGCATTTGTCTCGAGGATACTCGAGAGAATCAATTTGCATGATTTTTATCTTAAAGTTATAATTAGTAAAATAATTATACATTAAAAATTCAAAAAATTGAGAAAATTAGATAAATTTCCAACATTTCTCTTTAAATTGCCGGTCTAATAACTTTTGGGCCAGCTGATTTGGAATGCGATTGTTTTAAGGAAACTCTAGAGAATCATTCTGCATGATTTTTATATCAAAGTTATAATGAGTATAATAATTATACATAAAAAATTCAAAAAAATTGAGATAATTAGATAAATTTTCAACATTTTTCTTTAAATTTCCGATATAATAACTTTTGGGCCAGCTGTTTTGGAATGCATTTGTCTCGAGGAAACTCTTGAGAATCTGTTTGCATGATTTTTATATTAAAGATACAATTTATTAAATAGTTACAAATCAATAATTCCGAAAAATTGATAAAATCTTGAAAATTTTGAGGTTAATAAACAAAATAATTATAGTCATTACTTTTGGGCCAGCAATTATACGACGCGATGATCTTTAGAAATTATTAAGGGATTAATTCTATTGATTTTTGTGCTAATCCAATTATTGATAAAGTATTAATATTTATTAAGTGTGGTAATCTGCGATTTTCTAAAGTTTGGTTATTTTATTGTTTAAACTTTTATTATTAAAGATAATTGATTACTTAGTTCTATGTATTGCTAAAAATACATGATTCATTATTATTTAACATTATTTGAGTGATATTTGGTAGAAATGAGAGTATAAAAAGTATCGGGTCCCTCATGCTTCTACGCCTATGTACGGCGGATAGGTTCAGCGGGTAGCTTCAGCTTCATCCAAGAAAATATAAGGCCCAAGAAAATAAAAGGCCCAAGAAAATATAAGGCCCAAGAATGACACATTCAAAAAATGCGGAGAACCGGAGAACTGGAGAAACGGAGAAAAAAGTGGTTTCACTTTAATATAATATAAGATAAGATAATAGAGTAAATTAATAACTGTCAATTATCGGTAGATTTTCTTTAGATTTTAGAATTTCTCATGAAACAAAATTTAATCAAACAAATCTGAATTTATTAAAAAAGCTAATTTTGCTTAAAAGTTATAAATATAATAAAAAAAAATTTAACTTCAAATTTATATGAAAAATCTTCATAAAATCTTAATAAATTTTCAAATTATTATATAAAAATTATTGCAGATGAGGATTTAAATGATTCTGAAGAGGAAATGGAAGAGTTTGAAGAAAATGATGGCGAAGAATCACTGTTTATGAACAGTAACGATAATGTAAATCCTGTAGAAGACGAAGCAATATTTTCAAATGTAACACTATCTCGTCATTTTCGATAGGTCAGCCATACCTTGAGTTTGATTGCAACAAAAGATCTTGTAGACGCAATTAACAGAGTTCCAAATATTAAAAAGTTTCATAAATTTGTCATGGAAAAATGCCAACAATTATGGAAATGTTTAAGATCACCAAAAAAACGAGAAGAAATGAAAAAAAATTTTGAATACAGTTTACAGAGGCCCGTTATAACAAGGTGGAATTCTACGTATGACGCCTTTAAACAAATCATTTCGTTAAAAGAAAAAATTGATGATGAAAGAATTCATGACATGTTGGAATCTAATAAAATCTTAAGCAAAAAAGATTTTGAATTTATTGAAGATTATTTGAAATTGTGTCAAGCCCTGGCTTCAGCGATTGATATTTTACAAGGAGAAAAAGATTGTCATTATGGTTATCTTTTACCAACATTGTTGACTATCCGAAAAAAATGGAATACTTTATCGACAAATAAAAGTTTGTCTATGTGTGAGCCACTGTTGAAATATTTAAAATAAGCTTGAGACAAAAGATTTAATGATTTTTTTGAAATCATTAACAATGGCGAATTAGCAGCTATAGCAGCACTCACGCACCCTAAATTTAGAGCAAAATGGATTTCGTGCTTTGATAAAAATACACAAGCAAAAATAAAAAGGCTTGTTGAAGAATTGGTTAGGCCTAAAAAGCCGGAATCAGCTGTTCCAGATAATGAGGATACTGAAGACACGATTTTTGATTTTGATGATAACAGCTCAAATGCATTACTAAACACGGCTTTTGTACCTCAAGAACAAGAAGAAAATGAACTCATGAGGTTTTCAAATGAAGAAATGATGTCTTTGGAGTCTTATAATTTGCCAGTTGTTAAAAGCTTATTTTTGAAATTTAATACCACATTACCTTTTTCAGCTCCAGTAGAAAGATTATTTTCTTATGCTACTTTAATGAATATGCCAAAATTTAATAGATTGTCCGATATGGAATTCGAAAAACGAGTACTGTATAAAGCAAATGGACTCAAAAGTTATTTGTAAGGGTATAAAGCTTTGAACTTAATAATACTCATTTTATTATTTTTATGAATAAACTAAAAGTTTAATAATTTATAATTGAATATTTATAATTATACAGAAACATTTTTTATAAAAACAATCTTTCAATATGAATAGGTAAAAATTTTTTAAAATAATAATCGCGATATTCAAAATCATCGAAAGATTTACATTGGTTGAGTAATCGCCACTTTATAAATTCTTTTTAAATGTTTCATATCAGAAAATAATCGCGATATTGTGAAATATATGTAAGCTTACATTGGCTGAGTAATCGCCACTTCATAAATTCTTTTTAAATGTTTCATATTAGAAAATAATCGCGATATTATAAAATATATGTAAGCTTACATTGGCTGAGTAATCGCCACTTCATAAATTCTTTTTAAATGTTTCATGTCAGAAAATAATCGCGATATTATGAAATATATGTAAGCTTACATTGGCTTAGTAATCGCCACTTCATAAATTCTTCTCAAATGTTTCATATTAGAAAATAATCGTGATATTATTAAATATCCAAAAACTTACATTGGCTGAGTAATCGCCACTTGAAAAGTTATTATTCAAACTCTTGTGTTAAATATGCAATCATGATATTAAAAATTAACCAAAAATGTACATTGGCTGAGTTATCGCCACATATAATATTGTAAATTTTTACCAGCATGAAGTAAATAAATAATTGAGATAAATGACATGAAAAAAATTGTTTTATTGCTATATATAAGGTCACATCGTATAGAAAAAAATTCAGAAGTCATGCATAAACAGCTATAGAGAACCTGTGTATTTATATGAGCCCACATAATTAATATACGATGTATCCATAGTCCATATACAATATGCATAAATGCGTCTAATTATGTAAATCTTATTCATAGTCAATATATTATCTCCATTCTAATTTATTTTTTTTTAATTCGAAAATCCAATTTTCTTATTAGCAAAGGACAGAAATATGATTCTTCCTCTTAAAATATATCTTCATTTTCTATAATTTTGTAATAGTATTAGATATCTCTAATGATTTCAAAGATTTATGTCTATTAAGAAAATAATATTTATAATAAATGATGTTTAAAAATATTACTTTTTATTTTTGTAAAAAATTAAAGTTTCATGATTTCATGTAAATAGCAAGAATGTTTATTGTTTGGTTAAATAAACAAAAATGTTAAAGATTTAATAAAAATTATATGTAAATGCATAACTAATTCAGAATTCCTTTATCTTTGGAATTTGACTTATATAGATTTTAAATGATTTAATTCAAATAAAATGAATTACTAATATGATTTCTTAACTTTCGTGGTAAGTAAATAATTGCTAAGATTCATGAATTCTCAAATTTTTTAAATAATAGTGCTTATTACCTGTATATCGGAATGATGTTTGATGAAAAAATATTAAAATTATTCACTAATTACAACAGTAATATGCTTTCTCGAAGTTGAATTTCGCTGGCATTATTCGAACGAAAAATTCATAAATTAGTAGGGATACTACCGCAAATTTATATGCGAGATGATTTGTATGAATGATCTTTATGTATGGGTATCGACTACGAGTAAATCAACATATTTCATGGAACTTCCATGAATCTTAAACAATTGTTCTTTTAAAATCTTTTTATTTCCGAGTATTCTTCGACCTAATCAAATAACCTTAGAATCGAAATCTAAAAGAATCTCCAAGTTTCATTTGACGTAATCCCTGCAAATGTCTGTAAACTTTAAAATAGGTATGGAAAATTTCAAAATTTATTTATATAGACGATTTCTAGGTAGCCAGGATCACCTGGATATTGTGAGATGTCATCTCGGGAAACGTACATGTTATTAATAAATAATGGCTAAATTTCAAAAGATATTCTTGTAGACAATGTTTATTTTACTCGGAACATCCATGTTTGGTTAGATAACATTTGAAACAACTTCAAAGTAGTTATTAAACTATAAGTTGAATTTCAAAAGTTTCAGCTGTAGGCGATGTTTAAGTTGTCATTAACACCTAGGTATCCAAAGACAGCGATCGTGGGTACCACGGCATAATAAATAACTATTTTTTTTAATATTGTCTACATCGATAAGGTGAAGTATGTATATATATAAAGTTAAATATGTGTTTGTATGTGTAAGCGTGTGCATGCGCGTATGAGTTAAAATTAAATGTTCCATATAAACTTGAATAAACCTGTGTGTGTACGTGCGATTCTACATGAAATGTCCCTTATATATATATATATATATATATATATATATATATATGTTTATATCATGCTTGTGAGTCGACATGAAAAGTCCCACGTACATGAACGCGTGTGTGCATGCATGCGAATTGACATGAAACGTCTCATATATATAAACCTAAGGGTATTTAGATAGGTGTGTACAAGTTGTCATGAAATGTCCCATATATATATATGGAAAAACCTGTGCTTGCGAGTACGTGCCAGATGACATGAAATGTCCCATGTATCTATATAAACACAAAAATTGCGGGTGAACGTGACCAAGTTGATATGTAATAGACCATATATACATATACAAAAACCTGTCTGTAAGGTCGTACATGAGTTGACATGAAGAGTCGCATGTATATAAAAGCGTGTCTGCATGAATGCAAATTGACATGAAACGTCACATATATATAAACCTAAAGGAACTCGGATAGGTGTGTGAGAGTTATCATGAAATGTTCCATATATATGGAAAAGCCTGTGATTATGAGTACATACGAGTTGACATGAAATGTCCCATATATATATATATATATATATATATATATATATATATATATATAATCCTGTGTGTGTGCATGCGCATTGGCATGAAATGTCCCATATATATAAACCTGTATGTGCGTGCGTTGAAATTTACATAAAAAATCCCATGTATATTAACGTGTGTGCATGAATGAAAATCGACATGAAACGTCCCATATATGTGAACCTGAAGGAACTCGGATGAGTGTGTGAGAGTTGTCATGAAATGTCCCATATATATAGAACAGCCTGTGATTATGAGTACGTACGAGTTGACATGAAATGTCCCATGTATATATATATATATGGGACGTTTCATGTCAACTCGACTGACAAAAAAATAGAATTTGCTGAAAATCCGTGAAGAGGTTCCATTCGATTCCCAAAATATACAAAAAATTTTTAGAGGCATAGGTCAAAGGGATTACGAGTAATAACTAATAGAATATTGTGATTTTTCAAATTTTTTTGTTAAATTACCAACTTAATTATATTATTCCTCAGAAACTAAGGATTTTAGAGATTCACTCATGAATATATTTATTGTTGCAAATGATGAGTAGAATCTACACAAATTTTTCTAAATCTCAGAATTGCTGTCTTCTGATTGGTTCATTTTGTACTTTCATGTAATTTTGAATTTCTGGTGTTCGACCAGGTTGATTTCACTCAGGTTGCGGTACGTTATGTCTTTTTATAATATCTTGAAGTGAGCTTTATTTTATCTTAGGCATAGAACTTAGAGAAGAGCTATAGAACTTTGAATATTAAAAAATAAAATAGAATTTTCAATTTAAAACATATATACTGTGGATTTGGTTCTTCGATTATAGATAATGCAATATACGAACAAATGATTTTTAAATATCTTAAAAGAGATCTAGTTTTTAATAATTTAAGTATTAATTTAGAATCTGAATTGAAATATCAACTGTTCATTATTTAGACATCCTCAATATACACTCACAACCAAAACATATTTATGTACTTCAATAAATTGTTATTATGATTTTAAATATTTAAATTAAGATGAGTTTATAAATATATAATACATATGTATTGAAAAATTATTTAAATACGTATTATACATTTAGGAATGATTATCTATATAATAGTTTTATGTAATCCAATAAATTAAGATTTTTATAAATATCAGATATTAAAATATTCAGATCCTTTTTCTTATTTGATTTCGATAACTATGAATTCCAATAATCGATTAAATTAATATTACAGAATTATATTACCGTTAAGAGCAGGCCGGATTCGCTGTCCTTGTCTAATTGAGATTTTCGTTATTTACTCAAGTATTAATCGGTGTATCTGCAAATTGAAGGTTAAGCGCAATAGATATTATTATTACAAATATGTGTGCACAAGAAAACAAAAATCTACCGATTTGTTTTTGAGAAAAGTAAGGAACGCGAAAATATTATAAACATAAACTTTCACCTCGGCGTTCCTCACTTTTCTCAAAAACAAATCGGTAGAATTTTTTTTTCTTGTGCATAGATGTTTGTGCAAACATCGTTCTGTCTTTGTCTCTCTCATAATAAAATCTCATTCCGTCTTTCAGGTTCGAATTCATAGACCCAACTCAAGTAAAGATTCATTACTCAAATCTCATTCTGTCTCTGCTTCTCTCATGATAACAAAAAAAGACACAGGATGTAACCAGTACTTCAGTTTTGTTTATGAATTTAAATCTCAATGCTTGAGTTTAAACAACGACTATAAATTCGGACCCCAGGCAGAAAGTTGTAGTCGTTACTCAGTTCTTAGTTCTCAGCTAACATGAATCAAACATCATTCCGTTTTATTTTTCTCATGATGAGAAAACAGACAGATGACACAATTATCACTTGAGTTACTTCCATACATTCGAATCTAATCATTTTTCGTTTAAGTATTTTATAGGATAATAATGAGTTTAAGCAATCAGAGAGGTTATTTCTTTAGGGTTGGAGATACATAAATTATTCTCTTACTTATGTAGTATAGATGTTAGCACCACCAACCGTATAACGTACTACATTTATGTATGTGCGTGATCGCGATGTCCTAAGAGGGTCGCTCTAGAAAATTGCACAACTCTGTATCACAGAGACAGAAGATATAAAATCAATGTGCTGAACAAAGATAGCATATATCGATACACTAAATTTATCGTTTCGGAGCAATTCTCCAGTCCCCAGTCCCGACCGAGCTTCCATTCTCTTATGTTTAATTTCGTACTCAGAATTTGTCACTTTATGGTTTTTCATACTCGAGTTTACAACAATAACATCAATGTTTAATTTTTATCAATCAATTATAAAAAATATAATATAACAAAATATTTAAATATTAAAATAGGATTTTCAAGTAAATTAGTGAGTTATAATAAATGTTGTAATCCTTATAAATTGAAGAATCATCGAAAAACTGAGTCATTACAGAAAGTGTCAGAAAATATTAAAAAAGTTTTGATTAATGTTACATTAGATGAAAGAATATGTTCGACATGCAGAAAACGTGCTTATAAAGATTATAATGACCTGCAATGTTGGTGTTCATCTATTGAATATTTTATGAAAATTATTTTTTATAATTAATTAATATCTTTTCTATAAATCTTGCATGCAATTATTTAATTCTAGGCATAATATTATTGGCAAAAATAACTTATTAACAAAATTTATGTTGAATGTTTAATATTTAAGTTATAGTTGCTTCTGTTTTATGTAAATTTTGCATGCTATTTATTTTAGATGTAATAAAAATGGTTAAGTTTTATTCACACAATTTCTGTTTAAGGTAGTTGTCGACTCCTTACATCATAAAAAACTGTTTATTATAAAATGCTTTAAAATTCAATTCACAACTTCAATATAATTTCAAAAATAAATAGTTAAAATTTTATAACCTCCAGCGGTTTCATGAGTAAGATATAAAACTGAAATTTTCATTTTATATAATAATAGTATATTTCGGTACTAGTGCGATAAAGTGATTTTTTACTCGTCTGGCGGTTTGGAAAAGGTCACACGAGTAAGAAATCACTTTCTCGCACGAGTATCGAACACTACTTATTGACACGACGTGTGAGAAGCTCCATTTTCGCACGTGTTACTTTGTACAGCGTGCGTGAAATCGAGCTTCTCGCACGGAGTGTCAAAAATATCATTAAAATTACAAATTTAAAATATTATATTATAATTATGAAACCGTTAATCGTTCCAAAAATTTAACTATTTATTTATAAAGTTATATTGAAGTTATAAACCAAATTTCAACGCATTTAATAATAAATAATTTTTTTATGATGTAATGGGTTGACAACTACCTCAAAAATTATCTTTTATATGAATTTTGCATGCAATTATTTTATTCCAGATGTAATATTATTTGCAAAAAAATCTTATTTACAAAACTTTTGTTGAATGTTTAATATTTAGGTTATAGTTGCTTCTGTTTTATGTAAATTTTGCATGCTATTTATTTTAGATGTAATAAAAATGGTAAAGTTTAATTCACACAATTTCTATTTAAGGTAGTTGTCAACTCCTTACATCATAAAAAACTGATTATTATAAAATGCTTTAAAATTTAATTCACAACTTCAATATAATTTCACAAATGAATAGTTAAAATTTTATAACCTCTAGCGGTTTTAAAAGTAAGATATGAAACTGAAATTTTCATTTTATATAATAAATATCATTAAAATTACAAATTTAAAATATTATATTATAATTATGAAACCGTTAATCGTTGTAAAAATTTAACTATTTATTTATAAAGTTATATTGAAGTTATAACCAAATTTCAACGCATTTTTTAATAAATAATTTTTGTATGATGTAATGGGTCGACAACTACTTTAAAGATTATCTTTTATATAAATTTTGCATGCAATTATTTTATTCCAGGGGGGTTATTCACTAACTTTTTAATGATAATGCTTGACTTAACGTTTCAACGTCGAAAAGCGTTAAGTACTCGATTTAAGTAATCGATAAGCACATATGAAAAAATGTTTGTGTTAATTTTTTACAACAAACATTTACAACATAAATATTCCAAATTAAAATAATTCTAAATAATTATTACATCAAAATTAACATCATTACAAAAAAAAATTATTTTTTAAAATTATTTGACATATTTATACGCAAATTAATTACAATATTACTAGTCTTTTTGTAGATTTATATTAGATCTTGTGTTCTCCACACATTCAGTATCAGGATTTAAAATGGACAGTTGATTGGGACATAATGGAAACAAGTAATATTTTATAACTTGTTTAATTTTATAAGTTAATAATTAGATATCCAAAATAATAATTAGAAAAAATGTCATGATCCATTCATTTTAAATTCCAATACAGAGAAAAAATGAATCTTATTAGCATTTGTCTTAAAACACACAACATCTAACATTCATATTAGAAATAAATCTGTATTTATGTTTCTATTATATATTTTTTTAACTCAACATTATTCAAGCCAACAATTTCATTTTGAAAGATGAAATTTTGAAAATCAATATTTTTAAGATCTGCCGCAAAATTAACAATTTAATTGAAAAACTATAGTTGTTGATATAGAATATAAAATGCAAATTTAAATTAATATATAATTTTATTAAAAAACGTTTTTTTTATTGGTGATAAGATAAGTTTATTTAAAACAATATTTATATTATTTTTTTTTGTTCGTTTTTATTGAAGTACATACAAGTCACTTTAAAACCTGCAGATCCAATTGAATTTAAAATTATACACAATTTATCATGTAATCACTAATGTAAAAAATAATAAAATAATGTTTGCCTTATTTATATATATAGGTATATACATCCGCTGATAGAAAAGATATCTCAATCCTCTTGGATATAACTCAAAATCTGTGAAGCAAGAAATTAATTAAAACATCTAGTTATCTAAGAAATTATTTTTCCATTTAAATGATCACATCAAATCGAAGTAATTCTTTTGCTTCGAGAAATCTTTTCTATCAATGTATATACATATGTCATGCATAATATAACGTTTAACATTTTAACGTACGATTTACAACCAAGCTTCAAGTTGGTTGTAAAATTTGTCGATAAAATCGACTTAGCGCTTCAGTTTAGAAGATTTTCGTCGTTGCGTGAACATGATCTCTGATAACGTTCGCGATATTCGATAGCATTTGCTTAAAAATGATTACTACGCATGCGCGCGTCTGCGTTAAGCTTGGCGTTAGACGTTACGGTATTACTGAATAAGCCCCCAGATGTAATATAATTTGCAAAAATTTTTAACAAAAAAAAAACGACTTCAAAAAATGCACTAAATAGTAACAAATAATTTATTATCTTTAAAAATCATACAAATAATTGGTAAAATACAATTTTAGAAGTCAGCGTCTAATTCCTCAATGAATATGAACGTTATTTTTTAACAATAAATGTAAACGTTATTTTTGAACAATGAATGTGAACGTTATTTTTGAAAAAATGGACTAAGTCGTTCTGCTTACGCACCACAGATTTAGAATTAGACGCCGACTTCTAAAATTGTATTTTACCAATTATTTGTATGATTCCTAAAGATAATAAACTATTTGTTACTTTTTAGTGCATTTTTTGAAGTCGGTTTTTTTTTTGTTAAAAATTTTTTATTTGTCATTTTTTAGTGCAATGTTTTTTAAATCTTATTTTTTGTAAAAAATTTTGTTTTTATTCGATACTTTTAAAGTCAGTTTTTATTTATTAAAAATTTTTTAAATTGTTTATTTTTGTTAAAAATTTATTTTTTATCTTCTAGTGAATCCCCTTACTGAAAACGCAAATATAGATAGACCCACTAATTACATTAAACTTTCATTATTAATTCATGCGCATGCATTAGTACACCACCAAGCAATATATAGCAGGAAAGAAAGAAGGCTCAACAGCACAGTGTCGTTATGTGTGCATGTATACATATTCACGCTCAGGTAAGGGGGAGAGAGAGAGAGAGAGAGAGAGAGAGAGAGAGAGAGAGAGAGAGAGAGAGAGAGAGAGAGAGAGAGAGAGAGAGAGAGAGAGAGAGAGAGAGAAAGAGAGAGGGAGGAGGGAGGGAGGAGGAGGGAGGGAGGGAGGGAGAGATTGATTGATTGATTGATTGATTGATTGATTGATTGATTGATTGATTGATTGATTGATTGATTGATTGATTGATTGATTGATTGATTGATTGATTGATTGATTGATTGATTGATTGATTGATTGATTGATTGATTGATTGATTGATTGATTGATTGATTGATTGATTGATTGATTGATTGATTGATTGATTGATTGATTGATTGATTGATTGATTGATTGATTGATTGATTGATTGATTGATTGATTGATTGATTGATTGATTGATTGATTGATTGATTGATTGATTGATTGATTGATTGATTGATTGATTGATTGATTGATTGATTGATTGATTGATTGATTTAAGTTGGTTGGTTTGGTTAAGTTTAATTCACACAATTTCTGTTTAAGGTAGTTGTCGACTCCTTACATCATAAAAAACTGTTTATTATAAAATGCTTTAAAATTTAATTCACAACTTTAATATATATATTTTACAAATAAATAGTTAAAATTTTATAACCTCCAGCGGTTTCAAAAGTAAGATATAAAACTGAAATTTTCATTTTATATAATAAATATCATTAAAATTACAAATTTAAAATATTATATTATAATTATGAAACCGTTAATCGTTCCAAAAATTTAACTATTTATTTATAAAGTTATATTGAAGTTATAAACCAAATTTCAACGCATTTTATGATAAATAATTTTTTTATGATGTAACGGGTCGACAACTACCATAAAGATTATCTTTTATATAAATTTTGCATGCAATTATTTTATTCCAGATGTAATATTATTTGCAAAAAAATCTTATTTACAAATTTTTTGTTGAATGTTTAATATTTAAGTTATAGTTGCTTCTGTTTTATGTTAATTTTGCATGTTATTACTTTATTTTAAAACAAAAAATTACTTGATTTTATAACGAATATTATAATAGCAAAGAAGTGTAACTTACAAAAATCCTATTGAAAGTTCAATATGTAGGTAACCGTTAATTGCAAATATCAACTAAAATATATAAATTTTAAATATTCTCACAAAATTAAAAATATTTATTTAGAGTATTAGTATTTAAAACATTTAATTCTTCCTATAAGATGCATCACATAAATAGCTCTTATTGTAGTTTCATTATGTGTTTGTCAACAATCATTATTTTGTAGTAGCTTTCTAGTTCTGTAAAACTTAAGATGCGTTAAAGATTTAAATGACATTTATTGAATCATGTATTTTAATTTTTTGAATTTGCTTTTATAATATCTTTCTCGCATGTTTCTTATTTAGTATTTTCTTGTCTGTAAAGTTTCTAATATAAACTCATTCTTGCTGTGCTATTCTATTCCTTGCAGTAATGGAAGTAGATAGTTTACAAAGTCCATCTTCAGTAGGGGCTGTATCTAGATTTAGTAATGATTGCATTAACAATGATTTGGATGATATTTTAGATGAGTTGAGAATGGATGACTCTTGTGCAGCAATTGCTTTACCACCGCATATTATCAATGATTCTATTGGATTACTAAATAACTTGAAAGTAATTTTCCATGATCCATCAACGTCAAGAGATAATCAAATAAAAATTATTATAATGTTGCCAATCACATGGAGTTATACTCAAATAAAACTATATTTTGATGCTTCTTATCATATGATCAAATATGCTCGTAGTCTTATCGAAGACAAGGGGATTTTGTCATCACCTTATCACAAAATAGGTATTTACTATAGTATTTGTATGTAATTTCAATTTTCTTTTAATATTTTAATTTATAAATATCGAATAATAATTTTATGGTAAGAGAAGCAAACGCAAAATATAAGGAAAATTCTTTTTCGAATTTTTTAAATCTGTTAAGTTTTGGTATCTTTAAAGTTATTGTGTTTAAATGAAAATAATAAATTAAATATTACCTAATATTGGCATTTAAAATATTTCTTTATTATACTTTAGAAATAATATAAGATGTGCTTCTAATATATTGATAACATTTACATTATTTTTTTTTATTTTAACTATTTAAAATAAAATATTTTTAAGTGTCTATAATCAAATTAACCATGTTAACTAAATAGGTATTAAAAATATTTTAAACAAACAAAAGTTGTTTATAATGAATAATATCATGAATATTTCGTTTTACATAAAATATTTTCTGCATAGGTAAATCCATATCTTGTGATATAATCTCTTCAGTCACGAACTTTTATTTAAGAGATGATATAACTTGGACTATGCCTGGCAAGAAGGATGTAATATGTACAAGAAATAGTGATGGAATTAAAGAGAAACTTCAAAAGCGACTGATTCTGTTGAATTTAACGGAATTATATCAGCTTTATAAATTGGAATTTCCAGAGAATAAAATTGGTCTCACAAAATTTACTATTTTGCGTCCTAAAAACTGTGTGTTAGCAGGAAGCAGTGGGACTCACAGCGTGTGTGTCTGTTCTTATCATCAAAATGTAAAGTTGATGATTTTAGGTACTTTAATTTATTATGATCATATATCTTAATATAAATAATAGTACTTCCAATTTTGAAGGCTTATTTTTTTTACAGATAGTCATTTATCTAATTTTACAAAAAATGAAGAACAGAAAATAACATCATATGTAGATTGTTTTGATTTTTTAATTTGTGAATCACCATCTGACTTGTGTTATTTAAACAACTGCGAGAAATGTCCAGGATCTATCAATCTAGAGAAATTCTTATTAAAAGTGTTCGAAGATAATTACGTCACCTCGATTTCTTTCAAGCAGTGAATCAATAATCCACAAACAACTTTCGAAACTTTAATCAAGGAAACGTCTGAATTTGTAAAATATTTTTGTGAAAAAGTAAAAGGATTACTTCCTCATGCAACAATAGCATCCAAACAATCTTCATATTCAAGAAAATTAAAGGACCATCTGGAACCACATGAATTTCAAATAATTGTGGACTTTGCCGAAAATTACGCGTTCACGATTCAAGATGCTGCTCCTGGTTTCCATTGGAATAACGCCCAAGCTACAATCTATAATGTCGTAATGTATTACAAAGAAAATGAAATCACAAAACATAAAAGTTTGGTTATAATTTCTGATTGCTTAATTCATGATGCTGTAGCAGTTTATTCGTTCCATAAAATAATTCAGAATTTTTTGAATGATGAATTTTCTTCCATAAAAAAGATTTATTATTTCTCTGACGGTGCCCCCCAACAGTATAAGAATTTCAAAAATGTTATTAATTTAGCTCATCATAAAATGGATTTTGGATCAGACGCTGAATGGCATTTTTATCCCACAGCCCATGGGAAAGGTCCATGTGATGGTCTTGGGGCAACAGTAAAAAGAGGAGCTCTTAGAGCAAGCCTACAGAGATCAACAATTGAGCCAATTTTGACAAGTGAAGATCTATTTCATTGGCTAAGCACAACTGAGAGAATGCCAAATATAACCTTCAAATATTCTACCCAGAAAAATTATGATCGAACTAAAAAATTTTTAGCCAAACGGTTTCACAATAACAGACGGGTACAACATCTTCAGGACCAGCACTGTTTGATTCCAATTGATGGTACCATAAGAGCAAAACTATATTCTGAATATAATTTTTATACAGACACTGTTATTTTATAATTTTTCTCTGTCTTCGACCAATGTAAAGAAAAGTTATTGTTATTTGCTTAATTCTGATTAAATTATATATTTAAGGATAAAAATAAATATTATTATTATTAAATAACATTTTCCTAAATAAAACATACTTCATATTGTTTACAGTTAAGATGTTAAAAGATTAAAGTATTGGTCATTATTATAGTTTTTATTTTGATTATTAAATATTTTATGATAATGATGATGATCATGATAATGATTATTATTATTATTTTTAATATGATTAATATTTTCTAGTAACTGAAATAATTAAGATGCAGCAGAGTAGCTTTAAATATTGGTTTAAGTTATCATTCTTAATTGCCTTATACTATTAGTCATTGCTATATGATTATTTTTAATTATAGTATAATTAATGACAAAAATAATAATAATCATCATTACATAACATTCTTCTAAAAGGAAAAGACTTTTGATATTCTTATTTTGAGTAATCATTGTAAAAATAGAACTAATCATCGCTCCATCATATTTTCATTTATTATAATTATTTTTTTTAAGTTGAAAAGTATTTAAAAATTAAAATGTCACTAGAATGGAAATAAAATGAAAAAGTACTTGTCAACAGTTTGACAATCCACGAATACAAAATTTTTTAATTTTGTAATATTTTATAATGAATAAATTTTATGCATCTTGAATTTTTTTAATTTAATTTCTTTTATTTCCAGATATATGATATAAATATCAATTCCTAAATATGATTTTGAATTTTCTCAATGCATAGTCTATTTGCAAAATTAAAATGTCACTAAAATGAGGATGAAATCGAAAAATACTTGCTAAAAGTTCCACAATCTATAAATAAAACATTCTTTGAATTCGTAATAAATTTTTATATTAAATCAATTTCATGCCTATAGAATTTATTTTACTTCATTTCTTTTACTTCTAGATATATGATATAAATATTAATTCTAAATAAATATCATGTATTAAAAAAATTTTTCAACACATATTTAAAATCATTATAATAACAATTTATTGAAACACATAAATATGTTTTGGTTACGAGTGTATTTTGAGGATGTCTAAATAATGAACAGTTGATATTTCAATTCAGATTTTAAATTATTAATTAAATTATTAAGAAATAGATCTCTTTTAAGATATTTAAAAATCATTTGTTCGTATATTGCATTATCTATAAGCGAAGAACCAAATCCACAGTATATATTTTTTAAATTGAAAATTCTATTTTATTTTTTAATATTCAAAGTTCTATAGCTCTTCTCTCAGTTTTATGCCTAACATGAGATAAAGCTCACTTCAAGATATTATAAAAAGACATAACATAGTGCAACCTGAGTGAAATCAACCTGGTCGAACACCAGAAATTCAAAATTACATGAAAGTACAAAATGAACAAATCAGAAGACAGCAATTCTAAGATTTAAAAAAATTTGTGTAGATTCTACTCATCATTTGCAACAATAAATATATTCATAAGTGAATCTCTAAAATCCTTAGTTTTTGAGGAAAAAAATAATTAAGTTGGTAATTTAACAAAAAAATTTGAAAAATCACAATATTCTATTACTTATTACTCGTAATCCCTTTGACCTATGCCTCTAAAAATTTTTTTGTATATTTTGGGTATCAAATGGAACCTTTTCACGGATTTTCAGCAAATTCTATTTTTTGTCAGTCGAGTTGACATGAAACGTTCCATATATATAATCCTGTGTGTGTGCGTGCGCATTGGCATGAAATGTCGCATATATATAAACCTGTATGTACGTGCGTTGAAATTGACATAAAAAATCCCATGTATATTAACGTGTGCGTGCATGCATGCGAATTGACATGAAATGTCCCATATACATGATCCTGTGTGTGCGTGCGTTATAATTGACATGAGAAATCCCATGTTTATTAAAGCCTGTGTGCATGCATGCGGATTGACATCAAACGTCTCATATATATAAACCTTTGTCTGCTTGTGTATCAATTGACACGAAAAATCCCATGAATATTAACGTGTGCGTGCATTCATGCGAAACGACATGGAACGTTCCACATATATATATATATATATATATATATAAACCTGTCTGCGGGTGCGTTCTAGTTGATGTGGAATGTCCCATGTATGTATGTATGTATATATAAATATATCTTCCTATATTATATAGACGTAAGCCTCAAAAAATAGCATTCTTGCGTCCTCTTCCCTCCTCCCCCAGCCTTACATTTTTAAATTTTTTGAATGTAAATATAGGTTTTTTTTCAGCCTCTGTTAGATGCCTCCCCCTCCTCCCCCAGCCTCCCCCTCCTTGACCCGCCTCTGACATCGCCACAACGTTTGTCGCCTCATATTACTTCATAGGTCTCCTCAAAGACTTCTCAGAGACGCCTCAGGTAAGCCTTAGGAATTCCTCGAAACGCCTCAAGTTTGTGAAAGTGATATTTTTAAAAATTTTCAAAAATAACGTAAAAATAGTTACCGACGCCTCAGTGCTTCCTCATCCCCTCCTCTTACAACGCCTCAGGGTACGCCTCAGAGATAAGGCATTTTTTTTGTATGCCTCTTGTCCCGCCTTATACATCGCCTTAGAGACGCCTCAATGTTTCCTCATCCCCTTCTCTTACAACGCCTCAGGGTACGCCTCAGAGATGAGGCATTTATACATATGTATACACAAGAATAAGTACATCACAAATTGGGGGGCTGGCGAGCAGGGCGAGCAGGGGGTACCCTCCCTAGTATACATATATATATATATATATATATATATATATATATATATATATATATATATATATATATATATATCAACTTGTCTGTATGTGTGCGTGTGGGTCGACACGAAATGTTGCATATATATGAGCCCAGGTGCGTATGTATGTGCGCGTCCACATATGTTTTTCTATATACATATATATGATAAAAATTCCTTAGTACTTTTAATTAAAAAGGAATTGTGGGATTTTTAATTAAAGCCCTCGAATTCACAAATCATAATCATAACTGACGCTCTTTTAATTCACGATTACATTTTGATTTCTTAATTGAAATTTATTTAATTAAGGATTCCTTTTGATTTTGGAATTAAAGCCCTTTTAATTCACGATTAAATTTTGATTTCTCAATTGAAATTTATTTAATTAAGAATTCCTTTTGATTTTGTAATTAAAGCCCTTTCAATTCACGATTACATTTTGATTTAATTGAAATTTATTGAGAATTCCTTTCGATTTCTTAATTAAAGCCTTTTCAATTCACGATTAGATTTTGATTTGTTAATTAAAATATTTTTAATTATTAAAGGAACTGTTAATTGAATAAAACTTTAATTACAAATTCAAAAATGATTCATGATTCAAATAATTTTTAATTACTTTTTTCGCAACCCTGGCCTCAATGATCATAAAAATAGGCAACATTAGAATTTTCAAGGAATAAATGAGTTCTGACAAACCGCTGGGCCCGATCACAAGAAATCAATCGAAAAATAACGAAGAATTGCAACGAATTGTAGAAAATTTTAACCCTTTCGCATCGAGAGATAAAATACCTTGAGAGAGAAGCGAAGATAATTTATTAGCTGAGAATGAAGGTTCAACAAATAGTACGTATTCTGACGACAAACTCGAAGATAATAGTGTGTTGAACAGCACTATTGTGGAAAGCTCAAGCTCAGAAATTGTACCAATGATAGAAAATACGAATCAAGGAGACACTATTACGACGAATAATAATAATTATAATAATCTACAATCCATACAACCTGCTAATCAAGCCGTAATCATGCTGGCACAAACTATATCTTTGAAGGATGCCTTAAAGGTTGTCCCTGAATACGATGGGAAGTATATATACCTTTGAGCGTGTTTTTTGAAGGTCGCGATGAAGCAAAGGAGATGGTAGGTGGGAAAAGCGAAGCTAACCTCACCAGATTTTTAAGGTCAAAATTAACTGGTGAAGCAAGAAGTGCTATACATGGGCAAAAATTCGAGACGATAGAGACATTTAAAGACTACCTGAAATCTATATATGCACCAGCAAAGACTGTGCATCAGTTGCAAGGTGAACTTGGTTCAGAATTTCAGGCAGATGATGAGCCTGTCATTAACTTTGCAAATAGAATTAAAGAACTGGGTAGGCGTATTTTAGAAGCCAATAAAATAGCAACAGGGACAAATACGCCAGCTTTTGAAACAAGCATAAAAAATTCTATGGTAGAATCTTTTAAGCAAGGATTGAAACCCGAAATCGAGCGTTGCTTAACAGACGCAGCCGATATGGTAAATATAGTAAAAAATGCCATCAAGGCTGAAAGAATTTTAGAGGTCCAACCAGCCTTGAGAAATCTTAGTAAAGGACATGAAAATCAAGGCATAATTAAAAAACATACATTTACTTGTCAGATTTCTAAGTCGACAAATCATGAAACAAGTAAGTGTAGTATAGAACTAAGACCAACGATCAATTGTCGAATTCGTAAAAATTCTGGACATACTGCTGAAAAATGTCTTTTAAGACAGCAGAGAAATGACACGCAAAAATGTCAAATATGTAATAATTTAGGTCACACCGCAAACAATTGCAGAATATCTCATCCTAATAAAAAATGTCAATTGTGTGACAAGATAGGTCATGAAGCAAGAGACTGTAAGCCGAGAGGCACGGTCTCACAGAACTGTCAACTATGCAATAGATATGGCCATACAGCCAAAAACTGCAATACTAGCTCAAATACTAGTTTAACTTGTCAGCTGTGCAATATGGTTGGCTATTCAGCAAAAACATGTAAGCAACAATCTGATTCTAAGGTTAAAAAGTTTTGCGATTGTTGCAAATATGAAGGACATACTATCGAGGAATGTCGTAAGAGGCAATATAATCAGCAACAATCGGGAAACGCTTTGGGTGTCTCGAAAGTGAACGCAAAGGTACAGACACCACAAACCCAATTGCGTTCAACAAACATGATTATGAACAGCAACAAAGAAACCTTAGAGTTTCTACAATTGCAATAAAACTACCCTGTAGGTTGATTCCATTTATAGCATTTAAATGCGAATATACTATAGCAAAACTGGTGCTAGATTCAGGGTCACAAGGCAATATTATTAAGCTTGGTTTAATACCAGAACTTATGTCAATAAATTATAGTAATGTAGTATGTTTAAAGGGTAAAAACAACGACCCTGAATATACTATAGGCGTTATTGATATTAAAATAAGTGGTATTACGACAAATTTTCATGTAGTACGAAACAATATTGCAATTCCATATTGTGGTATTTTAGGCGCCACCTTCTTTAGAGAAACCAAATCAATAATAGATTATGGTACAAAGACAATTAAATTTAATAACACGGTAATGAAATTCAACCAAGATAAAAGGAACAACCAAGATTGGGAAGTTTCTCGTATAGTAAATATTAATCTAGACCAGAATGATAATTTACCATTTATTGAAGTGAAAAATCATAGAGGAGGAGACAATGGAGTTATACTGATCGACACTGGTTCAGAAGGTAGTGTCGTCAAAAACAAATTAATTCCTGAAAATTATAAAATAGATAGGTCTGATATCGCTTACCTACAAGGAATTAATGGACAAACCACAGCTACTATGGGAGTAGCTCGTATAAGAGTCAATGGACACTTGACTGATTTTCAAGTCGTTTCTGACGAGACAGAGCTTCCTTGTGATGGTATATTAGGTTCTTATTATTTCGATGAGACAGGCGCAATCATAAATTTTGAAACAAACAGCTTAGAGGTATTTGGTACTTCTATACCTATATTGTATAGAAGCGAATTGATCGCCAAAACAAAACTCAATTATGACATAGAAAATTTAGAGGAAGAGCTAAACATACAAAATGTTGACCTCTCTAGCGGTCCAGAGATTAAAAATGATTATAACTTCATGGTCGGTAATATCAATATACATAATAAAAATTTGTCTAGTATTGGTGAAGCATTTAGCTATCTGACTCTGAACAAAATGTATTTGAAGAGTTAGGAGTGAGAACGATCAAGCACTTTAACATTTACGTAGTGAATGATAAGGTAGAAAAGGTTATTTTAAATAATGAAGAAAAAGGTTCTCGAACTTGTTAGGATACTTGTTATCATCAATCTAGATCATTTAAGCGAAATAGAGCGCGAACAAGCCAGACGCTTAGTAGAAAAAAATTCAGACAGATTTCATTAAGAAGGCAATGAGTTAACGTATACAAATGTGACAAAGCACAAAATAAGGACGACTGATGATATACCAGTCAACAATAAGCAATATAGACTTCCTCATATGCTTAAAGAGGAAGTCGAAAGACAAATACAGGACCTATTAGACAAGGGCATTATTAGACCTTCAAGGTCTGCCTACAACATAAGTTTGTGGGTTGTGCCTAAAAAAGCCGGTCCTGACGGTAAACCAAGGTGGAGAGTTGTATTATATTTTCGACCTCTTAATGAAAAAACAGTACCTATGATACATCCACTGCCGAATATAACTGATATATTCGATCCAGTAGGATCAGCAGCATATTTTACTGTACTTGATTGCGTTTCTGGGTTTCATCAAGTTCTTTTAGATGATAAAAGTGCAGAAATAACAGCTTTTTCCACGCCATGTGGACATTATGAATTTATTTGTCTGCCTTTTGGCCTTCGAAATGCAGCAACTGAATATCAGTTGGCTATGCACACTACCTCCGATGGAATGATCGGAAAAGGTATATTTGTATACATGGACGACATAGTAGTATATGCACGTTCATTAGAAGAGCATGAAAAGATATTTAACCAAGTTATGGAACGATTAAGACAAGGAAGTTGGAGTTATTACGACCAGAAGTCACGTATTTAGGACATATCGTAAGTAAAAACGGTCTTAAACCAGACCCTAAGAAAATAGAAACTGTTAAAGAATTTCCAAGACCTAAAACAGTAAAAAATGTCAGACAGTTTCTTGGGTTAGCGGGCTATTATAGACGTTTTATAAAAGATTTTGCTAAAATAGCAAAACCTCTAACCAAGTTACTAGAAGGCGAGCAAAATTTCGAATCGAACGAGAGTGCTGAGGAAGCATTTGAGGTATTAAAAAATACTTTATGCACAGCGCCTCTTCTGCAATTTCCAGACATGACACAACCTTTTGTGATCACTACTGACGCATCAGGATATGCTGTAGGTGGTATATTATCACAAGGAACAATTGGTAGTGATAAACCTATAGCATGTACGTCTCGTGTACTTCGAGGGCCTGAGTTAAGATACGATACGTATCTTACGTGTAAAATATTACGGTTAGATTATTTAAAATTCAAGAAAATTAAAAAAAAAAGTACTTTAAGATATTAAGTATATGGCGCAATAAGATTGAGCGATATAATTCAGTTTTATTTTAAGCTTATATTTAATCCGTAGCCTAATCCGTATTAAGAACAATTAAAACTACCTTCTTTCAAGACCTTTTTAATAGGTGATAATAAAATAATTTGCGCACATTAGTATTTAAGAACAACATAAACAGATTTGAAAATAATATTTCTATTTTCATTCATTTTATTCAAAAATAATTAACATTAAGAGTCCGCTGTATCTCTGTCCTTTTCTAATTAAAAAATTGACTTTTTTCCCAAAATTAGCAACAAGAGGCAAAAATAAAGAGATGGTTTCGATGTGTTTAATAAAATGTAATATTTTCTTTGATTAGTATGAATTAATTTTATTGCTTCGTTTTTAAGAAAAGTTGGAATAACTTAAAAAATTAGAAATTAGTGTCAAATAATGGGATTTTCAAGTTATTCCAACTTTTCTTGAAAATAAAGCGGTGGAATTAAATTATTCTTATCAGAGAAAATATTGCTTTCTATTACACGAATCGAAACCATCTCTTTATTTCTGCCTGAAGCTATTAGTTTTTATAAAAAATAAATTTTAAATAGATTCGGTAAAACAGGTAACTGTGTCGGTATACAGCTGACTCTTAAGCAAATTGTATTTACGCTATTTCATTGCAATAATTTTTGCCTATCAATGGATATAAATTTCATGTTCAAATTCAAGTTTTAATGGTTAAAATAATAATAATAATTATTAATAGATTATTAAAATTATTCCAATTAAATTTAAATGATTTCTTTTTCTCTTTGAAACCTTTTTCGGTTTTTTTTGCGTAAACAAATATTTGTTAGTTAAGTTAGTAATTATTTAGTTATAAAATTAATATTTTTTTTGAACAATTATTAATAGTAATTTAAGTTCCTTTGTTTTACATATACATATATACACTAGCTAATATTTTTTTCCATATGTCCCTTTTTAATATATTCTTAATTATATTATAAAGGCCTACATTTAGTTCTTTATATGAACCAAATTTGAATATTTCATTATTTCTTTCACAATAGTTTATACAATTATATAGTTTTAGGTAGTTATAATTGTTGTACTGAATGATAATTAAATAAATATGTTGTTTGTTCAGTAGTTCTCTAGAAATATCGTATACTTTAACAATTTTAGAGATAAGATACTCAGTTATATTTTAGTTTCTAAAATATTTAAGTTGAAAAATAGTAATTAAAAATTATAATTAATGTAATCTCTTCTATGCTTTTATGTTTTTTTTCTAACCTATTTAAATAATTATTAAAATTATTATGTACCCCTAATTTCAATTTTTATGTATAACCTTTTATATTTTTATATTTTTCATAGTTTTAAGAAATTTTGTATTCAATGTCATACATGTAAAAGATGGAGAAAAAGACGCAAGCAAGTAGAAGGAGAAAAATCTTTTTCTCTCCGTCTTATGCATACTCTTGCTTTTATCTTCTTTCTCTCTCTCTCTAATAACTTTAAAAGAAAACTAAGAAGAGTAGGGGTGATGCATGGGAAAGCGTATAGATTTGGGGACTACACCCACTAATACATATAATTTTCTATGTTTATGAACACTCCAGGCAGAGTATATAAGGGCTGGAAAAATCAGTAAGCATCATAATTTGATCACTGTCTCCCTTAGTAGAGATTTGTATTTCAAATCTTTAAAATCTTTTCTATTTCCTTTTTAAAAATTAATCACAAATTGTTTTCTGTTTCTTTTTCCATTTCAAAATTAAAAGATAAAAAAATTTTAAAACAGCTTCTCAAAACTAAAAATTTTTTCTAAGTTCCATTTTCAAAATATTTTCTAAATTCAAATTTTTTCAATCTTGATTGAACACTAGAAATTTTTCAAGTTTTAATTCCAAAAAACACTTAGTTTTCTTTTGAAAAATTTATAATTTGTAATTTATAGAAGTGACCAAATTAAAATTATACAAAATTTAGCAACAGTGAGTATCAAGAGGCGCGGTAGCGCCTCGACGACGAGTTAAGGTACGAATACGAAAACGTCGAGGCGCTCCTCTTATACTTTAGAATAGAGTTTCAGAAATTTCTAAATCGAATCCCATAAAAATACATCGATATATACACATAAATACAATTAATAATATTCAAAGATTTTCATTATCTTTAATTTAAAAAAAAATTGATTACAATCGGTTCACTCAATCACAAGAAAATGCAGTTCGAAATTTCGAAATGTCGTATTCTCGTTATTTTTTTTCTTCTTCATCGTTTTCAGCCAGCATAAACTGCGCAACCGGAAATGCGCAGTATCAACGAATATAGATGCTTTACAATATATTTTAATTTTCATGGTATATGCGCATTGATACATATGTTATGTCTATATATATATATATATATATATATATATATATATATATATATATATATATATATATATATATATAACACATGGTCCGTTTCATGTCAACTTGCACCCGTAGACCCGTATATTTTTTGGTTTATATATATGTATATTAATACATACATACATACATACATGGGACATTGCATGTCGATTCGCATGCATGTACACGCACGTTAATAAATATAGGATTTTTCACGTCAATTCGAAGCACACACACAGGTTTATATATGTATGGGACATTTCATGTCAATTCGCACGCATGCACACAGACTTTAATAAACATGAGATTTTTCACGTCAATTGGAACGCACGCACATACAGGTTACACATATATATATATATATATGGGACTGTTCCTGTCAAGGCGCATGCTCGCACTCACACGGGCTTATGAATATATGTATATACATATACATGGGATATTTTATGTCAATTCACATGCACGCACACCCACATACATACAGTTATATATATATATATATATATATATATATATATATATATATATATATATATATATATATATATAAGACGTTTTATGACAATTTTTCCCATGTATATTAATATTTATTAATAAAGTTTTGAAATCAATCAAGCAATCGTCGAATAATTCTGTATTCAATTCATTCTTTTTAAAATAATATTAAATTAATAAAAATATCATTACACTATCTTTTAATTTTCGAACGTAATAGAATTCCTTTTTTTTACTACATACATCATATTTTTTTTTTAAATTTCAGTTCTTGAGAGTACTGAAACGAATTGAGTAATTATTATTAAGTTTATACCTTTTACTAGATTTATCTATAGTTTTTGCTTAAGAAAGTTTTGAAATCAATCAAGCAATCGTCGAGTACTTCTGTATTCAATTCATTCTTTTTAATAATATAAAATTCATGAAATATTTACAGTTTCGGCTAAAGAAAGTTTTGAAATCAATGAAGCAATCGTCGAGTACTTCTGTATTCAATTCTTACTTTTTAATAATATAAAATCCATAAAATGTTCAATTTATATTCTCTTTAATAGACGAATATTTGGAAAAACTTTGCCAAATAATTTTTGAAAAAAAGGGATTATTGAGATGAAGATAGCGATGATAGTACACATCAAAATTGAAAAAAAAATGATATACCAGATCAACTTATTATTTCATTTATAAGTGAATATTACTACTTAAACATTGACGAACTATACTTGATCTTAGTGATATCTATTTTATTTTATTCCTGATGAAAGATTTACTTAATAAACAATTTCCGAAACGATTAACTTTAAAGTTTCGGAATAATTTTCTATTTAATATGCTACGGTTGAAGACCAAAATTGTGCAATTTTATTTCTAAAAACTTGGCAAAAGAGCCATTAGCTTTTAACAACTTATATAAGAGAATTTGCTGCCATCAACTTCAAAATAATTTATGCCTTCTTAAACTTTTTGAGAAGATACCCATTTTAATTGTAATACTTTTAATAAAATAAAATTATGCATTCTCTATGTCATCACACTATCTTTTTATTTTCAAGTGCTGTAAAATATATTAAATTTTACTAAATATCTACAAAATAACTTGCCAGGCCCGTGGATTAATATTTTGTTGGTGAAATGCTCAATGTATGGGAGTACTGCTTTATAATTGAATTGTTAGCTAATTCAAGTGTGTTGAATAATAAGTAAAAATATGAATCTATAAATCAATTGTGTACATGTATAATTTTCATCTGTCACAATATATTGTCAATGTAAAGTAAAAAAATTTAGTACTATAGAATATGCTTTTCTAATTTTCTATGTTCTAACTTCTTTAAATAAAAGAGGATAAATACTAACTTGTATATAGTAAAGCTCAAACGTTAAGAATCAATCCGTATTTATTATTATGTAATTATTAACATGATCTACTAATTTTTGTATTTTCCATATATATATATATATATATATATATATATATATATATATATATATATATATATATATATATATATATATATATATATACACACCTTTCAATGATTATTTACATCCGATGGATAGTAGTTTTCTATATTCAAAGAATATTATTAAGAACATTAACATTTCGCTGAAAATATTGTACAATATATTTTTACATCACGGTGCGTGTGATTTTTTCCTGTATTGTATTGATAGAAAATATTTTATTTAATATTCAACAATAAACAAAAAAGATACATCCTAATACAATGAACAAAATTCTATTTTAACCTCGAAAATTATTTTTTGTAATGCATGCGATGTAATACGAAAAAAAATTCTTAGTTTTCTCTCACTTATCATTACTATATAAACCTTTCAATTTTTAACTACACTATAAAATATCAAACCACGGGCCTGGCAAGTTATTTTGTAGATATTTAGTAAAATTTAATATATTTCACAGCACTTGAAAATAAAAAGATAGTGTGATAACATAGAGAATGCATAATTTTATTTTATTAAAAGTATTACAATTAAAATGGGTATCTTCTCTAAAAGTTTTAAAAAGGCATAAATTATTTTGAAGTTGATGGCAGCGAATTCTCTAATATAAGTTTTTAGAAGCTAATGGCTCTTTTGCCAAGTTTTTAGAAATAAAATTGCACAATTTTGGTCTCCAACCGTAGCATATTAAATAGAAAATTATTCCGAAACTTTAAAGTTAATCGTTTCGGAAATTGTTTATTAAGTAAATCTTTCATCAGGAATAAAATAAAATAGATATCACTAAGATCAAGTATAGTTCGTCAATGTTTAAGTAGTAATATTCACTCATAAATGAAATAATAAGTTGATCTGATATATCATTTTTTTTTCAATTTTGATGTGTACTATCATCGCTATCTTCATCTCAATAATCCCTTTTTTTCAAAAATTATTTGGCAAAGTTTTTCCAAATATTCGTCTATTAAAGAGAATATAAATTAAACATTTTATGGATTTTATATTATTAAAAAGTAAGAATTGAATACAGAAGTACTCGACGATTGCTTCATTGATTTCAAAACTTTCTTTAGCCGAAACTGTAAATATTTCATGAATTTTATATTATTAAAAAGAATGAATTGATTACAGAAGTACTCGACGATTGCTTGATTGATTTCAAAACTTTCTTAAGCAAAAACTATAGATAAATCTAGTAAAAGGTATAAACTTAATAATAATTACTCAATTCGTTTCAGTACTCTCAAGAACTGAAATTAAAAAAAAAAATGATGCATGTAGTAAAAAAAAAGAAATATTTAGAAAAAATGTTCCAAAGAATACTATACTGTTTAATAACTAAACTCGCCTAAAATATACTTTTTCAAAAGTAATAATAACATAATAAAATAGCATTTTATTACATACTTTATTTAAGTACGCACATAGGCACACATTGACGTGTGTGTATACGTATGTATAACAAAGGTTCTAAGGGAGTGAAAACGCAAGTTGCTCACTCTCTCTGACGCCTTAGAATATAAGGAGTATAGGCCAACACCGTCCTTTCACTGTTGATACTTACTCGAGTATTCAGGATTCTTTGAGATACACAACCTTCGGTGTAACTATCTCTCTGACGTCCGCAATTATACATACGAGCATACGCATACGCATTGTGTGCATATACGTATAAATTACCTTTTTTATTATTACTACGAAAGGTTTAGGGCAATACGAGTCACGCCGTCCTTTGACCGTGAACGATTGTTTCGAGACCTATGAGGAGTCCTTATCGGACTTAACACTATAGGAAAAATCCGGTCGGCGCAAAGGCCTTACGGAGCATTCTATAGTAGGGAGACATATCTATTAGAGATCCGTCCCCCTTCGTCTTAGAGTAGAGTGTAAAGCGTTCAGGAACGCTAAGGCACGAAGCTCTAAGCGAAACCAAGTTAGAAGAAATCCGGTCGGCGCAAAGGCCTCACGGAGCCTTTTAATTATTCAAAGAGTTAGGTAGGATTCAATGAAATTAATGATAATGCTCAAATATTAAATCGGGACATAGTTAATCCGCGTTAAATCCTTTTTCTAACCCTTACCTCATCTATTTTTATTTTTTATTATCTATTATTTTTCCTTTTCTTCCATATTCCAACACTCATTTAAAAAATTTTTAACTCTTCATCGAAAGCTCAATCCTTGCTCGTGAGCAAAAGCTCAGGCTGAAAGTGAGCGCAATTAAAATAGTTTTGTTCAACGAGAGTTGGACGTTACAATACATGTACACATATATACACACACACCATTTTATACGCAATGCACTAACTTAAACTTCTTTACTGCTATGGAATTATACTTACGGGCCCCCACAAACTCACAACACACATAAAAACATACACATACGTAACAATAATACAGAATACGACTCTTCAGTTGACTCGAACATTTTCTCGAGTACACTATCATACAGGCGTACTACATCTAGCGCTCTTATTAACATATATACTTATAAACAAAGACGAACCAACTACGCACACAGAAACATACCCAGTATCACGAATACAAAATGTCACACTTTTTAACTAACGTCAACACTTTCACTAATACACATACACACGATATATACGCGCACACATACGCGCACGTACACACACAAACACAAACACACACGCACACACACACACACACGCGCACAAAAGAACACCCATGCACAACCACACATACACACATAAACACGCGCACACACAGACACACACCAACTTTTACGCGTTTTACCAAAGTGAACTTTTTTACTGTTATGAACATACTTTTACGGACACCCACAAACACACCAATACATAAAAACATACATATACGGGATAATAATACAGTGCGATGCACTTTCTAGCTAACAAGAACATACACATACACGTCTGCGCTTAAATTTACGTACACACACACACACACACACACACACACACACACACACACACACACACACACACACACACACACACACACACACACACACACACACACACACACACAAACACACACACACTCACACACACAAACTTACACGTACACAACACCTATACATAAATAATCGTATGCGCTCACAGCATAAATACACAAATAGACAAATTTATACCAATGCACAAAAACACGATAACATACACGTACACCAATTTGTATCAATACGCATATTGACTAATAAGGGACTACACGCATAACACACCTTCACACATCATGATCGTTCACTAACACCGTCACTCACACACACACGTGCGTGCGCGCACACACACACACACACACGCGCGCGCATATGCACACACTAAGGACACATTCACACTCTTATTATAATTCAATTTTGTTTAATATTATAATGTTTTAACGTAATATTAATGAATTCAATTATGTGAAAACAATTATTAATCACAATAGATGATGTATTTTTTAAATGTCTGAATATATAAAAAATAAAGAAAACTATTTTCATTTAATATATGAAATAATAATTGAATTGATTGTTGACAATCACTTTACACAAATATATATTTATGTAGGTATTTGTATTTAAACAGAAAGTAATTACTTTAAAATTGTTCAAAAATTATTTAAACGTTAACATTGTAATATATTACTAATGTTTGGTCAAAAAAATAATTATGATCATTTTTAAAAATTCAAATCAATAAATTTCAATTTCAACGCTATTTTATATTGACCAATAAAAGTTATATCTTTGAATGTTCTAATAAATTGATTCATCAATTGTCAAGGAGCTATTTGAATAAACTTCATACAACGTATACATTACACTTAACCCTTACAGTCACAGGAGCCGATATATCGGCTACCTAATTTTCTTTTTTTTTACCTCAATATTTTTGCAATATCATGCTTGATTCTTGGATTTTTTGTATTTTCAGATGCACATAGCCTTACTATTTATAATGCTAATGATATTTTATAAATTTATAACTATTAATTATTATTATAAACAAATACATACAAAAAAAATGAATTGAATAGCATGACTGAAAGGGTTAAATAAAATAACATGTAATATAAAATAATTAATATTTTTAATTAATAATTATTTTATATATTTAGTTTTTTTTTAATAATACACATATACATGATAAATATATGTGTGTGTATATATATATATGAGTCAATCTACGTCAAACGGATAATGGCTCTGTCCAAAATGTTAGATCACCAAAAAAATCGTGTATGGGCTCAAAATTTTCGTCTTACACTCTACTTCCTTTTGCAATGTGGTGATTTAAAAAAATCTTAAATAGCGGCTCTAATATGGGGGCTCAAACCTAGAGATTTCATAAAAAATTTTCGAAAATAATTTTTAATTCATTCAAATGCGATTATACGTATTTTTTTATATCAGAAATCAATTCAGCGTTCAATTTTACATAAGAATAAAGTATTGCACTCGAGGTAAAAAATTTTTACAGTATCATCTGAAGGTCATATCGGGAGACAATAGTTATTTCTCGAATTAATTATTGATAAACGTTGATTAGTAAGGAAATGAAGATACTGATAGGTAACTCGAGTCACTGAATCCAAATCTGACATCCGCTTAACCATACCAGGTCTCCATCAAGGTCATTTAAAGGTCAAATCGCGAATATTTTTTATTATTTGATAAGATTAAGACGCCTATAAGTTTTACGTGATGCTGGATCTGAATCCGGGGCCCGTTGGAGTGTCAAACGACGTAATTACAGAAAAATTCATTTTAAACTGTGGTTTCTTGGAAAACAAAAATTTTCTGTTAGTCGATATTTCATTAATTTTTACGTAATTACGTCGTTTGACACTCCGACAGACCCCGGATTCGGATTTAGCGATACGTAAAAATTGAAGGTATCCTAATCTTATCAAATAATAAAAGATATTCGCGATTTGACCTTCAAATAACCTTGATGGAGATCTTATAGAGTTAAGCGGACATCAGATTTGGATTCGGTGACTCAGGTTATCTATCAGTATCTTTATTTCATCACTAATCAATATTGATCAATGAGTAATTCGAGAAATAACTATTATTTCCCGATATGACCTTCCGATGACATTGTATATTTTTTTTACCTCGACTGGAATACTATATTCCTATGTAAAATTGAACGCTGAATTGATTTCTGATATAAAAAATACGTATAATAGTATTTGAATGAATTAAAAACTATTTTTGAAAATTTTTTATGAAATCTCTAGGTTTGAGCCCCCATATTAGAGCCACCATTTGAGATTTTTTAAAATCACTACATTGCAAAAGGAAGTAGAGTGTGCGACGAAAATTTTGAGCCCATACACATTTTTTTGGTGATCTAAAATTTTGGACAGAGCTATTATCCGTTTGACGTGGATTGACCCATATGTATACAGTTGTGAGATTAGAATTTTAGCAACTTTCACCCATTCTTCCTTTGCTCCCCTAGCCCTCCCTCTATATAGCTACTCCTCAAATTAGATTGTAATTCTTCTTCTTTTTTTTCATTTGACCTCGCTGTATTTTATGCTATCGCTTCGCTGCTAATTAGCGACAGATGGTCGTCAGCGTGTTTGTGAACAAAGCACATGTAACGTACAATAGTGCTTGTATTATTCGTCTGAGAGCGGGAATCGAACTTGGAGCCTCGAGATTACTAATTCATCTCTCTACTGTATGAGCCACTGAAGACCTCTAATTCTTTTTCTAAATTGTTATTAACATTATTTGAAGCAGCAGGGCCCCTCTTTGCCCCTGCCCCTAAAACCTCACATCCTCCTCCTTCGATTTATGTGCCCCCCTCCCTCAGCCACATCTCACTCATTTCTCTTACTTTAATATTCTGTTGTAATAATGAAGATTGATCATTTTTATTTATATTCCATTATTGTGATTATTATTATAACTAATTTATACTACATGATTATAATTATAGCTGATAGATAATACAAAACTCCGTCTTTCAATCACACTGCCGTCCAGGTACTTATGCCCACCCTAGATTAAAATTATGAAAAATTTAAAGTTTTGTATCTTGATAAAAAATTATCGTACGGAGCTCTACAAGGTCTCATTTTAACGGCTTCGTAGAAAGCTAGGTAACGTAAACCTAGGTAACATTAACATTTTTCCAGTTTTTATGGGTTTTATAAAGTCATGATAAAAAAAAAAATTTTTATTTTTTTTTCAGAACTTTGATACGATTTCTTTTTATAAGTGATTATTTTATTAAAAAACTACAACCACTATTCGAAAGCTTTTTCAAAAAACTACAAAATCTATGGTTGATAAATTTTTTTAGATATTTATTTTAAGAGCTATATGCGGTTTTACACAAAAATAATAATTTCTGTAAAAGTGGTTGTAGTGTTAAGTCCTGGCTTGCACCAGAACTAAATAAAAGTGAATAAGTTATTTATTTAATTTATATATTTATATATGAATTATGTTCTATTGAAATATTTGACTTATTTATAAAAATGTAGTCATAAAGATAAAGATGTATGAATCTAGTGGTGGAAAAGCTCCTCCAATATTTAATTGAAGGAAATCACTCTAACAATTGAATATTATTAAAGGATAAATTCAATACTTTGAAATAAAGAGTTTATTAAATAATTGTATATTCTTACCTTGTAGTACTTCTTAAGTAGATTGGTGCTGGATATGGGTAGACAAATGAATAGGCACGATATGTAAATATATAGATCCTCGAGGTTTATTAATATCTTTTAACACTTCTAATACAATAGATTTTTATACGCGTATATATTTTAATAATCGATATATATATATATTTAGTATTAGCAACTGCTTTTGAAATATAGAACTTGACGGGTAGTGTAAACTCGTTACCAATAAGAAACCCGGTGTAATGTTCGTTTTACAATGGTTTCAATTTGGTTCTTATACTCATCTTTGTTTATAAGATTGATTATCATTTACATTAATTTTTATTTATAAATTTTCTTAAATTTTGATAATATGTTTCGTAATGTTTTTAGGATTCGTAAAATTCATTTTGAAATTTAGAAACATGCGTTTCGATTCTTTTATTATGATCTACTTATTTCGCTTAATAATGAAATAATGCGACTGTTCAATAACTAAGGAATTTTGATTTACCAACGTTAATGAAAAAGATACGTTTATGACGTAACACCTCGCTGCTCAGGAGATTGCATATCAGAAGGATAGGCAATTGAAAAATAAAAGATAGGTCAATTATTGAACATTTACAATATTATGATCAGAATCTAAAAATTAATCAGGAACTGTATATATATTTAATTTTTTTCTTATAAGTGGCCAACAGAAGGGTACGTTTTATGACGTAACACCTTGGGGCTCAAAGATGTTGCTTATTGAAACAAAAGCAACATAAAAATCTGAAAACAGTTGCTGATTCATAAATTTTAAAAATCTATTTACAATTAACATGGATTAATACAATTGTGTTACAATACAATTATGTTTTATACAATTTTTCGGGTTGTTAGTTTGTAAAACATAGATTAACTACATTGTAGTAACAATTCAGCAAAGTCAACAACAACAAAAAAATGTATGCTGCTGACATGTCTGAAAAATTATTTTTTTGTCCTCAGGCCGCAAAATAAATTTTTGTGTCCTCTATACGGAGCACAAAATAGTGTATTCTTGTCCTAGGCCGCAAAAGAAAAATGTGCATATTTTATGTATTATTTTAATAAAAGTTCGCAGAAAAACGTTCTCGACGTTGCTGATTCTTGGAATTGAACTGAATGCACTGCTCGCTTTCCTTAATATCGCTATCCTTTTCTTACAAATGCTATACTGGATATGCGTTAACGAATAACGTGGATTCAATATATGTATATTATGGAAGAAAAGGAGAAAGCGAGGAGAAGACATAATTACAAGTTTCGCGTGGTAAAACTTTTTTTTTTCTTTTTTAGATAGTATTTTTCAATTATAATTTTTATAGTTTATCTTCGTTTTATATTTTGTTATATTTTTCTTTAATTTGTATATTATATTTTAACAATTATTAGTTATTTTTATAATCATATTTTTTTCATTCTATTTTTCTAAAACTTTGTTTTTCTTTTTTTAAATAATATTTTTTAATTATAATTTTCATAGTTTAGCTTTATTTTATATATTATTATATTTTTGTTTAAATTTAATGTTATATTTTAACAGTTATTAGTGGTTTTCATAATAGAATTTTTTCTATTGTATCTTTTTATTGTATTTTAAGAATTATCAATTATTTTTTTATAGATGAGGGCTCCGCCCAAGCTTCCGCTTAACGGCCTTCGAGCAAAAAATAGTATATGCAGTCACGGCCACAAACGTATCATTCTTGCTCGTGCAGCTGGAGCGGCCTCGCTACGCTCGGCCCTTCAGCATGCACTCGCCAAGAATGATACGTTTTGCGGCCTTGACGCATAATACCCTATTTTTCTTTTTACCATTAGTTTTCGTTGTTCTTTTCAGGTATCTAAGAGCTTGCTTTTATTTGTTTTTTAATAATCATTATCATGTATTCAAGGAAGCAATATACCCGAGTTTGTGTAAGTATCTCTATTATTATATTAATATTACGATTTCAATATTATATTCTTATTTTTATGGATAGTTTTTTTTTTCCTATTAATATTATAAATATTACCTTTATTATTATTTATTTATTTATTAGAAAAAAATTTCTTGTTTTTTTTTCTTTTTTCAGTTTGCGGATTGGCAGCTGAGACGTGTGTTCCGGCTGATGGACCGTTATCAAAATGATGCATGATGGCTTGGATCTCAACGAGAGTTTGATGTCTGGGACCTTTGTGCCCTGTTTAGGGATGAAGAGTGCACAGTAATCGTTAATGGTACACAGATGCGCATGCAAGTGTTCCAAAATGATTTCTTCTTGTACGTTGGCGATCTGTTCATAAGAAGAGGTGAGTTGGTCTCACAACTCCCTGTAATGGGGCACCCTGGGAGGGTTTCAATAGATTACGAGCCAGTTTTTAATTATGAAGGACAATGGGATTAGTTTCACTCTTTCTGTACATCTTTTGTAAAAAAAAGTAATAATATAATTGTATCATTTAATTTTTTAATATATCTATTTTTATCATAACCTTTTGTTTTTATTTTCCAACTGCTCCTTTTCATATTTAATATTAATTAGATATGATACTTAAATTCTAAAAGAAAATATCTTAATTCATAATTTTTTTAATACTCAATTTATTCATTTTTCTTTTTTTCTTTTTTCTTATAAATACTTTTTCTTATTTAGGTCTTATTAATTTTAAATAATTCAATCCCTTTCAATATTATTAGTATGTTTGCTTTAAAACAATATTATTTAAAATTTCTATGTTACTTTTTCATTTGTCTTTTAAAACTGTCCTTATACCTTTGATAATTAAAAATTAATTTCACATAAAAGAAATAAGTTTTGCTTAAAATTAGAGTTTTATGCAGGTTAACGATGTTAATATATTGTATAGGTGAATGACATATTCGCTTGGTGTCATTCACTTCTCTCCGCGCCAAAGTTAAATCGCACGCGATTTAACAACGTAGAAACCTATTACGAAATTTAGACGCCAGACTGTCAATTATTTAATACAGTTAAGTTTTTCTTGTACTGACAAGTATAAATATCATATATTTTATAATCTATTCTTGCATAACTAAGTTATTATAAATCCAAATGAATATTATTTATATAATTAGAACTTGTTTTAGTTTTTAAAGACTTATATATGTATCTGCCTTATTGTTTATACACGTAAATATACATATATGTACACTAAATAAAATAAAATTGAATGACATTAATGGGCTAATTTCGAATGTATTAAATTACAAAATTTGTATAATAAATTAGTCTTAAATAATATTAAATACTAGAATCTCTTTTTTTCTGGTGGCTTAGGGACTGAGGATTTATTTGTGGGAGTAATATATGATGACTTCTCTGGTAGAGGTGGGGGGGGTTGGTTTAGGTAATGGTGTAGGGTTTCGTTTAGGTAGAGGATGCTGAAAAATAGGTTGTGATATATCTTGTTTCTCAATTTTTACTCCTTGTAATTCAATTTCTTCATACTTGGTTTCTCTTTTTATTTGATTATTCTTTAATGTAATCATTAAATGAGTGATAAAGCTGAAGATTGCTCCCAATAGATTAATAGACCAGCCATAAATAGTGAATAGGGTATAGCCCCTTATGATTATGTTCATAGTAAACTCAATTATTTGAATAATAATAAATATCATTATTATGACTGAGCTTATGGATCCAAGTGTTGTTAATTTATTTATGAATTCATTCCAAGTATTTTCTGCGATATGAGATAATGTACTTTCTGTAAGTAGATTATTTAATAGATCTACTTGTGTGTTTTGTTCTCCCTGTATTCCTCTTGCTATGGCATTAAGTAGAGCTGCTTTTTCAAAAGGAAACATGATATGTTGTCGTAATTCTTGTAAATCATCTTGTGAATATATTCCGCTTGTTGCCATCGTTGTTATTTTTTCTGGTGTCCATGATCTCTTTGTATCTGGTTTTAAAGTTTTTACTATATTTTTTGTTGGTCTTGGTTTTGATAGAAGATTTATCCAATCTTCTCCGATTTTGTAATATTGCGAGATTATTGAATTACAATTAATTTCTGATCCTGTTTTCAGTAATATATGTGTTTTCGGTGTTAAAACCCATGTTTCATTTTTTGTTGATACAGGCAATTGTATGTAACATTTATTTGTATGAAATAGCTGGACTTCAACTGGCGTACATTTTATTACATGTACTGCTTTGCCGGTAACTTTAGCTAAATATCCTGGTTTTCACATGATATTAAAGGCAAATTCGTGTTTTAAAATTTGTGTTTTCTTCAAGTTTTAATAGGAATTGTTCATATTCTATATTCTTATTATTTTTACATTCATCTTTTTCTAAAACACAGTTGATATCTTTCATAAAATTTTCAATATTTTTATTTTTATTCTGTAGTAATTGTGTAATAGGAAATATGTGTTTATTGTCTTGCATTAACATGATATAATGAAAAGCGTTATTAACGGGATGTCGTAGTTGTTGGAATCGATTTTTGCTTTTTTTATCTTACTGATCTCTTTTTAAATTCAATATTTGGACAAATGTAATTACTTGTCCGCGCTAAAACTATATTAATACAATAATTTTTATTAAATTAAAAATTCAATTTAGCTTCATATTTTTTTATGAACTTTGAATGAAAATTAGATATCAAGCTCGATGAACCTAACCTCAAAATAGTATACATCGAAAATTTGTTTATAACTTTTTATGTATATTATTTTGGTGAATTTCTTGACTTGTCCGCGCTAAGGATTAATCTTACGAATTTTCTTACTGAAGTGAAAGAATTTGATTTGACAGACTGTTTACTCATGAACTTTGAATAAAAATATTATTAGAAGGAGCAGAACTACGATATCCTCTTAACTGCTGTGTCATTGATTTCGATGTTTTCTGTACATAAATTTATTAATGAATTTTTATCGTTTTTATAATCTGTTTGAATAAAGAATTTTTTACCATTTATTTCTAAATATCCCTTGTCTAATCTCAACTTATTTTTTCTCAATACATCTATGCCTAAAATACCATCGTAAGGCATTGAAAATTTTTCAGATGCTACGTGGAAATTTGTATACGAATTATTAATAGGAAAAGTAATAAAACCACATGTTTTAACCGTAATATCAGTGATTCCGGACAAATATATCTTAATATTATTATTAATAGAATTTTGTGGTACTAATTTTTCTTTTATAATGTTAAGTTGGGCACCCGTATCTATTAATAATTTACATAAATAATTTGTATACGGATTTCGTATCTCGATAAATTGTAATGTGTCACCTAATTTAAATATATAAATTGGTATATTATTATTATCATTAACGTTTTTAGTTTTAAATTGTATAATTTTTTTCAATTCATTGTTCGTTATATTTTTTTCATTATGTAGTTTTACTTTTGTTGAATCATTCTTTATTTCTGGTTTAGATTCCATTGCATTACGTTGTTACGTCACAACGTATCTTTTATATTACTTTTTAATTTACAATTTTCAAAATATCTTTTTATTAATATGCTATTGATGAACTAATTAAACGGTCATCGAACAATAAAAGAATGTGTTAACCTAAGCAGTAAAGAAACTTAAAGTTGATATTGAGCAAACGAAATTCTTCGATTCAAAATTACAAAACCAAACTCACATTTTGAAATTATTTATAAGAAGAACAAGATCCACTTTTTACCTAATAAAATTATGTCAAAGATAAAAAATTATAAAAGCCAACTGAAATTGACGGCAGTCGGCACTATCCCAGGATCATCCTTGGTATCAAGTCGTAAATCCTGTAATTCAAATTTAAATTCAAATTCAGTTATTGTATTCAATATTAATTATTTTTACAAGTGTCAATAAATATCTTAAAAGTTTCTTATATTCGACTCGAGTCTTATTTCAAATCGTGTTTATATCTATTCTTTGTCTGTCTGTATCCAGCCTTCATCTACTTGAATCAATCAAGGTAAAAATATTCAATTTATATATTCTCTATTCAAGTACTCTAAATAAATATTCTTCAATATATTTCAATTGTGAGAACGGTTTACTCAATTAAATATTGGTGGAGTTCATTTCACCACTAGATTATACATATATTTATCTTTCATAATTATAATTTAATAATTAATTCAATTATTCTAAATTAATTCAAATTCATATTTAAAATCATACAAAAATATTTAACATGATAAAATCAAACACTTTTATTTAGTCCTGGTGAAAGTCAGGACTTAACAATGTAATGTTTCTTTTTGTTCAATAATTTTAACGTACTCATTATTAGTTTCATTAAACTCATCACATACTTCGAAGTCATAATCGATTTCGTGTGTTCTTGCAAAAAATTGAATGCCAATATAATTTTTGAGCGACTTTTGTTGCGAAACTCGTCTTGTGCGCTCTTTCCAAGTCGAGTTTATGCGTTTCCCTGTATATGAACTATGGTGTTTAATTGAGCTTGACATTCTTCCTCCGTGTGATTAATGCTTTTGCAGAATGTGCAAAATTTACTTAGCTTGCTTTCTATATTCTTTAATGTAAAGCATGAATCGATTGAATGTCCTAATTTTTTACAATATGGGCATTGTACACTTTGATTTGCGTTTTGAGGGTTTTTGTATTGTATTTTCCTTCATTCCTCTATATTATGCCCTCTATTTTTGCAATATTTACAAAATTTCGTTTTAATTCGTTGTTCATATGAATTATTATTCCTGTTATTTCCTACGAACATTTGATTTTTATTAAAATTATTTTGACCGATGTTATTATTTCTGCATTCTTTACTCGAGTGACCCCATTTGTCACATAATTGACATCGTATTTGATTATCTGGTTTAGCCTGATTTAAAAATATCTTAAATTTTTCACAATCAATAGTATTGTGTTCACTGTCGCACAGATTGCATATTTGCGTAGGTGTAATACTTTTTTCTGTAATTTAATTACAAAAGTTAGTATTATGTCCGTTCTTATTGCATTTCAAGCATAATTCATATTTTTGTATGATTGGACAGTGGCTTACTTGATGATTATTTTCCTGGAAATATTGGCAATAATATTCAGTGTCTTCTAAATATTTACACATGCTTCTTGAATGACCTATTTTATTACAGAACTTGCATATTAGTATAATTTTATCCTTTGCATTTGTGCATTTAAATAATGGATGAGTTGGTTGTTTGCAATATATGCAGCCTGCATTGTTGCAACACAATGCCTCATGGCCTATGTCTTTACATATTTGACAGCATTGAATTTTTTTAGGTTTATCTTCGAAAATTTAACTATACATGATTTTCTGTCTAGACAAATTTGTCTTTATCCTAATATCCTTCTATTTCTCCTGTTGTTTTTCAATTTCTATTGCTTTAATGGTTGCACTTGAATAATCTGCTACCTTTCCCAATTCAAATCTGATTTCATTTTTCTAATCCTTGTTCAAAATATTTTAATGTATCTTTAGCTAAATAATTTGTAAAACGTTGATAAGCATCTTCTAATATACCTGCTTCATTTTGTTTCTTATCTTTAATTTTTAATGTTAACTTTGTTATTCTTTCTACATATTCAACCACTGATTCATTTTCCTCTTGTTCTATTTGTTCCAATCGTGCATACAATGAATGTAAATTATCGATTTCAGGATATAGTTTCTTTATTGTTTTAATAAAATCTGCAATACTTTCAATATTACTACCTTTTATAGCAGTACGAATCGTTTCTGATACTTTAAATCTTATATGATTCATAAATTTCTTTTGTTCATCTGCAGTCAGCATATCTTTTGCAATTTCTAACAAATCTATGTACTTTCCCAAAGGTATATTTTCACCCGTAAACTCAGGTACTAATCTTGACACCTCTTTTAAAGAATATCCTGAAGTATTTGCTATGTTTGTATTATTGGGCATACTTATATTGTTTACTGTATTATTATTTTTATTATTATTATCAAAAATTACATTTTCTAGGTTTTTAATTCCCTCTATTTCGTAATAACTCTCCTGTTTAATAGAAAATTCCTATAAGTCGTTAATTGTTTCGTCAATAGTTGAATTATTTACTGATGAAATTGTCACGTTTTTGTCTGTTGTATTAGTATCATCAGCTAAAGTAATATTTTTTCCGTTTTCAATACTATTTATTTCTTGATATCCTGCCTGTTTAGATGAAAATTCCTGAGTATCGTTAAGTGATGTATTAGTATCTGATAAAATCGTCACGTTTATCGCTAAAGTGTATTTTTGTGTAGAACTGTCTTCTTTATTTTTATTATGGCTTTGTTTCGTCTTAGTAATTTGTGGAAATATTTTTGGAATTGTGCCTGTATATTTATTAAATAGTGTATTTTGTTCACTTAAATTATCTGTATTAATATTTGATTATTTGATTTCTAAAGTTGTATGTGAAGCATTACTATCAACTGTTTCGTTTAAGGTTTTATTTAAATTATTACTTACAATTGTTTGATCTAAACTTTTAGTCGGAGAGCGTGTAATTTTAGTGCTTTTGCGAAACGGATTAATACTTTCGTAGATATGTTTTCCTGTTTTTTCTTGCTCTCTTAAAACTGTTTGTTTAATATGATTTCTAATTCTTTCACGAATAGCATTAATATTTTCGTCTTTTTTTAGGTATTTTAAATTTTCGACAAATTTCAGATAATTCTAATTTAGAGTATGATATTACCCACTGTGTTTTTCCTTCTTTTATATAATTTGCTATCTGATTAAAATTTATTTTACTCATTTGAAATCTTCATTATTCACTTAAAAATAAAGAATTTTATTTATTCAAAATATTAAATTTTGTACATAAAATTGTAAGTTTAAAAATTATAAATACTGCTGACTGTGTTTCTCCCTTTTTTTCTCAAATGCTGTTTGTAAACAAAGAATATTACATACGTTATTAACAATTCTCTGACACTGACCTACTATTCTTACATAAAAGTAAAGAATTTTGGCGATCTATGTTTTGAAACTTGATATTAACTCACTGCTGTTATATCTACACGAGAGTGTACGGTAAAAAAAAAAATTTTGCTGAACTTGTATTTTCGAAGTTCAATACACTTGCAATGTTTTGATGACAACTGTCTATGCAATCTGTTTACTTTATTTTGGTATCTTAAAATTTACTTTATATTCTTTTCATAAAAATTTATATGTTTTTAGTATTATTTAATATAACTCTATATTTTAAATGATATTGAATTTTAACTTTTCTTTTCATTTCTTTCGTGAACTTGAAACTTATTTCACTTTTCAAATTAAATAATTGTGCGAAAATTATCGATATATGTTGTAATTTTTCAATGCACTAAATAAATGATATTATTTGAGATCAATTTATAAAGAATTTGTAATTTTTATTTGCTAAAATAATTGATGTATAGATAAATGATTTTACATTTATTTTTATTGCCAATTTTTATATAAATTGTATTATTTATTTGATATATGATTTTTAATCGGGCAATTTTGCGTATATAGAAATTATTTCAATTAGGCACTTTGCGTATAATATATTAATTTTATTTGTATAATATTTTTATTTTTAACATCACTATTCGTATTTGATAATACACTTCGCGTTTAATATTTTTACTTTTAACAACACTATTTGTATTTAATAATACACTTCGCGTTTAATATTTTTCTTTTTAATGACGCTATTCGCTTTTAATAATGCACTTCGCGTTTAATTTCATGCATATTTATTTGATTTCTGCCTTTAAGGAGGTTCTTGCGAGTACAGCTAAGGTCAAAGTCGATAAAAAAGTGAATGTAGATATTTATATAAATATTTATTTTTGAAAGTTAAATAATTATTTTTTGACACTCCGTGCGAGAAGCTCGATTTCACGCACGCTGTACAAAGTGACACGTGCGAAAATGGAGCTTCTCACACGTCGTGTCAAAAAATAGTGTTCGATACTTGTGCGAGAAAGTGATTTCTTACTCGTGTGACCTTTTCACCCTCGCTTCGCTCGGGCACAAACCGCCACACGAGTAAAAAATCACTTTATCGCACTAGTACCGAAATATACTATTATACGTTCAAATCTACTATGAACATTGCATTTTTTGCACGTTACGTACTTAAAATGTAAATAAATTGTCATGAATTCGATCGCGTAGTACAATGTATACATATATATATATATATGTATATAACATGGCGTCTGTGACCGGTTTCTGCTTTTAGGTTAAGTTTGCTTATTTTTATTTTAATATTTTGATAATAATATAATAAAATTTAAAGAAATAATTTAAAAGTAGCAGAAATAGAATAGTTTATCATAAAACAATTTCAAATAAAATAATATATATTTATACATAATATTATTAATTTTATTTTGTTATAAGAATTTAAAACTCTCGAAATTCGCGCACTTTTTTTGTCGCTGTCGTGTGATGCGAAGAAAATGGCTTCTTTTGATCCGGTCGCAAAGACGTTTATTAACTTTAACGTGTAATATCTCAATATTTACCACGGCAATGGGTAATTTACTAGATATCATTTGAAAGAGGAAACTTTCTTTTAGACATTTGTTCATCGGTCTATTTTTCAGAAAATCACTCCCTGCTTTGCAAATACTCAATTTTGATATATTTTATTCACAGTCCTATAAGAGTCTGTACAAAAAAGTTCAAACTTTAAGTTCTGATTTTATTAAATTTTGCACGGCAAGCCCATAAATTAAGCATACGATCGGATTCAGGACATATTAAATAATAAGAAACTTTATTGTGTAGTCTTAGAATTTTCATGCGAGAACCTCCTTAATATATAATATTTTATTTGACGCACTTGACGGTTAATTAACACACTTTTGAACACTGTATTATAAGCCCTTAGAATATATTTTTATCCACTTTATATATAATATAGGTAGAAAATTATAAATTTTCTCTGATTATTCTTTAATACATCCAATACGATCCTTTAATCAAAAAATTTGTACCAGAACCAAAATGTTAAGTCCTGGCTTGCACCAGGACTAAATAAAAATGAATAAGTTATTTATTTAATTTATATATTTATATATGAATTATTTTCTTTTGAAATATCTGACTTATTTATAAAAATGTAGTCATAAAGATAAAGATGTATGAATCTAGTGGTGGAAAAGCTCCACCAATATTCAATCGAACGAAATCACTCTCACAATTGAATATTATTAAAGGATAAATTCAATACTTTGAAATAAAGAGTTTATTAAATAATTGTATATTCTTACCTTGTAGTACTTCTTAAGTAGATTGGTACTGGGTATGGGCAGACAAATGAATAGGCACGATATGTAAATATATAAATCCTCGAGATTTATTAATATCTTTTAACACTTCTAACACAATAGATTTTTATACGCGTATATATTTTAATAATCGATATATGTATATTTAGTATTAGCAATTGCTTTTGAAATATAGAACTTGACGGGCAGTGTAAACTCGTTACCAATAAGAAACCCGGGGTAATGTCCGTTTTACAATGGTTTCAATTTGGTTCTTATACTCATCTTTGTTTATAAGATTTGTTATCATTTACATTAATTTTTATTTATAAATTTTCTTAAATTTTGATAATACGTTTCGTAATGTTTTTAGGATTCGTAAAATTCATTTTGAAATTTCGAAACATACGTTTCGATTCTTTTCTTATGATCTACTTAATTTCGCTTAATAATGAAATAATGCGACTGTTCAATAACTAAGGAATTTTGATTTACCAATGTTAATAAAAAAGATACGTTTATGACGTAACAGTAGCTCTGTAGGTTTTGAGTTAACAGAAAAATTGTGATAAAAATAATGTTGCATTTAGTAAAAACAATCAATGTATTGGATTCTAAAATAAAATTAAAAAATAATTTTTTCTTTCATTTTTTTATTATAAGAAAAATTTTTCTGTCATAACATATACATATGACAAAATATATTTTATTCTTATTTTTTCACTTTTTTTTTTATTTTGCCTAAATATATATATATTTTTTTTATGGAATAAAAAAATTTTTCAACGTAAAAAAGAATAAAAAAAAATTCTTTTAATTATATTTTAGAACTTCATAAGTTGATAGTTTTCACAAAATGCAACATTTTTTTCTTCTACAATTTTTCTGTAAACTCAAAACCTGCAGAGCTAGAACTACTTTTACAAAAACCATTATCTTTGTGTGAAACCGCATATAGCTCTTGAAATAAATGTTTAAAAAAATTTATCGACCATGAATTTTCTAGTTTTTTGAAAGAACTTTCAAGAGGTGGTTGTAGTTTTTTAATACAACAATCACCTATAAAAAGAAATCGCATTAAAATTCTGGAAGAAAAATTGAAAAAGTTTTTTTTCTACTCTACCATCATTTTTTATCGAGATACAAAACTTTAAATTTTTCATAATTTTAGTCTAGGGTGGGCAAAAGTACCTGGACTGCAGTGTACATGTAAGTCTGATATTATATTACAATAATGAAAAAATAATATCTTCATCAATATTTTATCAATATCATTACAATTACGATTAATTAATAATATTAAGCTTCCTCTCTTCATTTACTTTACTAATATAAGTATAGTGATATTCATATATTTTACATTAACATTTGTCTTAACATTTATCTTATTTACATTTATATAATTTATTTGCATTTGATTAGCATAAAGTTAAATTTTTAGCAAAATGTTGACCTAATTGTTGTTCTGTGATATACAAGTATGTTATTGAGCTAAAAATTACTATTCCAATAAATTTATTGTTGGTTACCATAGGCAACGAATTCATTGTTGTACGAGATAAATTATCATTTTTAACACAGTCTTATTATCTTCTATTCATTAGAAATGAGAAACAAAAATCAATTTTTCAATCAACGCTATAGCTCTTACATAGAAAAATATCGTCACGATATTGGTTGACAACAATTGAACCTAGCAAAGTCTATACTCAAGAAACTACATAATTATGTGCGGCGTAATTCAAAAACTTCTATAATATGTTGTTAAAATTAGCTTGACTGCAGTTCCAAAGAATAAATAAAGAAAAATTACGACTCTTATATTAAAATGAAGAATTGATACTTTTTTTTCTTACGTAAATATCTTTTGCATTATTGTCACAAACATACATACACATACACATATACACACATATACACGTATCCATACACATACACTTACTCATATACACATACACACATACACAATATCCGTCACTCCATCTCCATATTTCCTTCTCGTCTCTACGTCTCTGTCTTTACGTCTCCGTCACTCCGCCTCTATCTCTCCGCCTTCATTTCTTCTACTCCGTCGCTCCAACTCTCCATCTCCGTCTCTCCATCTCTGTCTCTCTGTCTCTGTCTCTCCGTCTCCATCTTTCCTTCCCACCTCACCATCTTCGCCTCTCCCCCCGCCGTCTCTCCGTCTTCATCTCACCGTCTCGGTCTCTCCGTCTCCGTCTCTCTGTCTCCACCTCTCCATCTTCGCCTCTCCGTCTCTCCATCTCCGTTTCTCCGTCTCTCCGTCTCCGTCTCCGTCTGTTCATCTCCGTCTTCGTGTCTCGGTCTCTCCGTCTCCGTTATCACTTTATTATATTACCTATATATCTCATATTATATTACTACCATCATATTAATGTGAAGAATTAAGCCTTTTCATCTCCCGAGAATATCGTTTGTATAATTGTCCCTATATAGATATATATATATATATATATATATATATATATATATATATATATATATATATATATATATATATATATACCCTCACATACTTGCACCTGCACCTATGCACACATACATATACGCATATTTACATGCATACATACACACATACATATACGCATATTCACATGCAGACATACACACATACATATACACACATACACACACACACATATATATATATATATATATATATATATATATATATATACACATATATGTATATTCTCATGTACATTTTCACATATACATGTCACATACACTCATACACATAAACACATACACACATACACATACAATTATACACATATGCACATACACGTACAAAATATTTTTCTCTCTATCTCCATTTTTTTGTCTATGTCTCTCCGTCTCTGCCTCTCTGTCTCTGCCTCTTCGTCTTTGTCTCTCTGTCTCCGTTCCTACGACTCATTTTTCTCGTCTTTGCTTCTCTGTCTCTGTCTCTCTGTTTTCGTCCTTTCGTCCCTCTGTCTTTTCGTCTCCGTCTCTCCATTTTTGTCTTTCCGTCTATGTCTTTCTGTTTCCGTCTTTTTCTCTTTGTTTTTCTGTCTCTGTCTCTGTGTCTTCGTCACTACTTCTCCGTTCCTACGTCTCCGTTTTTTCATCTCCGTCCCTCTGTCTGAAACACATGATTAAAAAGAATGAATTCCTATCATATTTTTTTAATAATTTAAAAAAAATTGAGTGAAACAAATTTTTAATTCATCATGATGATATGATTTGTATTTAAACAAGTTTTATGCATATTAGAATTTCAATTAATCCTTTCTTCTCAAATATATAAAAACTAAATTTTAAACAGAACTGCAATATAAAAATTCATAAATTAAAGCAATTTTTTCGACTTTAAAATTGGCTAAATTATACATATTAATATAACATATAAAAATTTAACCGAGCGACGTTAGGAGTGAGGTAATTTGAGATCGTATAGATTAAAATCAAAAAGAAATTTCAGCAAAGAAAAGATTTTGGTCAGATGTTTTATCAATAATTGATTCTATAAATATTAAATTTTATGAAAAATGCATTTAAGATGAAATGTTTATATCAGAACAAATAAATGAACAAAACAAAATGAACTTACTAACAAAAAAACTTAAGTTTAAGACTTCAAATAAACAATGTTCAATGATGAACATTGAACTTTGTGTTTATGATGTTCATATTTTTTTATGTTTATGTATTTTATAAGTGGTAATTAATTAAAATTTTAAGAATAATTATCTATCAGAATTTTTAATTATCTATACAAATAGCATTTAAAATTTTTATTCCAGGATTTTTTATAGTTTTTCAGAAGTATTTGAAATTCTTGTATTAAATAATTTTAATTCAGTAATTGTAAAAAAATTAAAAACAATAACATTGAAGAATCTGAAAATGATATTGATCAAGAACCAATTCTGACATTTAAAAATAAATTTAATGATAAAAAATTATTAAAATTAACAAAAGTTTCGATTGAGAAATTGAAAAATTTAAATATATAACGCAACATGAAAATCAAATTAATTCGCAAAACATTAATATGATTACGAAACTTGGAAATAATTTCAAGAAGGATAAAAAATTTTAAAAAATTCTCAAAGTTGCAATTAAAAAATTGAAAATTATTAATATATTGCAACAAAAAGTCAAATTTCTAACCAAAATGAATTTATAAAAAACAATTAAGAATCCTCAAACAAAAATAAGAATCTAACATATCAACAAAATCACAACTATGATAGACGCATTCATGACAAAACGTATCATAAATATAATAAAGATAAAGTTTTTGAAAATTTATTTATTTATTTATTTATTAAACCAGTATATAAAATTTTACATGTAAATATTCACACGCAAACAGCAGAGAGAACAATAATCTCTGTACGCGGACTGGTGACTAAAACTAAACTTACTAACTATACTAAAATTAAACTATAATTAATATCCAATTTATTGTAACTATAATAACAAAACCTATATGAATATTGCTACTTTCTATAGTCTTACATAATTTATTCATATCATATAATTCATAATTGTATTACTCATAATGCAATAATCCAATCTTTTAATTTCTCTTTATTTTCTTTTCTTTTAATATCTAATCTTTTTAGATCCGGTGACAACAAATTATATAATTTAATTACATTTACATAGCTATTTTTACAACTTATTCTTTTTTTGATTAAAGGCAACAAAATAGATTTATTTCTAGTAATACTCGTAGAACCAACATATTGATTTTGCAAATCTTCATAATAATATATAAGTGTTTCAAGACAATGCAATTGATTTACATTTAGTGATTTTCTATCATTTACAAATATATTCTTGTTTATCAACTTTAGAACTCGATTTGTAGAGATTGCAAACAATTTAGGCTGTTTTTATATGCACCTTCTTGAATTATAATACCATAATTAATTATACTATGGAAGTAAGCATAATATATTGTTTTTAACATTTCTGCTGTCATAAATTTAGCTAATTTATAAAAAATAAATATCAAATATTTTATTTATTTAATTATATGTTTAATATGCTTATCCCATCTAACATTACAATCAAATATAACACCCAAATATCTACAATCATCTACTCTCTCTAATAAATAATCATCAATACGAATATTTACACTCTCAGGTACACTATGAAAATAACTTCCAAAAGTCATTACCACACTTATTTCAACACTATGAAAATAACTTCCAAAAGTCATTACCACACTTATTTCAACACTATGAAAATAACTTCCAAAAGTCATTACCACACTTTTTTCAACATTCAGTGTCAATTTATTTAAACGTAACCATTCAGCTATCTTGCTAAGTAAACAATTCATTTTATTTTGTGCGCCTATCCATGATTAATCTGTAGAAATGGCTGCTGTATCATCAGCATATGACAATATTAAGCCATCTGGCAGTCCTTGTATCAAATTATTCACGTACAGAAAAAAAAGGAGAGGACCAAGTATAGTACCCTGTGGCACGCCTATATTTAGCAATCTGTCATCACTTATTTTATCACCAACCTTAACTCTTTGCTCCCTATTACGTAAATAACTAGCCATATGTAGATTACTTTTACCTCTCAATCCCATAGAATCCAGCTTAGCCAACAAAATTTCGTGATCGACTGTATCGAATGCCTTGGCCGAGTCGAAAAAAGTTACCATGATTGGTATGCTTTTATCCAATTTATCATATATTAAATTGGCTATATAATTTAGAGCATCTTTTGTACCTCTTCCCCTTACAAAACCATACTGCCTATCAGCTAATATATTACTTTCCTTAATGAAATTGAGAATTCTTATATGTATAACCCTTTGAAATATTTTGACAATATTAGACACCAGTGAAATTGGTCTATAATTTGATACACAACCTCTACTACCAGCTTTATATATAGGAATTTTATCAGCTGTTTTAATTGAATCTGGCCAAACTGAATTTTCAATGCAGAGATTCATAATATAACTCAGTGGCTCACATATATAAACCACTACTGTTTGTAATACTTTAGTATTAATCATATCTACCACTCCATTTTTATATTTGAATTTTGTTATAATACTATAAATCTCATTATAATTAGTAGGATTCAAAAACATAGTTCTTGGGTTTCTTGTAGGCATCTTAACATTATGATAAGCATAATTTCTAATCCTATTTCTGAGATTCTCACCAATCGTACAAAAGTAGTCATTCATACAATTTGCCATATCAGTTTCATCTTTTATTATATGACTATTTTTGTCCATAATCCTATTAATCTTAACTTTACTATTCTTGTTGTCGTTATTTATTTTGCCACCAACATAATTTCACAGTTTTCTAGGATCATTTCTATATCTTTCACCTTGTTTCTTTTCAAAATTTATTTTAGCTTCTGCAATTACTTTAACCAAAATCTTGACATATTGTTTATACTTATTTAGATTATTAGTTCTTTGATTTTCATTATATATGCTATATAGTTTTTTGTTTTCTTTACATGATTTTATTATAGCTTTTGTTACCCAAGATTTCCTCATTTTATTTTTAATTTTTCTAATAAATTTAACATTATCCTCGTAAAACCTTAAATATCTTATAAGCAAATCCATAGCTTCATTTAGATCTATAACTTGGTAGATTGATGCCCAATTTATATTATTTGCATTTTCCAGCAAAACATTGTAATCGATATATTCAAGAGTTATTGTATTTTCCTGTTTGAATTGACATTTCTTAATTTTAAACAATAAAGTATAATGATCCGTAATACTATTATGAACTAAAAAGATTTGATTTTTACCTTATTTAATTTATAGAATACATTGTCAATACAAGTGACTTCCATATCATTTATTGTGTAAGGTCTTGTGATCCCTTAAAAAGCTAGTAGATATCCCATCTCAAAAAAATTATTCAAAAACTCTTGGGTGAATGTATCTGTTTTAAGCAGATCAATATTAAAATCTCCTGATATTGGGTGATTTTTACAGTTTTTACTTTCATCTGACAAAAATATTTTTAAACTCTTTATGAATTCAGTTTTACTTAATTCATGTGACCTATACAGTGCAGATATTTGTGTTGTAGCACCCCTATTCATTTGAAATGTTGTGTTAATAATTTTTCACCTATCCGCCTGCACAATTTCAGTATCTTCATATAATCCTTCCTCAATATAAACCACCACACCATCAGACTTATTTAAGTCACCTTCATTGCAGTACATTCTATATCCATTCAAATGAAAAAATCAGCATTGTTCACATTTCAAGTCTCAGTATAACAAATATAGAATGGCTTAGTAACAAAGCTCTCAATATAAACTTACAATTTTGAAAAATTTGCATTAATGCTTCTAATATTCATACACATTATCAAATCATCATTCGAGTATAAATCACGATTGAGAGCCTCAACATCATTATATATTTTTTCTTTTATTGTAGTGTTCAATATTATCTGATGATAAATTTCATAATTACTCTCCATTTTCCTTTATTTCATTTTCACATTTCCTATTATTCGTATTTTGTTTTGTATTCATCTTTTGAGCACCAGCTGGTTTCCATGCTGATAAAATAGATCTCATAGGATAATCTATTGATTCAATATATTTCTTTATCTTTTTCTTAAGTATCTCACATTTAGTTGAGTCTGATGGTAAATGATCATACTATAACCTTTATAATATTTCTCGTTACTCAAAACACAATTAACACATTTGTTTTTATTACTTTTACACTTACTTGTTTCATGTTTTCCTGTACATTTTGTACATACTGTCTCATTTTTACATTTCTTACCATTGTGCCCCAATCTGCCACAATTATAGCATGTTGTTATATTTATTAACCTTCAGGCGGCCGGGGTGGCCCCTTTCGGGGTCATCTGATGTTGACCACTTATCACTAGATATTTTTGAAAGTTTAGTATGGAAATTTTCTACAAAGTATGACTTGATAAGTGGCCAACATCAGATGACCCCGAAAGGGGTCATGCCGGCCGCCTGAAGGTTAAATCATACACCATACAAACTTGATGTCCAACGAACAACCTATTATTTCTCTCTCTAATAATTGAATATAATTCAGGTGGTACCTCCATCATAACCGAACTATGATTCGTGCTTTTGTTTATGTACATATGTAAGACTGTACCATTATATTCTACATCATTAAAGTTCCTAACATTAATATCTTTTTCAATTGTTGCCTTATCCATATTTGTATAATTATCTATACCTACTATCTTGACCTTTGGATTATTCAACTTTTCTATTTCCACCTCACACTTTTTTGATTTTTGTTTTAAAATTTTTTCAGTATTTTGAAAACATTCCATATTAAGGCAATCAACGACTAGTTCACCGTTATTTCTATCAAATACATTTTTTGTTTAAATAAGTTTTTCTTTTATCAAACAGTTTGTTACTGTACTTTTTACATCTTTTTAGTCATCTATATTAGTTTTTATTACAATTTTTGGTACTTTACTTGGCTGTTGTTTAATTTTTCCTGCAACCTAAGCATACGACTCTTTAGTATTTATACATTCTTTATTTTTATATATTTTCAGTAAATCCTGCAATAGACGATTTTTCTCCAATAGTTCATTATTCAACTGCTTTAATAGTGTGTGTTCTGCAACTATGACATCATAATCATTTGTACCATTTATTGTAGTTGCATGTACTTCTTGGGTTTTATAGATATTTCCTCGAGTATTTCCTTTCTAATTTTTTCATCTTTTCTCATTTTTATTTGTGCTATAATCATTTTTGCCGTCTCATTCAGTTCATCTTCTCATTCTTTGTAGATTATGTTTGATAGATGGCAATGTTCCGGGCAAATAACTAAGTTGTCTCCTAAATTTTTTGTATAAATTAATTTGACAAAGTCTTCACTTTGATACGAGTTTCCACAAATTATGCAAACCACAATTTATAAGACTTTTCTTGGTCGTCCTCTATTATTTTTTTCGTCAACTTTATCAGGAGGCTTCTTTGTGACCTTCGCCATCTTGGCATTTTTTAAATAGAAAACAATATTAATTGAAAAACAAACAAAAAATATTGAAACGTTTAAATGAATCTTATGAAAAGACATTTAAAAAAAAGATGATAATTTAATTTCTTTAGTAAAAAATAAAAATTATTATGAAAAAAAAAAAAAATTCAAAACAAAAGAAAATCAAGATGATATAAATTATTACCAAATAGCTAAATATACATTGACCAGTAATAATGAAAATTATATCATGGAAAATAATATTGATAATTTGAATTTTATTTGTGATTTTTGTGGTGCCACACTGAAAAAAAAATCAGTCTCCATTACTTGGCACTCTGGCCGTCACTACCGGAGTCGCTCTGGCAATGAGTATACAGCCTATATTACTGGTGAGACTAGCAGTGTTTACCATGTAACACAGAGAAACTGTCAAATACGATGTAGGCGTAATTGTTAGTGAAATTATTTAGCAATTGAATATATTGTTAATGTTCTAAATAGAAATCATTTATGTAAATAATTTACATGTTACAATATTAATGTTAATTTAACCTAAAAAATAATTTCAACGTGAAAATAAATTATAATGTAAACTTAACCTAAAATATTAGTTTTATGAGTTGCGATTTTTTCTTAATAGCAAAAATAATGTTTTTAACAATTATAAAAAAATGGTAAATTATGATTTCAAATATGAAATTATATCATTAAAATATGTTATAAAAATTGTTTTAACCGATTTCCATTTAAAAAATTAATTTTTTTCTCAAAGTATTTACTGTTATCTTTATCATTTTTATCAAATGATTCAAATAATCTATATTTAAAAGTATAATTTTACGATTTTTTATATCTATTAAAAACGTTATTTTAGTTATAAAAAATAGCAGTCATCAAAATAATATTTTTATCTTAAGTTTACATTATTTATTTCCATGTTAAAATTATTTACATAAATAATTTCCATTTAGAACATTATAAATATATTGAATTGCTAAATAATTTCACTAACAGTTACGCCTACATCGTCGTTGACAGTTTCTCTATGTTACATGGTAAACACTGCTAGTCTCACCAGTAATATAGGTTGTATACTTGTTGCCAGAGCGACTCCGGTAAAGACGGCTGTTACAAACATCGTTTACAAAGAAATATTATAATACCACAATACAACAATTAAATATAATGAATAAGAAAATAAAATCAAACATATTTGAAACTCTAGTATAACATTAAATATAAAAAAATTGAAAATTATGGAGTAGAGTCTAGCGCGCGTGGTTGAAAATCACGGCTGCTATTGTTAGTTTTGTGCCATTGGAAAAACGCGATTTCTTTTTTAAATGCTGTGTGGTTGAAAAAAACATGGTTGCTATTGTAAGTGCTGTGATGGGGAAAAACGCTAAAACTACTGTAAGCGCTGTGTAATTAGAAATTCGCGACTGATTTTTAGAGCACTATCTGGTTTAAAAAATGCATCTGCTATTTTAAGAGCTAAAGATGAAAAACGCAACAACTATTGTAAGTGTTGTGTAATTAGAAATTTGCGACTGCTTTTCAGAGCACTATTCGGTTTAAAAACGCAGCTACTATTTTAAAAGCTAAAGACGAAAAACGCAATAGCTATTGTAAGCGCTGTGTAATTAAATATTCGCGACAGCTATTTTAAGCGCTGTGTGGTTAAAAAAACGCGGCTGCTGATGTAAATGCTGTGTAATTAAGAAACATAACAACTATTGTAAGCGCTGTGTAATTAAAAATTCACGGCTGCTATTTTGAGCGCTGTGTAGTTACAAATCCGCAGGTGCTATTTTTCGCGACAGCTATTTTAAGCGCTGTGTGGTTAAAAAAACACGGCTGCTGATGTAAATGCTGTGTAATTAAGAAACATAACAACTATTGTAAGCGCTGTGTAATTAGAAATTCACGGCTGCTATTTTGAGCGCTGTGTAGTTACAAATCCGCAGGTGCTATTTTGAGCGCTGTGTGGTTAAAAAACGCGTCTGCTATTGTAAGCGCTGTGTAATTAAGTATTCACGGTTGCTATTTTGAACGCTGTGTAGTTAAAGGAACTTGACCGCCAATGTGAGCACGGTATTATTGATAAAACGAGACTTTTATTGTAAACGTTGTATAATAAACATAACACGACTGGTAATGTAAGCGCTGGGTAATTAAAGGAACGTGGATATTAATCTTACTGTTAAGCAAAAAAGAACTAAAATTATTATTAAAAGTAACGTCTAAAGCAGGATCTATTATAATAAAGAAGACAATCTAATTAAATCAAATAATACAAGAAAATATAATTAAAAATAATCGTTATAGAATCGAGCCTTGATGCGTCCTCAATAAAAGCTTTAGCTGATGATTTCTTGAAATACTTCTAATTCATTACAAATATGAGTTTAGAAGTGAAAATATTTATCTAGAAATTTTTTTTTAAATTAAAATAAACTATAATAATGGCTATTTATTTAAATGGTCTTCTCTCACAAAGCTTTGCTGATGAGTCCTATAAACAGATCTGAGACGGAACGTGAAATTTGAAATTCATTAAACAATAAACATATCATGATCATCATTATCAACTAAAACATTAGCATCAATGTGTAGACATACGTGTGTATGAACAGAAGCGAAGAAACAGAGTCAAAGGGCGGCATCGGAGTCGCGGAACGATTTGATAAAAAAGAAGACAGGGAGACGGACACGCAGACAAAAAAACAGAGACGGGAAAATGATACATAAAACAGAGGAACGAAGACGAATGAACGGAAACAGAGACCCGAAAAAACGGAGACAAAGAGACAAAGACGGAAAAACGGAGGCGAAGACAGAGAAATAGAGACAAATAGACAAACACGAAAAAACGGAGACAAAGAGACCAAGCCAGAAAAATGGAGACTAAGAGAAAAAGACGGAAGAACAGAGACGAAGAGACGGTGACAGAAAGACAGAGACAGAAAGACGAAGACAGAAAGACGGAGACAAAGAAACGAAAACGGAAAGACGAAGAGACAGAGATATAGAGTCGGGGACGGCGAGATGGAAACATAGAGACAGAGACGGAGAGACAAAAACGGACAGACGAACAGACAAAGACGGAGATACGGAGACGAAGGAACGGAAACGACAAGACAAAGATGAAAAAACGGAGACAAAAAGTCGGAGACAGAAAGATGGAGACAGAAAGACGGAGACAGAGAGACGGAGACAGAGAAATGAAGAGAGACGGAGACATAGAGGCAGAGATGAAGAGATGGAGTGACGGATATTGTGTATGTGTGTGTATATGAACATGTGCTTGGATATGTGTATATGTGTGCATGTGTGTATGTATATATATTTATAGGTATGTGTGTATGTGTATGTATGTATGTGTATGTATGTGTGTATATGTTTTTTTCATGTTCATGAAGTAAGAATAAGTTGAGAATACGTTTTAATTAATTGATTAGTAATATCATGATATAACAATTTTTCATTTAAATTTATTAATGATGGTATATAATATTAATGTATAAATATTAAAGAATTATGAAAATTATAATAATAACAAGAAGTCTAAACAGCAACAAGCAATGAGTGCACATTAAAAGCGTACTGTTTATATCATAGCTAGATCACAGCTAGTAAAAAAATCAATAATATAACATCTATAAGGATGTAATTAATAGATAAATCTCAATCTTGAACAATAAAGATTCTAAATTTACAATCTCGATCTAAAAAAAAGATTCCTTTTGAAACTTGTACCTATTTATTGAATTATGAGCATAAAAGTTTCTTTATCCAGAAGAGCCTACGTTGAATCTTTAGTTTTAAACAATTATTTTCTTGATTCAATTAAAATTTAAAAAATACACAACTCTAGTAAAAACATACAATGTATATCATGGCTAAATCACAGCAGATGAAGAAAACAATAAGCTAAAATCAAACAGTAATGTTGTAATATAAAAATGTATCTTGATCATAAGCAATGAAGATTGTCAAGTTAATATTTCGATTTCGAAGTAACACTCACGCAGTCGTTATAATATTTGAATAAATAACACATGACTCAATTGAACAACGACAGCGAATCCGGTCTATACTTAATATGAACAAGCTTAATTTTCCTCGCTCCTAACGTCGCTCCGTTAAATTTTCATACATTATATTAATATGTATGAATTAGCCAATTTTAAAGTAAAAAAAATTGTCTCAATTTATAAATTTTTATATTGCAGTTCTATTTAAAATTTAGTTTTTATATATTTAAAAAAGAATTAATTAAAGTTCCAATATGCATGAAAATTGTGTAAATATAAATCATATTATCACGATAAATTAAAAATTTGTTTTACTGAATTCCATTTATATTATTGAAAAAATATGATAGGAACTCATTCTTTTTAATCATGTGTTTAAGACAGAGGAACGGAGATGTAGAAACGAAAACGAAGAGACAAAGGCACAGAGACGGAGACGAAGAGACAGAGAGACGGAAACAGAGAGATGTAGACGGAAAGCCGAAAACGGAGAGACGTAGAAGCAGAAACATAGGCAGAAGGACGAAGAGGCGAAAACGGAGAGACAGACAGAAAAACAAAGATGAAGAAACGGGGTCGCAGGAACGGAGACGCAGAGACATAGATGGAGGGACGGAGACGGAGAGACAAAGACGGAGAGGCGGAGACAGAGAGACAGAGACGAAGAGGCAAAGACGGAGAGGCAGAGACAGAGAGACAGAGACGAAGAGGGAAAGACGGAGAGACATAAACATAGGGACGGAGATAGAGTGACAAAGAGATTGAGACGAAAAGACGGATGTAGAGAAACGAAGACGGACAGATAGAGACAAAAAAGAAACAGAAATGGAGTGACGAAGTGACGGTGAAGGAGAGACAGAGATAAAGAGACATAGATGGAGATGCGAAAGTTGTGTATGTGTATGTGCGTATGTGTATATGTGTGATTGTATGAGTATGTGTATGTGTATGTCTTTATCTGCATGAGTGTATGCGTATATGTGTGTATTTATGTGTATGAGTGTATGTGTTTTTATGTGTGCGTGTGTACGTGACACGTATATGTGAAAATGTACATGGAAATATATATATATATATATATATATATATATATATATATACATATATATATGTGTGTGTATGTGTGTATATGTATGTGTGCATGTGTGTATATGTATGTGTGTAAGTGTGTATGTGTATGAATGTGTATTGGTGTATGTGTATGTTAAAGGTGCACGTGTGTATGTGTATATATGTATGTGACAATAATGCAATAGATATTCACGTACGAAAAAAAAAGTCTCAATTCTTCACTTTAATATAATAGTAGTAATTGATGATATTTAACATTTCAATCTTCCATCAGTGATCACAAATTTAAGGTTATATGCCGTAACTTGGATCACTAATTTTAGTTTATGTTTTCTTGAGGCTCTAAAATTAAATCTACACTAATAAAAATTTAGGAATCAATGCTGTACCTTGGATCACTAATGATTACTTTATGTTTTCTCCAGGCTCTAAAATTATAACTATACCGAGGAAACCTGTTCTCAATAACTTTCACACTAGTTAATCAAAAAATTAATTTGTATGAAAAATTTGAAGTAAATCCATAGAGTAGCTTTCAAGATCCAAGTGGCTAAATAAATATAAAAACTTCTTTTTTTAATTTCAAAAAGCTCTAAAATTAAAACTACGCAAAGAAAATCAATTTTCAGAAGGTAATTTCATTTCGGGGTTCAAAAATAATTTCCATACGCATTTTTAAGTCGATGAATCAAGTAGATTCTTGTAGGCTTAAAGTGCAAGGCACTGTATTAGCTGTAAAACATCAACATTGATAGCGGTCCTTGCTTTTTATTCTGTAATTTACACTAAGTTGCTGAATTAATACGACTGCAATTTTGAGGTTAGTTCATGAGGCAATTTTCATCTGTGTGCAGAGATCCCGGTGGCGCTACACATAATCTTCAAAATACTCTTCGATCAATAAAATGAAAATCTCTTTTACCGTGTAAGATTTGAGCGCATACACAAGAGAGGACAAGGTCATGGACAGCTGTGCGATCTGTAGGCTATCAACCAATGATAAATGGGGTATGGCGAGGCTCCATCTGTCTCACGTATTGACAGCGTTCTCATGCAAAATGCATAGGATGTGCTAAATTGAATAATAACACAAAATATAAGTGCAAGATTTGCTCGAAACTCAAAAGAACAGTGACATGCCTTCTACGTCACGTACGGGAGCATAAAAGTAAATAGTATATTATACCTTAGCTTCGCTTTGGCCGACAATCATATGTGATCTAAGATATTCATTTATTTACTGACCATATGTTGTAATGCACTTTTCTGCTCGACGGAGCCAGAAAGCGGTAACTTCGTTCTGGGCAGTGGCCAAGAAGTTAGCGCTTTCCGGCTGGAGGGCAGAAAATAGAGTTTTGCCGAAGGCGATCGATCCCAAAGTTTTTTCAAAACAGCCAATCAGTGCCTCCGCACCAATACAAACTGACTCGGAAGTAACACCAGTCATGACTTCTCAGGGGCGGCCAGCACGAGTGAAAAGTACTGTTGCGGCGCAAATTGGGACCAAAAACAACTAGTCCAGTCATTAAAGCATTTCAGCTTGAAATTTTGTCAGTTAGGATGGATTAACATGGAAATTTGTTAGTAGGTAAAGAATAGTCCAAAAAACAAAAGTTATATAATGCCGATGTGCGCTTTTGCCCAGGGAGCGGGAGCCGCCCCTTCTCGAGGACAGTGAAAAAAAACCATATGATTCGATGTAAAAATCAATTTAAAGCAAAAAGTTTTTAATGAGTTTTTTTGTTAAATGAATACTTTTCGATTTATGGGTGATTGAAAACATAGATTTTTAGTGTAAAAAAGCATGTTTTCTGACGATTTTTCATGAAATAACTTGAAAAGTTTTTATTTTATCAAAAAACTCAGAGGAAACAAAAATAAAGCTTGTAAAAAAAAAGATTTCATTTTTAATCATTATTTTATATACAATACATAACGAATTATAAATTAATGAATATTAATACTGTTACGCTTGAAACTTTAAGAGCAATATTCAACGTTAAATAACAGAAAAATGGCATACTTTTTGACGAAAATGTATATATTACTTTTTGAAGGTATTAAGATTACCTATTAAATTAATTTCGTTTCAAGTTAATAGTATAAAAATTAAAGGAGTTACAAGGAAAATAAAATTATTTTATATAGTTTGACAATAAAATTTCAATATTAAAACCACTGTCATTAAGACAGGTTTTGAAATATTAAGAAATCCTTTTAGGGTTTATCTTGTTTAGGTACCAACTATGTGTTTTAGAAGTTTCAGCAATTTAGGATGCTTATTTTTTAGAAAAATCAAGTTTATATAAGAAAAAATTTTTTTTTATTTTTCAAAAATTCATCCTTTTTTTAAAATATCTCAATAATTAACAGATGTACGTAAAAAGTACTAATGTTAAAAAATATAGCTTTTCTTTCATGAATATTTTGATTTTTTTTTAATTTCATCCGATAAAAATCAACTGAGATATCAGTGTTAGAATTCTGTAATCAGAGCCAAGTACCACCTATTTTTGGCCCTTCAAACTAAAAAATCTCAAAAAATAAAACTTTTTAAAAATTGATATTTACATGACTTAAAGATGATACAATTACCTACAAAATCCATTTTGGAGCAATTATAAAGCTTAAAAATTAGCAGAGTTATCATAAAAAAACCAATTGTACTTTTTCGGTGAAATTTTTGGAGCGCATAAATTCGTTTATTTTCGAGTATTTTAGATACATATATATAAATATTTCACAGCTTCTTTGAGTCTGTACGGTACATAGCTTCTATTCTTTTCAGTTCCTATATGTATATTTTGTAAGTGGATACATATATATATATATATATATATATATATATATACTAGGGGGGTACCCCCTGCTCGCACTGCTCGCCAACCCCCAGTTGTGCTATAAATATAATTATATATTAAACATTTAAATCATTTTTAAATTTTTAAATCATTTTTTTTTTAGTTTTGTTGATAATTTAGTATATTATTTGATATATCGTAATGATTTTGAGTTTTATAAGATTTATAGGATTATTTTGTTATAATTCCTTTTTTATATCTTTTTTCTCATTTTAAACATTTTATGAGATATATCAAAAATTCATACTAAAATTTATAAATTTATTATGATATTGTAAATGAAATTATTACATGATCATTATATCATATTTTATTTAAAATTTAGTTATTTATATAACAAATAAATAAATAAAATAATTTTAAATTATTTTATACTTACTTATATTACATTTACCTGTATAAAAGTTATGAATATGTTTTTTTATTTATTGTCGTTAGTAGTTAAATTATTTATTTATTAAAATTTCGATTTATAAATTTTAAATAATCATAACTTTTAAATATTTTAGTTAATTTTTAAATATTTTATTTTTTTTTATTTTTAATAATATTGATAATGTTTAAAAATTTTTTTCAAATTTATTATTATATATTGAAATATTTATGATTTATTTTAATTTTTCATATTTTATTAATAATGTTAGCTAATCTTAATAAATATTTAGAATAAATTTCATGACTTTGATTAAAGTAATATTCTGCTATTGGTTCGCGTATATTTATTTTATATTTTATAATTTCATTCGCATAATATTTATAATACTCTGGTACTTCATTCCAATTTTTAAATTCAAATTGTTCATTATTTTCCTCTATATATGAATTAATAATGTTATTTAATTCAGAAATTATTTTATTGTTTATTGAACTATTATTATCTAGACTTTCTAAATAATATTCATATTCTTCTTAAAAATTTAAATGTTCTTCAATTTGATCATTTAAATTTTCCATCAAAATGGATTTCATTTAATCATTTGTTGATCATTAACATTGTCAATTTCAACATTATTAATTGGATTCCATTCCATTTTTTTTTTATTTATATATTATTAAAAAATTTTAATGTTTATAATTAATATAAATATAACCTGAAAAAAAATAAAGTTTAATTAATAAAATAATTTATAAAAAATTTATTTAAATAACATTAAATTTTTGTTAAATTATAATAAAATTATTTTTTTAATATTTCTTTCTAAACTATGTTAGGTACAATATCTCTGTTTTTCGATTCATTTTGAATATATATTTTATTTACATTTTTACAACGTGAAAGAGTTATTTGTGCTTCTATGTTATATTTGAATAATTTAGTTATTTTTAATCGCGTTTCATTACATAATCCATTTTTATACTTAAATTTCGAATTAACATAATTATGGTATTTACTTTTAATTTCAGTTCCTGTGGAGGTAATCCTTCTCTTATGTTATTTAACATTTCTATTGAATAATTCAAATGAATATTATCATCCGTTTGATCTACACCTTTGTAAAACAAATATAAATAGTTATTAATCTTGAAAGTTATATAAATTTAAACATAAATATTAATATGAATTAATTTTAAAAGTTCTATAAATCAATACTATTAAAGGTTTATAATGTAAGATGGTGTGGAAATCTGAATCCTCAACACTATATGCTTATTTTTATTTTAATACAATAAAATATTTATAATATGAACAAATTATTAAAAATCATTATGTTTTCAACAAATGAATTAATTATAGTGTTGAGGAATTGTAATAGAATTAATTTAAATTTATATTTATTAATTTTAGATAAACTATGTAAAAATGGTAATAAGATATCTGATGAGGCACATGTTTTTCATTTTAAATATTATAAATTGTAATTTTATTCAACTACTTTCGAGTTTTCAACAAAAAAAAAAAAAATTTTATATTTTTATTTAATATTATACATAAATAGAATATAATAAAAAAATATAAAACTATATTATCCAGTATTTGATGGCTCTAAAAGGTTGTAAGGGGGATTGTGGGGGGTTGTGGGGGATTGTGGGGGGCAAGAGGGGGGTTAGTGGGGGGTCTGTGGGGGGACGTGGGGGGACGTGGGGGGGACGTGGGGGGTAATGATCGATAACATAAAATAACGTAAATTTACGTCATTTATTTAATAAAAATCATGTGGGGGGCTGTGGGGGGGGGCGTGGGGGGATGTGGGGGGGCACCGACTGAATTTCGGTTCATATAACTATATAATATAGGGAGATATATATCATATAAGTATAAACTTAGGTAGAAGAAAAGAAATGAGACTATGTAGCTTGCCGATTTGAAACAGCTGCCGTGTGCGATATATACGTCTATACGTCTATACAAATAAGAGTTCTATACCTTTTCTCTTCTTCTTCTTACCTGTCTTTATGTGTGCGTGTGCGTGTGCGTGCGTACGTGCGTGTGTGTGTGTGTGTGTGTGTGTGGTGTGTATGTATGTTTTTATATTTGAATGTATTGTACATGTAACGTAAATCTATTTTGCCGAGCGTCAGTATCTTTCCAAAATTGAAAGTGTAAACACATTCTGTTTTGATAATATTAATAAAATAGTCAATATTGTAATGTTTCTGATTTTTTTAAAAGTGTTAGTGCATTCAAAATGTAAGAGATAATTTTTTGACATTGATGGTTTTTATATTTCAAAAGAGTATATTTGCAAACGCAAATATGGTTGGGAAATAAAAATATTCTTCCGACAAATTGGGGATGGATCCGTAAAGATAGTTTTTTACAGCCTACAAGAATGCTAAACCATTCTGCACCAGAACAGCTTCTAAGAATGATTTTTTGCAACTGTAAGACTACTTGCGGTGCTAATTGCAGTTGCAGAAAATTGGGATTATTTTGTTACTCGACATGTGGAACATGCTCCGGTGACAATTGTCTAAACTGTCCTCCGATTACAGATCCAGGAGAAGAAGAAGAAGTCGAAATTGATCATGAATAGAATTTAAAAAAATTTGTTTGAAATTTAAGTGAAATATTTGTATTTTTTTATTTTGTTCTTATAATAATAATAATAATAATTTTTAAGTTATGATAGTCTTATAATTTTAACCATAAATAGTCATTTTTAAATGTAAAATAGTTAAATATATTCTAAATTCTTTAATAAGACATAAAAAGTATATAATTAATAGAATAAAAGTTATTAAATTATTAAAAGTACTAGAGACTCGTTTTTTTGGCATTTTATCATCAAGGGTTTTTTTTAAGGGTTGAAATGTTACAATGAAATAAAAATCATTATAAACTGTGAAAAAATGTCTAATTTAATATAAATATGTCATTACAAAATAATTTACATGTTCAAAATTATTTTTTCCTATTTTTCATCATAAGGGGTAGTTTTTAAGGGTTGAAATAATGTAATAAATTAAAAATTATATCATAAACTTAAAACGTTAATATTTTTCCATAATCGTATCATAAAAATATTTTTTAATGTTAACTATATATGCTCTTTTTATTAAGTCAAAGGGGTGGTTTTTAAGGGTTGTAAAAATGCTCAATATCATTAATTATGTTCCACAATATTAAACAATACTTATTTTAGACATTCCAAGATTATTTTAATTATTTATAAGCGTAAATCGGCATTTTTACTATTTTTCAACTTTAAGGGTAGTTTTTACCCCTTTAAAGCAAAAAGCGCACCTCGCCTATATATAACTTTTGATCTGTAGGGTAATATAAGCTTAATCCTAAAGTTTTATGAAAATCGGTGCTAACCGAAAGAATTTCCAGGTTATACCCTATTTTTGCCTCCAATGACTGGACTAAACGACGTCACGGCAGATGGAGGACGAAATAAATTAAGTATACATTTATTAAGTAAGCAAGTAAGAGGTGGCGCTGCGCACGTTGCCCCAAATAAAATTAATAATAATAATTATAATAATTTTTTTTTCTTTGTTTATGATTGGTTTGGCGATAAAAATCTGCAAGCAAACTGCCAGGAGTTTCTTAGGCCTGGAAAATGATATGGACGGAAAAAAACCATGGTTTGTGAGGGGTTACTAGTAAGCGGCTAGTGACCCTCTAAAAATCGCGTTCCCCTTACCTGCGAATGAAAGTCATTTAACGTGCGAGAGATACTTTAACCTTTCTCTTAGGGCGTTTGCCCGACCCAGAATCTATTTATCACATTACATCAGGGTGACGCCGGTTTTCAATCGTTTTGGATCTTTTCCTGCTAGTTTTATTCTGACTAGATTCGTTTCCTTAACCTAAAAAGTATATAAAAAATAGATCTTTCACGTTCTATTCTAACATGCATACATAGCTGCGCGCACGAAAAACTTTAGTTCAAGGTGGAGTCCGGTGACTTTTCCCCGTGACACACATTCCTTGGGAGTCTAAGGCAATGATCTGGGAGGGTCGACTCACACGACAGCTAAATCTCGCACTTTCGCTGCCTTATCACACATTTATATAGTGTACGATTTGTTTTTCTCATTTGAGAGGAATCCTCATCGTAACCCTCGTAACCTGAATCTATGGGACCGGCCAATGTCTATTGGTTATGAAGAAACGTCAGCATGGCTCACGTGGTATCATTCGTACTTCGATCGATTTTCCTATCTTAATACGTTTTATTTTGTCTTAGAACGCTTTCGACAAAACGTGTCATAGCATTCCATTACTCTTCAGCCAAAATCATTTCATTTACGGTCGTCCAACTATTTCCTAGACCTGGCATTTTTCTTTGTTCCACTGATAGTAGACGAAAAACGTATGATACGCATCATCGCCATCAACAAAACAGAAGATGCAGCCCGGGTTGTGGGCCTTTCCCATGTTGCTAAGATAGAAGCAGAAATACCCGTAATTACTGAGAAACTGGGTGAGGTAATATTCAACTTCCATGTGCTTTCTTTCACTCCATGGGGCCAGCTTTCTAATTAGAGCATGGGTCCATCGGCCGTCTTTCTCCTGATGTTCTTCACCAGGATTTCATGGTTACCTGTCTTTCTTCCTTCTGAATCATTGCAGTTCCTTCTTTCTGTTTATTCTGATCGTAGGTTCGTTTGCGTTCCATCGCCTGTAATTCAATCGGTATGATTCTTGCGATAACTAGCACCACGGGACCAGAGACAGGGCGATAGGCGCTGATGACTCTAAAAGCCTTAAATAATAATTTTTTTTTTTTTTTTTTTTTTTTTTATGGTGGTAAAAAAACGGGAAATCTGCCTAAACCAGACCTTCAGCGACAGGATCCACGCCCGCCGTGCGATTCCGCAAAGCGTTATCGCCGTGCAGGAGGGGATCCTGCCACCGGTGTGACGGGTTCCTGAGTGCACGTCAGCCTTGACTGTGGAATGGACCTCCCATTCCACATCCAGGGCATCAGAGTCCCAGGGGACCGTCTAACCCCCTGTCCTTCTGACCGCGGTACGATTGCAAGAAGATGCAATCGTCACGCGGGCAAAAGGCCAGTAACATCCACCTCGTGACCTTTATTCCACCCCGGCACTTAGGCCTTCTCGGCATTACTTCGGGGTGGGGTCACCAATTCGCAACAGCGCCGTCCATTTCAAAACTATTTCTTGACTTTTAATCAACTTCTTTCAAGCGTCTCTTCTATTAGAATTCTTTCTAGCTTCAATGTTCCTTTTCTTTTCTTCTTCCAGCGCTCGCCTGAAGACCTTGCATACTCCGCTACCGGCCACGTGCTTAGCAGCTTCGCTCTCACTTCCATCCTGTAGACATAAAAAGCAGCAGGCATCGTTAGGACATGCCGCCCTTGTGTGGCCCGCGTCTCCGCACTTGTAGCAGTGCGTGGACCTGTCTGGACCAACGCACTGATCCTGCCTGTGACCGAAGCCTAGGCATCGATGACATCTTATCACCATTGTTCTTTTCTGTACCTTACAGTTAACGAATCCGATTTGGATTCGCTCCTTATTCAAAAGAACTGTTGCCTCAGCCTCATCAAGAACAACAACTGCCATTTTAGATCCGAATCGACTGGGTCCAAGGATGATGACCTTCCGAGCCCTTTGCTCAGAACCCAGGATCCTACCTAACGCTTCCTGTACCTCTGCCTCCGTTGCCATCTGATCAAGGTCGCGAATCTCGATCGTCCTTCTCCGCCCATCCATGCTAACGATTCCTATGCCCTCTACAGCAACTTTGACCTTGTCAGCAAAGGCCATTCTATCCGACTCTTTCGAGATCTGGATCAGAAGGTTTCCCTTGGTTGTCGACCTGACACTTAGGACCTCCGTGCTGCTTTCCTGCGGCTTGACATCCTTGCGGAGCTTTCCAAGGATGTCTGCATATGAGGCCCCTTGGGTTGCCTTTACGACCACCGTTTCTGTCTTCCTGGAGTTTGTCTTCTGAACTTGGGGACGTGAATGGCGAGAAGGCGCAATCTGCGGGAGAGATTGCGCACTCGCAGCACACGATGTAACCTTTTTCTTCTTTCTCTTAATTTGCCGCACATCCTCCGGGCTGTTACCTGCACTGCCTCGCTCTCTTTTGGAGTTCATGCTCGCGATAACAGTGTCCCGTAAGAGTTCCCCTTGCATCCTTCTTCGCGCCGTCTTCCTTACCCTATGTTGATTGAAAACTTGGTCAACTCCATCCTTAATAATATTAACTTTCCTTTTCAGAACTTCCTGCTGATCAGTAGCTTGCTTCAAATGAACTTGCAACCTTTCGACCGCGGTTTGGATCTTGAGGTTTGTGTTCTTTTTCAGAACTTCCTGCATCCCTTTAACTTCCTTTCTCATTTCCTCTATCCAAGACTCTTGATCCCTTGTAGCTTCCAAGAGTGCGTCCATGTCCTCTTGAAGTGCGTTGAGCTCGAAGCCTGACGCGTCACTAAAGGCGCTTTTGGCACTTCGAGCGCTAACAGCACTACTCTGACTGCAGCTCCGTACCCTCGGTACCTGCAGCGTAGACATTTCTTGTTTTTTATGCGAGGTTGTCTCCTCTAGCATTTCCGTTATAATTGCCGTCGAAGCCTGGTTACCCAGTCCAGCGACAATATGGTCAGCGTGAGAATAGCTCCCCCCAGAATCCATGGAGCCGGCTCCGCCCACCAGGGCTTGCACCTGATCGGAAGCGGAGATGAGATTTCCCTGTAAAGGGGTACTCACCTGGGGTAATCCTGTTTTATCGTCACACATCTTCCATAAAAATAGTTAATTTATTCAGGGAACCACCCCTATCTTGTAACCCAAAGCGGGACCCTTACAGGGTTTCTACCATCCGGGTCAGATAGTCCCTGGTTTTTTTGCGAGGTTATTTCTCCTCGGGTCATTACTTCCTATTTGCCGTCATCGTTATAGCATTGCTGCAAAGAGCATTGATGCGACGATGACGCCCAGGAGCGGTTGGGCAATGCCCGGAACCTGAAAGACAACACTTGCTTAAGGGGCCTCCTCAAGCCAACTCCCTAAATAATAATAATAACAATAATAATAATAATAATAATAATAATAATAATAATAATAATAATAGTAATAATAATAATAATAATAATAATAATAATAATAATAATAATAAAAATAATAATAATAATAATGATAATGATAATAATAATAATGATAATGATAATAATAATAATGATAATGATAGTAATAATAATGATAATAATAATAATAATGATAATGATAATAATAATAATGATAATAATGATAATGATAATAATAATAATGATAATAATAATAATAATAATAATAATAATAATGATAATGATAGTGATAGTGATAGTGATAGTGATAGTGATAGTGATAGTGATAGTGATAGTGATAGTGATAGTGATAATGATAATGATAATGATAATGATAATGATAATGATAATAATAATAATAATTTTTTTTTATTGTGGTAAAAAGACGGAAACTCTGCTGATTTCACAAAGCGTTATCGCCGTGCAGGAGGGATCATGCCACCGGTGTGACGGGTTTCTATGTGCACGTCAGCCTTGACTGCGGAAAGGTCCTTTCATTTCGCATCAGAGTCCTAGGGGACCGTCCAACCCCTGTCCTTCTGACCGCAGGATGATTGCAAGAAAATGCAGTCACCACGCGGGCAAAAGGCCAGTAACATCCACCTTGTGACCTTTATGCCACCCCGCCACTTACCTTACTCAGTATTACTTCGGGGTGATTCGCCGTAGTGCCTTTATTATTAAATTTATTCCTTAGCTCAGAATCTTCTTCAGCTAGACCTCTCTCTTTCGGGAATTCGTTAGGGTCTCCCGACTCTTTCTCTTCTTTTCTTCCAGTGCTCGCCTGAAGATCTTGCATGCTCTGCTACTAGCTACGTCTTTTACAGCTTTGCCATCAGAGCCTTCCTGCTAGCACAAGAAGCAGCAGGCATCATTGGCACATGCCGCTCTTGTGTGGTTTGCAGACCTATTGGGTTCCTGACACTGGTCATGCCTGTGTTCAAAGTTTAAACATCTATGACATCTTGTTATCATTGTTTTTCGTTTCACCCTGCAATTAACAAATCCAATTTGGATTCGTCCTTTATTTAAGAGATTTCTTGCCTCTTTCTCTTTGAGAATAACAACAGCCATCTTAGACCCGAATTTGCTTGGTCCTAGGATCATGACCTTCCTAGTACCTTGCTCGGAACCTAGGACTCTGCTTAATGCTTCCTGTACTTCGGACTCTGTTGACATCTGGTCAAGATTACAAATCTTAATTGTTCTTTTCCGCTCATTCATGCTTACGGTTTCTACTCCCTTTACTGCAACTTTAACATTATTAGTAAAGGCCTTTTTATCCGACTCTTTCGAGATCTGGATTATAAGGTTTCCCTTAGTTGTTGGTTTGACACTTAAAACTTCCGTACTACTATCCTGCGGCTTAACTTTCCTGCGAAGGTTTCCAAGAACTTCTGCATATGTAGACCTTTGTGAGATCTTCACAACCACCGCTTCTTTCTTTCTAGTACTTGACTTTATGGCTAAAGGACATAATTGACTGGATAGCGCAGTCTGCGGAAAAGATTACGTATTTGCAGCACCAAGCGTTGCTTTCTTCTTCTTTTTCTTATTTTGCCGTCCATCCTTCGGGCTGTTACTAGCGCTGCCTCGGTCCCTTTTGAAACCAGTGCACGCCAGCGCTGTGCCCCTCAGATCCTCAGTATGCATTCGCTTCCGCCCCATTTTCCTCTGCATATGCTGATCATAAATTTGATCTACCGTGTTCTTGAGTTCATTCGCTTTATTCCTAACCTTTTCTTGCTGGTCAACGGCATGCTTCAGTTGAACCTGCAACCTTTCCACCGCACTTTGAATCTTGAGATTTGTGTTTTTTTCAAGCTTTCTGCATAATTTTGACTTCCTTCTTCATTCACTCTATCAGATCTTGGTTCCTCGTTGCTTCCAAAAACTCATCTAAATCTATTCGAACAGCGTTCTGCTCGAAACCTGGCGCGTCATTAAAAGCACTTTTCGCGCTATTGATGCTAGCCATACTGCTCTGGCTACCGCTTCGTACCCTCGGTACTTGCAGATTAGCCATTGCCTGTTTTTGATGCGAGGTTGTCTCCTCTAGCCTTCCAGTAAAGATGATTGCAACCGAGGCCTGGTTCCCCACCCCTGCGATAATATGGTCAGCATAAGATTGGCTCCCCCTAGTATCCATGGAGCCGGCTCCGCCCACCAAGGCTTGCACCTGATCGGAAGTGGAGGTGAGATTTCTGTTACGTTCAAGTTAATGAAAAATAGTTCATATTGATTTAAAATTGTTTTGAAATATTTTGAATATTCGAAATAATTTTTAACTTTCAAGCATGAAAAATTTAAACTATCGAACACTGTTTGAAATTATTTCGAACTTTTCAAAACTTTTTAAAACTGTTTAAAAATGTCCCAAATTTCACACTTATAAACTGTTTTAAACAGTTTAGATCAGTTTCAAACATTTCCAAACATTTTATATTTCCGCTAGGGTAATATCATTTTTTATTTTTATTAGATAAATAATAGTTATAAATTCATAATATGATGAATTATAACTTTTGTATAATCAGATGGAGCATAAACTTAAAATATACATGTTTTGTAAAATGGTTTATTCACTTTTTATTATATTTCTAACTCTCAAGATATATGTAGAATGAGTTGGAAAAATATGATTCATTTTATGTTTTCTTGCGTGGATAGCCATAACACTATTTTTAATTTTTATCAGACAAATAAAAATTGTGAATTCATAATTCAATGGACTATAACTTTTGTATAAGCACACTTCTTAAATATTCATTTGAATATTCTAAAAATTCAAAGTTTTCATTTGACCAATAAAAATGTAGCACTTATGTACAGAACTTTAAAATAAATTTATTTGTATATAATTTCTACTAATTATTCTTATATTATATAAGTCACAAATTTAATAAACGACAATCACAAAATTTTAGAAACTAAATCACTGTACATGGTAATATAAGATTCACTAAGATTAAATTAAATTTTTTTTTTCTCCATTCTAATATAATCTCTTTTTTACTGCAAGAAATTAAATTAATGTAATAATATATAATAATATATAGATACACTTGAATAAACTGTTTAATTGGCTTAGCTCCTAATTTTCTAAAATTTTTAGTTCACAAAACAGGAATGTTTAACTGTGACTTATATCCCGCGTTTTTACGATATTTCATATAGTATACAAAAAACAGGTACTATAGTACATTTTAAACAAGTGACGATATTTGTTAATTTACTACCTATCCCTTGTTTCGAAAATACTTAGGCTAGTAGATATAATATACGTACTGACACTGTTAAAAACACTACTAGTATAGTTATTTGACTGATTTATTGATTTTAATATAAGGTTTTATGGTACTTCAGTGTTTCTGTGCAGATATATACAGACATTTTCTGAAAATCACTTTTTTCGACTCCCTGAGTCCAAATATACACAAATAAGTGAAAAAATAGGGAAATAATTTTTTTACTGATACAATTCTTTTTTTATGAAAAAACAAAATATGCAATTATTACAATTTTTTCTTATTAGAAATTCCATAATTTTATGAGAAGATAATATATTATTAAGGTTTGTCAAATAAAATAAAATTAATGATCATCTTTAATTACTAATGATGAATAATTACTAATAATAATTAGGTGTGAAAAATCATATAACTTTTTTTTATATAAAATAAGATTTTCTATAAAAGATCATTTTTCTTGATTCTATATATATATGATTGTTTGCAAACATTTTTATTTAATGTAATTTTCTACAATTGATTAAACTTTGAGACTTATTAAATTACAATGTTACAATTCATAATTCAACAATTTATGATGCCTTATACAAAAAAATGACGAAAAGTGCTATATAATTTTGAACACTTTCTGGGAAAAAAATGTTTATCTAAAATTAATTAATTAATAAATACAATCAATCTATTATCTATTTATTTTTTGAGAGTTCGGTCGCGTAGCGGATAAGGCTCTGACTTTCAAGTCTGTAGGGCTTCGGTTCTAATTCCGGCCGATTACCTCTGACTTTTTTCGAAAAAAGATTAGTTTATGTGCCATGTATATCGCAACTCTGAAAAATCTGAACTCAATAAATATTGGTAGATTGTTGGTCACTGAAAAAGCTGACTTTATCCATTGATAAACAAAGTTGTGGGTATGGTGTATCAGACCGTTCGAACCATAAACAATGTGATAAACGGATTTTGAGTTGCATATCAATTGATATCATTAAATTGAAAGGTTAATGCGTAGAGAGCATCAACCTGTTATTAAAAAAAAATCTGTCCATTTTAAGATTAGATAGAGCGAAAACTTTTGAAAAAAAGGAGAAAAGACTTTCTTCTGCTCTTTGGACCCTTCCATAATGTAAAATTAATAAAATTTAAGATACCACTACATTCTACAGAAAAAAATACACAAAAAATATGTATAATATAATGATAAGAAAATTACAAATGGTTATTCAAACACCGTAGAAGAAAAAATATTACTTCCTACATGCTTAAGCAGACTACTTTTTCGTTTTCAAATTCTAGTGAATAATATAAAAAAATCTTTAACAAGAATAGTTCATATTTTTGTCGTATTTCTCATCGTAGAATTTAATAAATATACCAGATTCATTTTAATTGGCTCAAGTAAGGCGTTAGTGGAAAAAAACTACTAAATAGGGGAGACCGGGGCTAGTACTAACACTTTTTTAGAAAAGTATCTCTATTTTTTATCCTCCGTATTTTTTTAGTATCCCGTCTTTCGTATATGTTAGTAATTTACTTCAGCACAATTTAATGCAAGAATTTTAAAAAAATCATCAATAGATTTTTTTGGGCGAGAATTTATTAAAAAAGTTTCTGTGTTAATATTTGCCCAGTGTTCAGGGTAGGTATTAACATCACATTTTTTTAATATAAGAATGCGATTCATGAATAAATACAAGTATTCAATTAATGTAAACAAGAATTACATACTTTTTAATGCTTATCCTGATAACAAATAAATTATAAAAAACAAAATTTTAACAAAATATGAAAAAATTATTTTTTATCTTTTTTGAAAGTAAAAATCAAATTGATTTCTGTCTTATAGGGAAATTATAACTAGAAACATCATATAATGTTATTAAAAAGATTTCAGTGAAGTCTTAATCAAATTAATTTCTTATCTATCGCATTTCGTCATTCTTTTTAAATGTATCCTTACATATTAACAATGTTAATATTTGCCCCGAAGATTTATTAAAACTTGCCCCAGCAGACACATTTTTTAAAAATATCGTTAAATAAATATTTAAAAATAAATCTTAAAATATTAATGCGATCATTTAAATTATTTTTATAGTAGATTAACATGAAATAATTTTAATTCTATTAATAACATTAAATGAAATAAAAATAAGCGTTCAAGAAGGTGGAAATTTTCTAGTTTTTGTCAAAAAAGTAGCTACGTTGCACACTTTTTCTCTGCCATATACTGCAAGATACTAATATGTTCACATAACAGGAGCAATTATATTAAACGTATAAAATCACCTACAGAACCTGTAAGACCGTTTGACTCTTAATTCTTACCCCTGCTACTGTTAACCTGGATCTTCCCTACACTAAGAGAAAATGCATGCCAATAGAGCATTTAGTTTACGTACTTAAAGTTAGTAAGTAATATCCTATGCTTTCATAACAGCGCCATATACTCTTACGAGGTTTATGCTATCCAAAAACTGTTTGTTTACATGCTTTGGTAACTCCTTACTCTAATATCCTTCGATAGCTGGCGCTGTATCCTCTCATGGGACGTGAAGGGAGTAAACGTGGCTTGTCCACTATTCTTTCTTTACTGATAACTATGACATTCTTCCATTGCTCAAGTCGCTTCCTCTTTTGGGTGGTGACGCGAGCAAACACAGCTGGTCTATATCCAAAATCATGTCGCAAATTTTGTTAACGTATTTTCGTAGCGTGAATCTTTTTTTTCTTTTCTTTCCTTTTTTTATGAAAGGAGATACATTATAAATATAATCTGTTAAACTTTGTAACTATCAATAGTTAATTTTTAACTTAAAATTTAATTATTCCAAACAGCTGGGGGGCAGATGAGCATGTACGATTTCACGCCAGAGATATTTCGAAGTAGCGTTGGTCTAGTGCGTAACGTTCGCGCTTTTCCTTTTGAGTACGCGAGTTCAACTCTTGGTTAGAACCACTTTTTATAAACTTTTTTTTTATTATTTCAATAGTTTTTATTACTTTTTTTTATTTATATTTTTCATATTTTCTATTTTTTTATTAATTTTAAAATCTATTTTTTCATAAGTTACTTAAGGTGGTCCCGTCGTCAGGTATAGTTTGTTGTTCGTAAAAATAAAAAAAACGTATAATTTTTTGAAACCTTCACCAAAAAAAGTTTTTATTTCATATATCATTCATGTAAAATTTCAGGTAGCCTTACCGATTATTTTTTTAAGATAATCTCATTCAAAGTTCGATAATTTCAGGTCTCATATTAATAAAAAGATAAATTTCAAGTACGTATATTGTAGAAAAACAGTCGGCAAAGCAAGCTGAAATTTTTCGGAGATAATATTTGAAATAAAAACTAACATTGTTGCAAGTTTCAAAAGATTATACGTTTTTTTAATTTTTACGATTAACAAACTATAGCTGATGACGGGACTACCTTAAAGTATGCTCGTTTTTTTAATTAATATTTTTAAATAAATTATTTTACATACAAAATAATTTAAAATATTAATAAATAAATAATAGTGACGTTTACAATACTATAATTCAATTTTGTCTTTATAAACATATATCAATATATAATATATATTATTACATAAATAATAATACCTCAGTTTTAAGACCAACGCTAATTCGAAACATCTCTGGCGTAAAATCGTACATGCTCATCTGGCCTTCGGCTGTTTAAAATAATTAAATTTTAAGTTAAAAATTTACTATTGATAGTTACAAAGTTTAACAGATTATATATATAATGTCTCTTCCCTCATAAAAAAAGAAAAGAAAAAAAAGATTCACGCAACGATAATACGTTAACGAAATTTGCGACATGATTTTGGATATAGACCAACCGTGTTTGCTCGCGTCGCCACCCAAAAGAGGAGGCGACTCAAGCATACAAAGGATATGAGAGTGGGGAGTCATCGAAGTATACCACGCGAGTCATCAGTGAATGCCGTTCATGCTTTAATTACTTTTCATACCATCTTTTTTAGTATAAGGTAATCCAATACTGATAGAGCTTCTCATGCCTGTCATATTTGTATTAATATTTCATATGTTTGCGTAGATGCCAGTTCGCATGCTCTATTAGTATGAATTTTCTCTCAGTGTAATCATTAAAAAAGTTTTTTCGACTTTTAGATATGGCGCACCACTCCGAACAATCTGAAAGAATTATAACTTTTTAGGACTATTGTTTCAAAACCTTTCATCAAACATCTTTTTCATACCTTCAAATAGCGAGTTCTTAAAACAATTTTAAGATTTAAAAAGCTTTTTTAGGTTAGTTCGTAAAATCAAGAATTCAAGTGAAACTTTTTATGCGTATGTTTGCAAAAAATATGTCATGATTTTTTCAATTTGTGTATTAAAAATTTAGTTGTCATAAAACATTATTAACTAAAAAACATGTTTTTCGAAGGTGGGTGGAGAAACTGGAGGGTGGGAGGGCTGATGATTTCTTTTGTATGAAATTTTATTTTATATAAAAAAAGTTTTATGTTTTTTCGCACCTCATTAATAATCATTAGTAACCAAAGAAGATAATTAATTTTATTTAATTTGAGAAACCTTAATGATTTATAATCTTTTCATAAAATTATGGAATTTCTAAGTAGGAAAAATTTGAATAGTTGCATATTTTTCGTTCGAAGATTAGAGCTATGGCTCGAAATCATAGAATTGACTTGAATGTAACAATTGATAGTTTTTGAGAAAAAAATTCAATAAAACATTTATTTGGCAAAAGTTTGAAAAATTCGAAAAATTCCATCACGTTTAGCTCGTAAACCCCTTGATCTGGACCTTTTGAATTCTTTTTGTATATTTTGGGTATCACGTAAAACACATTTGCAGACTTTCAGTTATTTTTAATTTTTTACTATGTGAGTTGACATGAAATGTCATATATATATTCACAGATAAACATATATAAACATAACAGTTTGGTCATTTATTTAGATCTGGGAATTTTGGTAGTAGGAAATGTCTCAAAATTTTCAGATTCAAATCTATCATTTAGTTATTGGCGACGGCAAGTACTGGAATATCAGAAACATTGAAAAAAAGTATTGAACATATTTTTTTATCTATTTTTCCTAACGGCGTTCGGAAAGTTTGTTTTTCGGTACGCGTTTTCGTTCCGAAAGTGATCTATATTTTCACGCGAAAGTTATTTTTTACGCGAAAGTTATTATTACAATTATAATTTAAAAACATATTCTTTGTTCGAAAAAAAAGTAATATCATTAATTTTTATACAAAAATACGAATTGTCGTAAAATGCAGGAAACATCATACAAATCGCCATTCCTAGGTCTTCGAGGGTTTTTCTTAGTTTTTGGTGTTAAGAAATCGGACTAAGATTTGGGAACAAGGTTTCAAGTAATTCGGAAAATAACGACCACCCTAATAAATATAGTATTTTAGTAAAAATAGTCTTCTTTATTTCCATACTAAAAATAAAACAAATAATTTGATAGTGTTAATGTTATTGAAACATTTTGAGTGTTATCCAATCCTTTTTGAAATCTCAAAAAATATATTAATGAAATATTTAAATATTTTTTTTACCATTGATGTTCTTTATGGTAACAAATATTTTCATTCATTAAATGTTTGTTTCTGATACATGATAAGCCATTTTAAAATTATTGAATGATCTACTTTATTATAAGTTAAAGTTAGTTGAGTTCAACAAAATTCTTACAAAAATGAATAACAATTTTTTTTTTTTTAAATAATTTTTTCCTGAGATTAATATTATGTTTTTCTAATTGGTCAAATGTTTTTGATAGCTTGAGAAAAATAAATGAAAATGTTCCAATGCAGCAAATACCTCGTGAGCGAAGTCATTCTTTACCTATTCCAAAAATTGAAATTTCGATTTACGAAAATTCAGACAGTAAACAGAAATATGGAGAAAAAGAAGACATGGAAGAACAAGACACACAATCTATAGCTGGTAATTTAAGAGTTCTATCAAGGAGAGAGTATATGTCTTAAGAAAAAAGTTTTTTATATTTAATTAATTTTTTCATTATATGTTTATTACAGGTCTAACGCTTTGCAAGGATTTAGTATGTGAGGATCAAAATACAGAAACTAATTACATCAGACAAATTAATGGGAAATCAAAAAGACGTATGAAAATAGCTGATTTGAAAGCATTCGTGGAAACTAAGTTGCTCTCAAAATCTGAAAAAGCCTTAGAGAAAATTGGTGAAGAATTTTCAAAGTCACTTCTTGACCAAGTAAGAACTTAATATTATTTTTTATATTTTTTGTTTATGTTCAGTATCGAAATTCATAGACTACAGCTTATATTTTTTTCAACTTATAATAAAAATCAATAGTAACTTCTGTACTCAAATAAAGATTATTCGATGTTTTAATTTACATGAATTCATAGAAAATTAAGATTTAACTCCCAAAACCATACAAAGTTCGTCCTTGTCTCTTGAGGGCATAGACAATATCCATAGCTGTTACCGTCTTCCTCTTGGCGTGTTCAGTATGAGTTATAGCATAACGAATTACATTGTCAAGAAATACTTTGAGAACTCCTCGAGTCTCTTCGTAAATCAATCCAGATATACATTGAAAAAATTGTAGGCGCCCTCTTTTACCACAGGGAAGAGATGCTATACTAAACATGAATACATCGGTGCTATATTAAATTAAAGCTATCCTCACTGCGCTTTTGGGCTCGCTGCTTTCCCAAAATTAGAGACAAGAGAATTTTGAGAAGGCAGCGCGCCTAAAAACGTAGCGAGAATCTCTCTCATGCGCACGAGGATCGCTTTTATGCGCAGAACGCTGCGTATTCATATTTAGTATAGTTTCTCACCCGCAATTTTTTTAGTGTACGTTTGAGACCACCAAGTCTTGCTGAACGACAAATAGCGGGCTTAGTTATTCCTTCAATGTTATCACGCAAAACTTTGCGATGTCACTTTGCTCCCCCTTTTCCTAATCCTTTACCTCCCTTACCACGTTCTGTCATTGTAGAAGAATGTTGCTGTTAATAGAAATGGAAACTAATAAAAAAAAATATTATATGTTTTACTAAAATACCAAAAGTACACGCAGCGTTCTTATAGAATATTAAAGCACAGTATTTTCTAATTACAATTACTTCAAATGCCGTCTTTAAATGATTTAAAAACGTATCATTTGTCATAGTCTTTATCACCATAATATTTTACAAAAAAATCTTAATTTTAACGTTATGCTCACATTGTTATATAACTTTAGATTTTCCTAGATATATTTACAATAATATTTGCTTAAAATATGTGAATAATTCATAACTTTATTTGAAAATAAACATTTGGGAAATTAGGCTCATGAATTATCAATAAAAAACATTTTTTCATAAAAAAAATATGTATAAGAAATAAAATTCAAATAAATAAAAAAGTGCCGATCCTTCGATTTTGATTTTTGTTGGAATTTGATCCCATATGTGCCTACAATCATATTCAAAAGGAAAATCTGAGGTGCAAAAACTTCACGGTGAAATTTACTTGAGGACCACCGTGGTACTCAAGACGAGTTAACGTGCTATCGTGAAAGTATTCACTCTCGCACTCGATTACAGAGTGTATTCCTGGTCTTATTAAATGTAACGCTTAATCATATCTTTCGTGTACTCATTCTATAACCTCAACACCTTATACTTTCGTCCCCATTTACTACTGTGCTGGGTTCTCTGGGGGTGGTCTCTGGGGGCACCTATCTCTACGAGAACCTTAAGGCCGTGTTGTGAGAAATTTTCTATCATCGAAAATCATCACCGCCAACCAGTAGGTTAAGGAGAAAAAACAAAGCAGCACGCTGCTCTTTTTAGGAGTGTTTAAGGTAATAAGTTGAAGTAGATAAGCTATGGCGGTTCCAGCACACTACGATACCAGCACAGCCCCCACCCCGCTGCGATACTGGCTCATCCCCCTCTCCTCTGCAATTCTAGCCTACCTTCCCTGCCGCCTCTGAGATACTGGCCCACCTCTCCAATACCAACGCACTTGCATTTCTAACGCAGCGCGTCGATAAGATAGGGAATATCTCAAGATGCAGATATTTTTTATTTGAATATTTTATTTTTTAATATTTAAATGAATAAATTTTAAATAAATTAATTTTATATTACTTTTATTAATATTTTTATTTATAATAAATAATTATTAATTATTGTTAGTAATTATTAATAATTATTAACATTTAAAAATTTATTGAATAAATGAATAAAAATAAAAATGTATCCGATGAACTACGGATATATAAGTTTCCAAAATTATTAAGAGAAGGTCGCATAGTTCTGTATTCGTCTAATCTAAATTTTCGTTATTATTACTAAATTAAATATTTTTATACAAAAGTAAGGGCATAGCCCAATAGATTTAAGGATGAGTAAACGATTCTATTCTATGAAAAAAAATAAAATTTTAATTAGTTTTCGAGTGAAGTCTGAAACGGAAAGAGAGTTAAATTCGATTGAAGTGTTCAACTCTTTTTCCATTTCAAACTTCATGCAAAAACTAATCAAAATTTATTTTTTTTCATAGAATAGAATCGTTTGCTCATCCTTAAATCTATTGGGCTCTGCCCTTACTTTTGTATAAAAATATTTAATTTAGTAATAATAACGAGAATTTAGATTAGAAAAGGACAAAACTATACTCTTAAGTGTTATGACTCCGTGGTCGAGTAGTATAAGCGCTTGCCTCTCGAACAGAGGGTAACGCGTTCGATCCTAACCCAAGCAAACTTTTTTTTCAAATTTAAAATTTTCTGAATTTCATTTGAAATTGGAAAAATATTTAATTTGAATTGAAAAAGTACTTTGAAAATTTTCAAGATTATATCTTACTTAAAAAATGAATTTTTCGGTTTCTCGCGTATACAATCAGATTAGCTAAACATTCGATTAAATTAGATCTAAATTCGATAAACTTTGATAATGATCTTATTAAATTCGATAAAAATTCTATCAAAATCGATCAAAATTGATCAAATTCGATAAATATTCGATCTAATTCGATAAACATTTGATCAAATTCGATTAAAATTCGATCAAAATTCGATTAAGTCCAATAAACATTTGATCAAATTCTATGAAAAATTCAATCAAATTCGATCATCATTCAGAAAAACTCGATAAAGTTTCGATCCAACCCGTTGAAAAGTAGATCAAATTCGATCGAAATTTGATCAAAATTTGATCAAAATTTTATTAATTTCGGTAAACATTCAATCAAATTCGGTAAACATTCAATCAAATTCGATAAACATTTGATCTAATTCGATCATAATTCGATCAAGTTTGATAAACATTCGCTCGAATTCGATAAAAATTCAATGAAGTTTGATAAACATTCGATCAAATGCGATAAACATTCGATCGACTTTGATAAAAAAAATCGATCAAATTCGACCCAAGTCGATCAAGTTCGCTTTTTTTTAAATCGAATTTGATCGAATGTTTATCGAACTTGATCAAATTTTGATCGAATTAGATTGAACGTACATCGAATTTGATCGACTATTTATCGAATTGAATCATATGTTTATCGAATCTGATCGAATGTTTATCGACCGTAATCGAATATTTATCTAATTTTCATTGAATTTGATCAAATTTATATTGAATTCGATCGAATTTCCTTCGAATTTGATCGAATGATTATCGAACTTGGTTAAATTTTCATCGAGTTAAATCGAAAATTGATCGTATTTGATTGAATATTTATCGAACATGATCGAAGTTCTTATTGAATTTGATCAAATGTTTATCGAATTTGATCGAATATTTATCGAATTCGATCGAATGTTTATCGAATTTGATAAAATTTGATCGAACTCGATCAATATTTCATCGAATTAGATCGAACGTACATCGAATTTGATCGAATATTTATCGAGTTTTATCGAATGTTTATCGAATTTGATTGAATTTTCATCTAATTTTTATCGAATTTAATCAAATTTTGATCGAATTTGATCGAATCTTCATCGAATTTGATCGAATAATTATCGAACTTGGTTGAATTTTTATCGAGTTGAATCGAAACTTTATCGTATTTGATCGAATGTTTATCGAACTCGATCGAAGTTCTTATCGAATTCGATCAAATGTTTATCGAACTTGATCGAATTTTGATCGAATTAGATCGAATGTACATCGAATTCGATCGAATGTTTATCGAGTTTGTTCAAATTTTTATCGAATTTGATTGAATGCTTATGGAGTTTGATCAAATGTTTATCGAATAGGATCGAATTTTCATCGAATTTAATCGAATTCTGATCAAATTTGATCGAGTTTTCATCGAATTTAATCAAATCATTATCGAATTTGATCGAATGTTTATCGAACTTGCTTGAATTTTTTGATCGAATTTGATCAAATGTCTGTCAAACTTATTCGAATTTTAATCGTTGATAAATCAAATTCGATCGAATTTTCAACGAGTTAAATCAAAACTTATCGAAACTTTATGAATGTTGATCGAACTTGATTGAATTTTGCATAGAAGTTGATTAAATGTTTATTGAACTTGATCGGATATTGATCAAATTTTGATCAAATTTGATCAAATGTTCATCGATATTAATAAAATTTCGATCAAATTTGATCGATTTTTTATCGAACTTGATCGAATTTTTATTGGATTCGCTAATTTGGAAGCTCCATGATGGAAATGGCTAGATCTTTATTTAAATTATAAAATTATCTTGTTATCTTAAAATCATCCTATCATCTTATTAAACTTGTTACAAACTAGGTTATTTTACTATAAATACAACAGATTCTAGATTTGAGAATCAGTATGCATAGTACACTTAAGCTATCAACATAGCTAGCTTTTTTGAAATTTGTGTGACTTCCAAATCAATCAAATATAAATCCTGGTCGAATATTTAATTTCAATCAAAATAAAGAAACATTGTTTACAGGTAATTCAGGGACCGAGGTTACTTTGAACGATGCTGATAAGTCTCACGTCAGAGGAAGACTTTTTTTTTTACAAATTTTTTCTTTTTCTTATAAAGACTTATTTTCAATACATTTTCGAAAAAATGTTTATATATCCGTCTATAGGGCCTATTAGTACAAAAGAAAAAACACGGGTTCATTTTTTTTAATCAAAAAATCATATCCTACAGTTTCAACCAAATCCGTTTCCCGGAGGTCAAATACTCTCCTTGTAAGAACTAATAATATAAACTATGTAACAAATTCAATAAACTTTAAGAGTACCATAGACGGAATTTCCACTTCAAATTTTTCATTTTGTAGATTACAATATTTTTTAAAACATATAATATGTAAATAATATTGACACTAATTATACTTTATTTTAGTTGTATTACGGATTATTTAAAAATTAAAAAAAAGGAAAATTTCCTGGTAAAAAATTATTTCAATTTAGTCATTCATAAATTTTAGTGAGTACTTGGCTAGTTAGAAACTAGTGTAGCTCCTAGTTATATAAATAATTAAATGTTTTCTTTTTATCACTCAACATTTGAAAAAGAAGTTTCTCTCCGATATGTCGCCTTTTCCAAATGGAAACCGACGTGTCGCCTTTATAAATGAAAAACGACGTGTATCCTTTTCCACGCCCAAAACCGAGGTATCGCCTTTTCCAAAGAAAAAACGACGTGTATCCTTTTCCACGCCAAAAACCGAGGTGTCACCTTGTTTCGCCAACCCGACGATATAAAGTAGTGAAATATCAAGAAAATCATGAAAGAAGTGTTTAAATACCTAATCTCAAATGTGAATTCGTGCAAAAATATGATGCGAATGTTTGTAAATCTTATTTTTCTGACTTGATTGCATAATTTAATTTATAAATAAAGTCCTAGAATATAATTTCATAGTATAAATAATAATACAAAGTCTGCAAATGAGCTAAAATCAGCCAAAAACATCGAAAAAATGAGTTTTTTGCATTTTTAACTATGGCGCACCTCCAGGATATATCTAAAAAAATCAGGCAAGTACTTTTAAACAAAATACAAGTTTTTTTTTGCAAGAATTAGCCCTGTACCGCATTCCTCGTAAAAATGGGAAAGGTTTAAATTCCATCTTTTTAGGTTATATAGCATCATCAAATCTTCATAAAAAAATTCAACAAGATTTATAAATATTTAAACTATAAGCACGATTTTCTTGGAATTTTTTTACCGACTAGATTCGGAGAAAAAAAATAAATAGTGAAAAAGTCATTTTTTTCATGTTGTGGACAAGGGGAAGGGGGTCGCGGTCTGCAAATATGACAAAATTTATTTATTTTTTATCTAAAACAAAGTTACAAGGTTAAACAAAAATTTCAGGAACAGGGCAAATTCGACTATCGTAACGGAGGGTACCTTTTGTCTATACAATCTAATCCTATTAGAAAGTTATATTTAAAATACTCATTATTAATTATGAACATGTTCATGTAGTCTTCTTTATTGATAATTTTTATTTTTATTTTTATCAATCTATCTGTGTTATATACGCCATTAATTGATCTCAAGTTTTTTTTTTATTTTATTACTATCATATTTCAATGTACTAGCTTTGCATTTATTAATGAAACATTTGATCCCGGATCATGTATAGCAGGTACTTTTAAAATGTCATTTAGTTTAATATTAAGTTAAATTATTCGTGATATTTTTAGATTTTTGGATCTTCGTCGCTTAGTTCTACATCCAATGTTAAGGAGTTCACTTGTTTTATTTTGTTATTTTTATTTTTTTGATCTTTGAACCAGCATTTAGCCTCCGGATGAAAATATGTCCCTTTTTCTTTATCTTTGTAGTGTAGGTCCTCAGTCTCAGAGTTTTTCCCCATCAATTCTATCAATTATGGAATTTAGTAAGCCTGTAGCAATGAGGTCTATCAATGTTCCATTATCAATAGTTTTCCTCATTTGCAATAAAAGTTTTTTTTTCACAGAACATTCTAATAACGAACCAGTTCGATATTTAAATGACAATGCGCACCTTATTGGAGACTAAACTTTACTGACGAATGTGTTGCAAAAATTTTCTTTTCACTTGTTACGTTGGATTTGAATGATAAGCACTCCTATGGGTAGTGTGAGGGTGCAAATAATTGAAGAGAGATTATATAACTGAGACTTAACGTTTATTATAAAAACGATACAATATGAGAGAAAGACTACTTATGACTTTACTATGAGTCAAGCTGTCTCAACTGGGCACACTAAAAATGAAATTGCACTTTCCAATCATTTTATTATTTTATTACGAAGATGTATTGATAAAAAACAACGTCCTAAAAAATTTTCGAAAAATTTAAATTTTTTAAAAAGTTATTAACAAATGAAGTCTAAAGCCGTTTTTTTTTCAAAATTCAATTTCTCCGCAAATATTGAATGAAAGTTGATGAAATTTTCAGGGTAAGTACAAAACTATCTTCTATTTAAGATGAAATTTAAATTTTATAAAAATGTTTACAATTGTTGTTATAAAATTAATTTTTTAATAAACAATTGAAAATTTAACAAACTTCTCGGGTAGGTAGGAAAAAAATTTTTTTTTAAGGAATATTCTATAAAGTCTAAAGTATCTTTTCCTGAAAAAAAATTTTGGTAATATTCATAAACAAAAAAGTTACGAATTTTTTTAATGCGGCGGGATGAGCTTGCGGCGCGCTACCGCGAGAGATACTTACGCGCGTTCAAGCGCTCAGCTTTTTGTACCTGCTTATTTATGCAATGAGTACTACAGATATTGACAAAGTTAAAGATTTTTATCTTCATGACGATGTGAGTAGGGTCATGCCAGGATCGAAAGAATACAAATCTGTTGTTGTTAGTGGAAAACGTCAACACAAACAGGTATGAAAATGAAAATATCGTCAGTTGTTTTATTTATTGCGCTTCGTTTTTACGCTTTACGAGTTTGTAATATAGTTCAAATAATTATATATCCAAGTACATAAAAGCTCGAAAATGTAGATTTATTATAAAATATTTCCTCTTTGATAAATTAAAATCTGTAATGATATGAGATAAAATAGTTAGTAGGGATGTTTCAATTTCATCTTAATATTTTTTTAGAAACGCTTATTATTGGGAAATCTTGCCGATTTACATACAGATTTTGTAAAGAAATTTCCGGAAGTAAAAGTTTCGTTGTCAGTTTTAAAACTTTGAGGCCACCTCAGTGTATTTTAGCTGGTCCTAAGGGTACGCATAATGTTTGCGTTTGTAAAGATCATGGCAATATCCGTCTAAAATTAAGAGGCCTCAAACAAGAACTCGCTCGAAAAAACATCAATTTTCAAACAAGTTATCGAGAACTTTTTATTGAAATAATTTGTCCAAGTCAAACTGCAGCTTGTTATCTGGGAAATTGTGAAAACTGTCCTGGGACAAAGAAAATTCTCGATGATTTGAAATCAACTTTAGAAAATAATGGCATCACAAGTATTACATTCAATCAGTGGCTCACAACTGACAGGTATTTGTTAAATATTTGTGTCTCAATTTTTTTAGACAGTAATTAATTTTCTAAAATATATAATTTTCTATTAGATGTCAACTACTCACACAAACTGAAAGTTCACATATTTTTATTAAAAATCTTGGTAAAGAGTTGCCGAAAGTTTTAAAACATGATTTTATTGCCAAGTCGCAAGCAGAATATCTAGAAAAATTGAAAAATTTACTGGAATGTGGTGAATATCTCGTAACTCTTGATTACTCTGAAAATTATTCTTTTCATGTGCAAGATGCTATTCAGTCGCAACATTGGTCAAAAGATCAAGCAACTCTTCACGTTTATGTTATATATCACAAGAAGAACAATGTTCTTGAGCATACGAATTTTGTAGTTTTTTCCGAGTATATAAACCATGATGCCACTGGAGTTCACCTTTATAATTCGAAAATGATTGGATTCTTGAAAAATAGATTTGGTGCTGAAAATATTAAAAAAATCTACTATTTTTTCGACGGAGCTGGTTCACAATATAAAAATAGATTTAATTTTATGAATTTACTATTTCATGAAGAAGATTTTGGCTTTGAAGCAGAATGGCACTTCTTCGCAACCGCACATGGAAAGGGAGCTTGCGATGGGATTGGTGGATGTGTTAAAAGACAAGCTTATCGAGCCAGTTTGCAGGGTGCTCAGATAACGGATACACGAAAATTATTTGAATGGGCGCAAAAATCCTTTCCTAAAATTTATTTTGATTTCTGTTCATCGAATGAGTATGACGAACATAAACAAGGTTTGGAATCTCGCTTTTCCCAAGCAAAAACAGTCAAAGGAACACGTCAATACCATAGCTATAAGCCACACGATTCAAAAAATATAACATGCAAGATTTTTTCTGATGATTCTAAGAGTACTGTTCAGAAAGTCTCTACTTAGATATTGTAAATAAAATGTTATAATTATTAAAATATATTATATATCAAATTATTTTCTCATGAATTTTATTTATTACGAGTTTTAGTTATTATTAATGTTATTTATTATGAGCAAATGCATAAATAATCAGGTACAAAAAGCTGAGCGCTTGAACGCGCGTAAGTATCTCTCGCGGTAGCGCGCCGCAAGCTCATCCCGCCGCATTAAAAAATTCGTAACTTTTTTGTTTATGAATATTACCAAAATTTTCTTCCAGGAAAAGATACTTTAGACTTTATAGAATATTCCTTAAAAAAAAAATTTTCCTACCTACCCGAGAAGTTTGTTAAATTTTCAATTGTTTATTAAAAAATTAATTTTATAACAACAATTGTAAACATTTTTATAAAATTTAAATTTCATCTTAAATAGAAGATAGTTTTGTACTTACCCTGAAAATTTCATCAACTTTCATTCAATATTTGCGGAGAAATTGAATTTTGAAAAAAAAACGGCTTTAGACTTCATTTGTTAATAACTTTTTAAAAAATTTAAATTTTTCGAAAATTTTTTAGGACGTTGTTTTTTATCAATACATCTTCGTAATAAAATAATAAAATGATTCGAAAGTGCAATTTCATTTTTAGTGTGCCCAGTTGAGACAGCTTGACTCTATAGCGCGTGCGACGATGGTTTGACGCTCGTCGTTGTCTAAAACGACGATGCAAGTCGGCCACGACAAAGTGCTAATTCAGCACTTCGCACTCCGTGCGACTTTTAGCTTCGAAGCTCGGAGTTGCAATTCTCCGAACTTCCAGTCTTATACTATTCTTTTATCATATACTTTATAGAACGACTATAATAACGCACTATAGGCCGCAAGGCTTTGGCCCCCGAAGCCAAGAACGTACACATAAATACAATTAAAAAAATTATTATGATTAAATCCATAAAGTATAGTTGATAATTTTTCAGTGTATCTATACGAGCCGGTGCCCGACCTGGCTTACAATTTTTCGATTATTACTTTGTCATATTTGTATATTGTTGTTACGTCGAGAAGTTATTCTCTCTATAACTTACGTGTTTTGGCTAAAGTTTAGCCTGACGCGGCGTTGCTTACGGTAAAGCCGAGTTTTCTTTAACATTTACCGAATTTTAACTATAAAAGGGTTTCTATGATTTAAATCAATTTTACAATGGAAATAATATCGATTTTAATATTGACGCGGACGCGGTGGTGATAATTTAAGTTTTATTAAATTTTATACCGAAAAGGTCATACGATCGTACCACATTCTGTGAGCGATACGGCCGAGTTTTTAGACGCCAACACCATAACTTGGACGGTGCTGTATTGCGTGTATATGTTTATAACTGAAAAAGAATATAATTAAACATGCAAAAAAATGATTACTTAATTTTTAAAATAAATATAGCTACTAAGGTATCTATTGAAATGAAAGAATAGTACATTATTGACCAAGGATGCATATTGATCATTCTCGGCAAGTGCGAACTTTTGGGGCCGAGCGTAGCAAGGCCTCGAAAGTTGTACGAGCTAGGATGATCAATATGCATCCATGGTCTAAAATACTATTTTTTTGTCCCGAGGCCGAGACATTTAAAGTTTTTATGTAGGACGCAAAATGGTCATTTTGCGGCCTAGGACAAAAAAGAAATTTTATTTAAAATTTATTTTATATTTATTAGAACACAATGAAGAAAAAGAAAATATACAATGTAAATTCTTATTGAATTAAATTTTCTAATTTAGGAAAAATTATTACTTATTAAAATTTTTGTGAACAAGAATATATGCAATAAAAAACGAATTTTTAATGAATATAAAAATTATGAAAATGAAAATTATAGATTCTACGTATTAAAAGATGTAGTAAAAGTTTAAAATAAATTTTTGACTTACTCTTGGAGAGCGACTGGAGTTGAAAAATGTTGAAACTTCCTTGAATCCTTCTGGATAAAATGCAAAAGAAAATTGTTGATTGAACTTGGAATAGAAATTTTAGAAATCCTTGAAGAAGTGAGAATGGAATTTGATGAGAACTTGTGATAGAAGTTTGAAATGAGCTTGTTGAGGCTCTGAAGAGAACTTAGAAGTTTGAAATGAGCACGTTGAGGCTCTCGAAAGAACTGAACTGTAATCCAGCTGCAATTCATGAGCTGGATTTTTGAAGTTGAAGGACCTTTAAAGTGGGAGTATTTAGGACCATCCATTTTGAGATTAAGGTCAAGAAAATTGGAGAAGAGGCAAGCTGGGTGGAGCACGTAAGGGTGCTTAATCGGAAAAATTGAGATTTCTTAAAAATTGTGGGCGGGCTAATTGGTTGGACTAAAGTTTTTCGCATTTGAAAATTGTCCATAATGCGAAACTTAAAAATATTTCCGTGATATGTCTCTAGTAGTGGATTTTCTCTCTCTCCAAGAAATAAGTTTTCTTACAAACTATCGGTAAATATATTATTAGAATTAAAATTAAAAACAATAAAAGTGTTTAATTATTAACTAACGCATATAATTTCATTAAAATATAAAAAGAAATGTAATAAGTAGAAAAATAAAATAAAATAGGTCTCGCACGCAATTTATGTTAGTAAAAATGTATACTTAATCCTAAATAATTAATAATTATATGATCAATTGTAACTTAAAACTAACGCATATAAATGTAACGATAATGTGACTACTTACATTACACATCTTTACTTTAATTTTTATAAGAAAAGGATAAAAGATGTAATTGATAAAATGATTTTAATGTAAAAGATGTGTATTGCACATTTTAGAGATAATAATAAACAAATGGAAATTTCACTCGCAAAAACACATGATATATATATATATATATATATATATGTATGTATAGACATATACTCTTGCGCATGGGTAATCATATTGTATGCTTTTCAAGGGTATTCTATTAAATGATTTATTTTGCCTAAAAACATATATCATGATTTTAATAGTTAAAAAATATTAATACAAATATGCGCAATCATTTGTTATTGAATTATTTTTTTTTTTTGTAGTTTTGTTGTTTTTCATTTTTTTGTTTATAAATTATTACCCTATTAAAAAAAACACGTGTTTGTTGCACCTGAAAAAAACACGTGTAAAATACACGTATTTTTTACACGTGTTTTTTACATGTAAAATTTGCGTTTTTTCACGCATATTTTTCACGTGTTTTTTTCACGTGTATTTTTCAGGTGTATTTTTCACATATTGTTTTATAGCTTTTCGAAGAGCTTCTACTATCCGGCCTCTTATATCTGCGTCTCCCAAATTTGTGTAAGGGATGACAAAACTTAGAAAAACGCCACCTAGCGACTTAAAGTCAAACTTGACTTTAAGTCTTAGGACATTAATCTACGGGCCTGGCAAGTTATTTTGTAGATATTTAGTCAAATTTAATATGTTTTAAAGCTCTTGAAAATAAAATGATAATGCAATGAAATAGAGAATGCATAATTTTAAAAACGCATGAATAATTTTGAAGCTGATGGCAGCAAATTCTCAAATATAAGTTGTTAGAAGCTAATGGCCCTTCTGCCAAGTTTTTAGGAATTTTTAATTAAATATGTCTCTCATAAAGAATAAAGTAAAAAATAGATATAAGATCAACTATAGTTCCTTAATGTTCATGTATTAATATCCACTCATAAATTAAATAAAATGTTTATCTGGTATATCTTTATTTTTTATTTTGATGTGTATTATCATCTCTATCTTCATCTCACCCTGGTAGAAAATGAAACGCTTTTTCTACCATTTTATGGCCATTTCTTTAAAGTGAAGAGCAGAAAATGGGAATGTTTTATGGCCATTATTTGAACTAATATGAAACGTTTTTTTCAACCTTCATAGTGCTAAAAAATGCTAATAAAATGTTGAGTCTGATCCACTATTATTTGAATATAGATAGTTAACAGTAGAGTCTATCAAATTGTGCTCTAATTGATTACTATTAAGAATCATTTAAGGTTTTTTCTTGAAAGTTATCATTAATCATTAATAGAATCACTTTTGTTAATATATTCGCGCGTATATTTTGAGTTGTGATCGGATTGTTAGAGGTTATTTTTAAACGATTAATAAAATTTTCCATTTATTATTTTAAAAAACGATATTTTTATACTCGTTTCGTACTGCGTTTCATATTTTTATTTTAATAAAATTTAATATTATTTTTATTTTTATAAATTCCAATAAAAATAAACATTGACGAAGGAATGTGAATAAATACTAATCTATATTTTCTCGCCACGTGGCAAAAGTAAGGTTATGATTTTACCTATGATCTGAAAAATTAAGGACTCATTACTAAAAAGTTATATGACTAGTCAAAAAAAGTTGTCCACAGTTTACCTAATTTTTAGATAACTGTTACTGATTTTTTCTCTCCGTTTACTTAAAATGCGTATTTTTTTGGCTAAATACAAAAATTTTTAACAACATTTTTATATTAGCATTTTTTGCCTATAAGATGCTAACCAATATACCAAAAAATTTGAGCTCTGCAGATTCAGCAAAAAATTGCCATTTATTCGCCAATATTGACATGACAAAATATTACTATTGAAAATGGTCATAAATTGTTGTTCACACCATTTTTAATGTTCAAATTTCTACCAGGGTCAGTAATCACTTTTTTCAGAAATTATTTGGAAAAATTTTTCCAAACATTCATCTGTCAAAAAGAATATAAATTGAGCATTTGATGAATTCTATATAATTAAAAAAAAATGAATTGAATACAAAAGTACTCGACGATTGCTTGATTGATTTCGAAACTTTCTTTAGCCAAAACTGTAAATATTTTATGAATTTCATATTATTCATATTATGAACTTCATATTAAAAAGAATGAATCAAATACGGAAGTACTCGACGATTGCTTGAATGATTTCAAAACTTTCTTAAGCAAAAACTAAAGATTAATCAAATAAAAAGTATAAACTTGATGATATTTCAGTACTTTCGAAAACTGAAATGAAAAAAATATTATGTATTGGGTAAAATAAAATATTCAGAAAAAATGTTCTGAAGAATACTATATTATTCAATACCTGAACTCGCCTAAAATGTACTTTTTTAAAAGTAATAATAAAGATTAAATAGTATTTATCAATTTGAACAATGATTAAAAACAAAAAATAACAGTTATAATATTAAAAAAATTTCAAGAAATTTGATAAAATTATAAAATAAAAAAATAGTTTAAGAGCAGGCCGGATTCGCTGTCCTTGTCTAATTGGCATTTTTGTTATTTACTCAAGTATTAATCGGTGTATCTACAAATTGAAGGTTAAGCGCAATAGATATTATTATTACAAATATTTATGCGAAAGAAAAAAAAATCTATCGCTTTGTTTTTGAGAAAAGTAAAGAACGCGAAAATATTATAAACATAATCTTTTACTTCGGCGTTCCTTACTTTTCTCAAAAACAAATCGGTAGATTTTTTTCTTGTGCATAGATATTCATAATAATAATATCTATTGCGATCAACCTTTATTTTGAAGATACACTTGAGTAAATAACAAACAACTCAATTGTTACTCGGTCGGTATCAGGTTCTACTCCGGCCTGCCGTTAATGGTATTTTTATGAATTTTATATTATTTAAAAAAGTTGAAACATAAGAACTTATTAATCAATGTCAATTTCATTCCTTTTTATTAAAAAGAATGAATTGAATACAGTAATATTCGACGATTACTTGATTGATTTCTAAACTTTCTCTAGCCAAAATTGTATATTTATTTAATAGTTCGAAATAGTACTAGAAAAATATATATTATTCTAAAAGCGTGACGAAATTTCAAAGTACTTTAAAATAAAAAGACAGGATGAGGAATAAATATAACAAGGATTTTGAATTTAGTGTTTTAGAAAACACCTAAATAATATAAAGTATTTAGATTAAGATTAATATATTCATTTGAAAAAGATTTTAAAAATTATTATATTAAATAGCACATTATTTAGTATTATTCATATTAATATGATGAAAACAAAATACATTGTAGTTCGTAAGCAAATTTAATAAAAATAATAAAATTTAAATAATTCTTAAATATTTAATTTGTTAAATTAATATTCTTTAAAAGCACCTACAAAATTTTAGAGCTCCATCTCTTTTAGTTACAAAGAACTACACAGTTGGTGAAAAAAAAGGATAATATTAAATTCTCAAAATTTACATTTTTCAGACCAAAAATGATCGACGTGCCTTCCATGAATATATTTTAATATATTATTATTGAATACAGTAAAATGTAACTATTTTTATATTTAGACATTAATCAAAGTAATTAAAACGATTACTCGGTATAAAAATGTTAAGTTTAGAAAATTGAACTTTTACTCTTATCTTTTCACATTTTTATAACTAAAAGACATACCCACGTGAAACTATTGTGTCAAGTTTATATATAGCTTACTGGATATAGTTTGTATCTGAGAATGATTATATATAACTTTTGTATAACTCTATAAAACTAGATACAAAATATAACAAAAAATCTTTTGAAAATTTATAAAGAAATTATAGACAATTAAATATTCAAAACAAAAAAATTAGAAAATGAACAAATTTTGATGAAATGTTTAATTAAATTAAACATTTATGTTCAATTAATTTTTTTATGTTTAATTAATCGTAACACGATTTTTTAGTAGACGCTTGAATACATTAATTACAAATTAACGTAAATTTTTGTCACTTCCTGAAGATGATGCCCAGGTGACCTGGACAACCTCCAGGTCGACGAAACATCATTCAGAAAGTGCATCTAGTATTATAATTGAAATTAAAAAATTTCTTGTCACTTCCTGGAGATGATGTCCAGGTGGCCAGGATAGCCTCCAGGATCACGAAACATCATCCACGAGAAAACACATCTAGTATTATCATTGGAAATATATAAATTTTTGTCACTTCCTATAGATGATGTCCAGGTGACCTAGACGACCTCCAGGGCGACGAAACATCATTCTCGAGAAAGTGAATTTAGTATTATAATTTAAAATTTTTTGTCACTTCCTGGAGATGATGTCCAGGTGGCCAGGATGGCCTCCAGGATCATGAAACCTCATTCACGAGGAAACACATCTAGTATTATCATTGGAAATATATAAATTCTTATTACTTCCTATAGATGATGTCCAGGTGACCTAGACGACCTCCAGGTCGACGAAACATCATTCTCGAGAAAGTGAACCTAGTATTATAATTTAAAATTTTTTGTTACTTCCTGGAGATGATGTTCAGATAGCCAGGATGGCCTCCAGGATCACGAAACATCATCCACGAGAAAACACATTTAGTATTATTATTGGAAATATATAAATTTTTGTCACTTTCTATAGATGATGTTCAGGTGAGTTGGAGGACCTCTAGGTCGACGAAACATCATTCACAAGAAAGTGTTTAGTTGATAATAAAAAATCATACTATGTTAGAATCATAGAACACGTCTATACGAAAATATTATTTTAATTATAAGTATGAATAATTTCCGTATTCGTACCCTAACTCGCCGTCGATATATATATATATATATATATATATATATATATATATATATATATATATATATATATATATTATAGCATCATATACTAACTTAAATACAAACCGCATGCACCATACTAACTACTATACTATAGCCGAAAAACATCAAAAATATGCTCATATGTCTCCTGCAATATTAAAGTGTGACGTCACTGGCTGGAAACTAAAATTGAAGGACTGATGACAAAGAAGAATTTTACAACGCGAATATGATACTTTGAAATTTTGGATTATGTTTTCTCGTGATTGATTAAATGGATCGTAATAAAACTTTTTTTAAATGAAAGATAATATAAAAATCTTTAAATATCAATTTCTATTTTTCAAATATTGAGTTTTATTTTAATAGGATTCAGTTTTAAAATTCTGAAAACTCTAATTCAAAGTATAAGAGGAGCGCCTCAACGTTTTCGTATTCGTACCTTAACTCGCCGTCGAGGCGCTACCGCGCCTCTTGATAGAGAAATGTTCATTCATTCGTAAAAGTTTGCATTAGGATTTCCATGTTTTAAATATAGTGTACGCGTTTTCCTTCCACTACTGATATATTATTAATTGAAAATAACAATAAAAAGAATATGTTAAATGTATTGTTTATTAAAATGTGAATAATAAAATAGAATATAAATTTTAAATGAAAAGAAGGCAAAGAAAAATTATAAATCTTTAAATCTGTGAATTTTTCATGAACATTTTTGTAAACTTGAGCATAAATAGAATAATACTATAAAAAGCGGAATATATTCGAGTTCGCAAAAATAACCATGTTAATTAATAGAAAAATTGTTATTATTTATTTAATTTTTTTTTTTTTAAATGTATAGGAAAATTTTTCTTTAGTCCCAAATGGTACTTGAGACAAATTTCGTGTATCGGTTTGTCAATAAGGGATTATCCCTTATTGCATATCATAAAGATAATTGCGGGGCTGTTTTCAACGGAAAAATTTTGAGTTTAGGTAGATGGACGTGAATTGAGAAAGGAAGAAAAAAGAAGAAGAAAAAATTCGTTTTGTCGTGATCATAAAAATATAAAAGACTTATGTCTAGACTTAAGCCTATCGAAAAGAAAGCATAGACACAGGCAGACGAAATAAAAAAAATTTTGAAACGTGAGAAAAATAAAGAAAAATTTTTAAGGGATATTGAAAAATATTGTATAGGTAAAAGCGCGAAAATTTCTAAAATTTGACTGAAAAAATTTGTAATAATTTTTTTGCGACATAACATTGTTATGAGTATGTTGTTTGCATATTATCTTATTCTAATCTTCTATTTTTTAATAATTTTTCATTTTAAATACGAATTTACCTTCTCTCTTTTTTATTTTCTTTCAAAACATTATGCTATGAGTATAAACACTACTAAAACTTTACAATTTTTTTTTAAGGTTATACTTAATCTAAGAAGAATGTTAATATTGAATTTATTTTTGTTTTCACAATATTTGCGCTTGTTTCTTCCATTTCACGTGCGCATTAATTTGCCTTTCTGCTACCTTTATTGCTGGTAATTGTATGTATATCTATTACGAGTTTTATTTTATTAAGTCGTTGAGGTCTTGGGATTTCGGCGTTAACTACCACCGATTGCAGGTATATGGGTGCTGCTGCTTCTTGTGGCGGTGATATAAGGGCGTTTCTTATCCGCATTTGTCTATTCATATTTTGTGCTTCTTCGTTGGGTCTTTTTCGTCTTTGTCCATCTGTAAATAATCTCATAATTATTAGTAAAAGGAGCCCCCCTTACCTATTTATTTGTATAGCAATGAACCTGTAATTAGCACACCTATTGCCGCTCCGCCAAAAATTACTATTTTGTTTTTATAGGTCTTGAATTCCATTTTTACCGCCCTATTTTCTCCTAATGCTTGCGCTTTTACTATGATCTCCCACAGGGTTGGATTCGAATCTAACGTATTTCTTTGTAAGTTATTCTATATCATTTTGTCTGGTTTTGGGCTTTTTTTTAATATGTCTGAGATATGCGCTATTATTTCAGAACCATTTAGGTTATTCAACATATTTATTTTTTCTATTACACTTCCGAATTCGATTATTTGAGACTCTATTGTCATTTTTTTACTTGCTCCTAATTACACCTCTGAGGTTTTCGCTGAACACCCTTGTGCTAGGAGTATTATCCCTGCTTTGTTTATGACCGATTCCATCTCAAATCGTGCAGACCGACTGCACCTATCTCTCCGAACTGCTTAAAAATTTTTTATATTATTCTACTTTGAAAATAAGCGTATACATATTTTTTTATTTTTCAATATCATCAAAAATGCAGTTTTTATGCACTTTTTAAAAATGACTTATAAATTTTCAATTCTCAAAAATCAAAAATTTTTTTTTTTAATCGTTTTTATTCCTGTAGTTATCTTTATAAATAAATTTAGGCTCGTTCAATGCTACAGAGGATGCTCTTTTAATTCCACCGTCTTTAATTTTTTTAAACAAAAAAACGGAAGTGCAATTGCACTTTTTGTAAAAAATGAAAAATGCATTTTTCTCAAAAAAGCCATTTTTTTTTGTCTCAAATTTTTTTTATGGATAAGTGGCCTTAAGACCTATATTTTCATCGGTGTGGAATTTGGAATATTTTGGTTTAGTTAGAGATATAAAAAAAATTGAGAAAAAAATTTTCATATTTACATAAATGTAAATACGTCATAGATACAACAAATATTTCAGGAGTAAGCGCATTTCAGATATATATATATATATATATATTTGTACGTACATAGCTTTTATGCAACTCATAGGTGTTGTGCTGTACATATATATATATATATATATATATATATATATATAGTGCATAAATTTTGCGTTAAGTATAAGAAATTATGTAAAAAAAAGTTCTATTTTTTTTTTCCTTTCTTATGAGTTTTCGACTTATTCTTATTGCGCACATTCTTCATTTACATAATTTTTCTTTTTTTTCTCTTTATTTAATAATTTTGTGAAAGGATAAGCAGCAGTTCGAGCCATATACAATTTTTTCTTTGTCCCTACTTTTACTTTCCATACGTGGGTTTTTTGAATGACGGCCAATTTAGGGGTCTTAAGCCACTCTTTTATTTTGCTTTGCCTAAAAACTTCAATATCTTCTTTTGGCAGTAAGATTAATTTAATAGCGTCAGTGTTAGGTTGAACTTTTTTTACAAAAGCATTTGCATCTTGTATTGATTCAACATGACAATTTTGAAGATTATGTCTGGTTGCATAGTGTTTTACTAATCCACCGACGCCATCAACCGCACCTTTCCCATGCCCCGTAGCTGAGAACAACCATTTTTGATTGTTAGAAGCTTTTTTCATTTCATGTAATTTAAATCGATTTTTGAAATGACTTGCGGCTCCATCTGTTATAATCGATATATGTTCTATTGAATCAGTTGAATCATTTTTCATCAAATCAATGATTTTTTGCATCGCCAACAAGGCATGAGCGGAATCATGTTTTGTATCATTACTGACGACAGCAAAACTTTTCGTTACTGTTCCTTGATAATAAACAGCTGTAAAAATAAAAATCTGTTGATTGACCCAGTGATTGCCTTAAGCAGGACTACTGAGAATCACCGCCCAATTTTCAGCAAAATCACCATGCAGTACAAGATGTTTAGAATTAGTTCTGGCCATCTCTTTTTCCTCTTTTATGGCTTTTCGTTGTATGTTTTTAATATACATGTGGACGCTTGTTTTTAACGTCCAAATAGCAAGATTATTTATAAAATTGGACGTTATTAATGTTTTTATTACGAGTTGCCCATTTTCCCACAAAGCAAAAACGATCTCATCATGTTCAATCATGGTTTCCAATCCAAACAAATTTAAATTAATACCACGAGAACCCGGGCATATAGAACAATCTTGAGAATATCACTGCTCTGATGCATTTGTACAAACAATTGCTGACAAAAGCATGGAGCGAAGATTATTCAGATCTGAATACTTTCCTCCGATGAAATTGTTAATACAGTTCACATATAAATCAAAATTTGCACAGTAAATGCAGAGACAGACTTCTTTAATAGGATTCAACATAACAAACTTTGGTCTTAAGGTATAAAATTTTTTTATGCCCATTTTTATTTCTGGATGTTCTTGTTTGAATAATTTATATATCTCTTTTAAACTGCACGTTAGAAAACGTTTTACTTTTTTTTCTTTTTTTCCATTTTCTTTAACGGTCACAACGTCAGATTTATTGGGACTTTGACGTGTACAGTTGAAATCGTCATTCAGAAAATATTCCACTACGATTTTCGTAGACTTTTCGTCTAAGGGATGACCAGTGTATACATCAGGTTGAGAATATATTCCCTTAGTTTTTACAAGCATTCGTGCTTTATCAATCATGTAAACAGTCACTTCGGGAAAGATAGATAAAATTTTAGATTTTGATACCGACAAAGGAATCAGCGTAGAATTTTAATTTTTTCATTGATACTGCTACAAATTTTAAGCGCTACTTCCAAATTGTTAAACTATTCATCGCAGAAGCATTGAGAAAAATCATCATTGGATGCATCAATTAAAACATTTTATGCTTCCGATAATTTGCAGCTAGTTGCAGAGGAAAATGAAGAAATTAATTCTGATTTTTTTCTCGTGACGTATGTTTCTAAAGAAAAGTCATCAACAGCTCTCTTTCTTTTCAGCGGTGAAACATTACCGAAGGAACTTGAAATTAAAGTCTCGTTCAAATACTCAATCCGCTCTGGAGTGCTTGCATGAAAATCGTGGTCTTCAGTATGGACCAAGTAAGCATCATTATCTGAATCGATCGCATCAATAATTTTCGTTGATTCAATTTTCTTGATGCGTTTATAACAGTTGAAACATACATAATCAGAACTATGTACCGCCTTGTCAGGCAAATGTTGCTGCAGATGTTCTGCTAAATTTTCCAACATTCTAAATTTGGTAGCGGTATTATGAACATTTTTTTTGTGTGATCCAAAAAAATTTGGACACATCCGTCTCTTCTCGGAATAAGTTTCAGACATATTTCAAAATGAGTCTCAATATCTAGAAATTAAACGGTATAAAAGATGTAAGATAACTACCGCGAATAGCTGCTTTCTTAAGTAAACCTAAGGCACTTAAATTATCTATGCGATATTTAGCCACCTAGCGGTATATCTAGATATCTACGTATATATTCGTTTGAATCTTTTAACCCTTTGTCAGTCTTTAATAGTACGTGCTCTCTCAATTCCGTCTAGTTCGCCAATAACTTTGCTATCTCACGCGTATTATTTGTATTTACTTCTATTAATGTTTTCAATTCTTTTTCGTCCTTTTCATCGAGTGTCCCGAACAATACTCTGCTTTTTCTATAAATGGCGACAAGGATCTGCGTTTCATAGTCGACTTTGTCGCTGCATGCCATTGGATGAGCTCGACGATGTAGTTTGCATCTTTTTCATTGTCATCAATTCTCTTTTCTCGTTGTTTAATTTTATTTGCATTTGCATCGTTTCTTTTATGCGTTTCATCTACACTGGCTAGTCTCTTATATTGTTTTCTTATTTTCTTTACTTGCATAAAGTATGGTGCTATACTCTCTCTCTCTCTCTCTCTCTCTCTCTCTCTCTCTCTCTCTCTCTCTCTCTCTCTCTCTCTCTCTCTCTCTCTCTCTCTCTCTCTCTCTCTCTCTCTCTCTCTCTCTCTCTCTCTCTCTCTCTCTCTCTCGAAGAAGAAGAAGAAGAAGAAGAAGAAGAAGAAGAAGAAGAAGAAGAAGAAGAAGAAGAAGAAGAAGAAGAAGAAGAAGAAGAAGAAGAAGAAGAAGAAGAAGAAGAAGAAGAAGAAGAAGAAGAAGAAGAAGAAGAAGAAGAAGAAGAAGAAGAAGAAGAAGAAGAAGAAGAAGAAGAAAGAAAGAAGAAGAAGAAGAAGAAGAAGAAGAAGAAGAAGAAGAAGAAGAAGAAGAAGAAGAAGAAGAAGAAGAAGAAGAAGAAGAAGAAGAAGAAGAAGAAGAAGAAAGAAGAAGAAGAAGAAGAAGAAGAAGAAGAAGAAGAAGAAGAAGAAGAAGAAGAAGAAGAAGAAAGAAGAAGAAGAAGAAGAAGAAGAAGAAGAAGAAGAAGAAGAAGAAGAAGAAGAAGAAGAAGAAGAAGAAGAAGAAGAAGAAGAAGAAGAAGAAGAAGAAGAAGAAGAAGAAGAAGAAGAAGAAGAAGAAGAAGAAGAAGAAGAAGAAGAAGAAGAAGAAGAAGAAGAAGAAGAAGAAGAAGAAGAAGAAGAAGAAGAAGAAGAAGAAGAAGAAGAAGAAGAAGACCGCCACCCGTATCATGATACAGGCATCAAACGTGCCGCTGAGTGCCACCAAACTGTCATTCGTCGAATCGACGAAGCCTTAGTTGAGGGGCACCGGCTGCCACCTTTGCTATTCATTGGGTATATTTCGCTGTCTCAAACATGGTACGAGACGCTTATGCGTCTGTCCAGTTTCACAAAAATCGTACTGCTCGTATGCGCACCCCCGCAGAGAGATGCGTGACCTGCGGAAGTTATCGTGACGAGGACGGCCATAGCGACTGCTGTATAAACCATTGTATTATTTAACACTTTTTTTTGTACTACTTTTTTATATTAGTGTCTTTTTTTGTATTTCAATTAAAATTTGCATATACAACCAATTCCTAAACACTTGTTCTGTCTGCTGTTTTTCTTGATATTATCCGGTTTATTTATATTTTCATCATACCATTTATTTATTTCTTTTTTTTTTATTGTAATTTTGTAACATTTATAACTTTTTTTATGATTATCATGACTAATGTCATTCGAGACTTTTTTTGTGATCAACTTTTTGATAATATTTTTTCTTTTTTTTCTCTTTTAATTACGAATTTAAGAGCGTTACTAGATTACTTCTTTTCATGAAATTATTTTTACCTTCGACTTAACTTATAGGGTCATGTCCTTTTATTTCACGTAAGTATTTAGGTTGTACTTCGTCAGTGGAATTATTTTTTTCTTTTCTATTAATTTCCTTTATTCCATATTTAAGGTTCATCCCCTCCATTTTTCTTTTTTTTCCTAATTATAAATAAAAAATTTTTTTTGTTAAACCTTTTTTTTTAATGATTAATGACTATTAAATATCTATATCTTATTCGTTCGTTAGACGCCTTTGCCTCAACCCTGCCTAATTAACCTATTGAATTTTGAAATACATTTATTTCACGTCGTTTAATTATACACCTTCTACAGTTTATTTCTAATTCCATATTTATTTATCATTTTTTATTGTTTTTTACTATACATCCTTGAAGGTGTGTCTCACAAAACAATTTATTTATTAAATCTTTTTTTTTTCTTCAATGCTTTACTATTTCTTTTTTGCATTGTTAATATTATTATTTAAAAACTCTGCGTCAATCAGCATACGGTTGCAGATTCGAACGCGGTTGACTTGCAAATCGCCTTTTTTCTCAAGTTTTACTTGCTTTCAATATTCACATTTTATTTATAATCTTAAATATTTGATGTTACTCAACTCAAATTTTATTATTAAATTTCTAATTGTTTTTCTTTTGCTTTCTTTTATGAACTATTTGATTAAGAAATAAATTCTCGCGTTCGATTCCTATGAATTTTAGGATAAGTTTAGTTGTATAAGGTGAATATTCAATTTTTTTTTCTAAGATATAAGTCCGTCTGTTAAGTTCTTAATATATATTAGCAGTATATAATTATTCATTCTTCAATTGGTTTTTCTCCAAGAAATTTGATACTACATGCATATTCCAGTTTACTGTATTAAACGGCCTTTTTTTGCACTTTTCTTATTTTTATTTTTATAATTTTTTCCATGCATGTTTTATTTGGTTAATTCATTGATTATCATGTTGTTTTATTTATAACATAGAGGAAATTATCTCTTCTTCGCTTTTTTGTACATTTAATTTTTTTTTTAATTGAACTCGCATATTTCATTGCATTTTACTGTTTGTCCATTGGACTTTTATTTTCATAAGGAATAACAGGGATACTCATAAGAACCTTAGGCGAGATTTGTGTTTAATTTTACATTAATTATCTACATTTAAGTTGCTTACTTTGTCTCTTTTTTTGCCAACTATTAAGGTATTGTTGTTACATATTTCCCTTAGTTAATTAGTTAAATATTAATTTCGATTAATTAAAAGATTTTCGCAGCCTTATCCTGCTTGACGCTTTGCTGTACAATTGAATGCTTATTTATTAACTTCTTATCTATTTTTCCAATTTATTTAATAGATGTTTGATTCTTTTTTTTGTACACTCTCATATAATACTCTATTTAACTGTCGCACCTTCAAGAATATCTTATTATTTTTCATTCGATAATTTCAATTTTACTACTAATTTTTATTTTTATATAGTTTTCATTTATTTTTTTTCACAATAAGCAGTGGACATATATCGTTTTTTTTCTTTATCTGAAATTCCTCAAGTAATTTATCTTTATTATCCGCCGTCCAATCCTTCCAACTTTTGCCGATCTTACCCTGGTTACTCACTGAAGCGTCCGGCAACAGGAGATTACACGTATTTTCCTTGAAAGGGAAAAACGTTTCATGTAACGTTTTCCCCTTTCGGGAGAAGAGAAATACGTGTAATCTCCTGTTGCCAGACGCTTCAGTGAGTAACCAGAGTAAGATCGGCAGGAGTTGGAGGGATGGAAGGTAAAAGATAAGGGAAAGTAACCAAGTTGAATACGTTTGGTTATGCGAGGAAGTACCTTGGCTTTATTGTACTCAATAAACTCATTAACAACGACGATTACAATAATGAAATAATAATAAATTGTTAAAACAAAACCTACTGTTCTATATAATACAAGTAAACTAACCTAAAGTTAAATGAAAATATAATTCACAAAAGTAATTAGATCTTTGTTAATCTTGGTCTTTTGACGGCTACTCAATAAAAAAATAATTAAATTAATCAAATGAATCTAAATAATAGTACATATTCGACTTAGAGATTCGTTTGGCCTGGTCAGTCTGATATGTACTGGCGGCTTTTACCTGCAACAATGTGCAAAAAGAAACAAAAGATTTTTAGCTAAATAATTACAGTACTTATAGGCGAACGGCACCTAATATCGCAATAATTAATGCTACAATACTAATGGAGAGACAGCACACTTAGTTATCTAAATTACTAATCTCTATGGGCGTACCAAGCCCTTAGTGGATGTAAAGACAATAGGTGGCCGACACCCTTAACTTATTCTAAAGTCTAATATCTACGCGGTGATTGGACAGAGTCCTTTAACCAACATAAAAAATGTAATGGGTGTAAGTGTATCATCTAGGTAGCATTAATTTACGCCTGTATGCTCACTTGACGTATCTCTAATACTGCTAGCATATGCACTGTAGTGTAGACCTGTATGCGCACTTGGTATACTCTTATGTGCAAAAGAGGGAAGCTCTGCCTCAGCTGTGGTGCTCCACGAGCCAACGCAGCCAGCCACTACCTGTCTCACTCTCTTTTAGCCTTGTGTGCTCACTTGGGTAAAGAGAGAAGAGAGACCGTAGTCTACACTGCTCTGGCTGGTTAGCTCCTTGGCATCTTATATACTCGAGCCTTATTTTTTCCGTTGCACGCAACGATATTCGGGGTTGTTACCTAGCGGCTGAGCTCAGAACTGCTGTTTCGTAGTAGCTTGGTTGCTAGGTGGGAGATTTGAATTGCGCGAGTATGTCTACTCGTCGCCCCCCCCCCCTTTACTTTGGAAAGTTAATTAACAGTGAACGGTATATTAAAATAATAATATTTATAACAAAAAAAACTTTTATACTTACAGCGCGTAAAGTAAAATGAGCTTATCACTCGCCGGGGCTGTAGTAGCCTTTGTGGGTTAACCTGTCGTTGGATCCAGCCATAGACTTTATTTTGTCTTTCTTCATTCATATGGATTACGAGGGAGTAATTCCATTTAGGCAAAACCAAAGTGAGCGATGGTAATTAACCTACAAACTGAATGTTTTCGCGCTGAAGCGAGACTAGATTTTTGTTTAGTTTAAATTAAATTAGTTTAATTTGTTTTGGTGATGCTAAAAATATAAATGATTTTTACTCGCGGCGGCGACCTACGCGTACAATTAGAACCTAACTAAGCTAATCTAGTGTATTAGTCAGATGAGCGGGAACCAGCAATTTGATAGAAAAGTATGCGGCGAAATTATTATTTGACTGGATAGGTGTAGGAATTTTTCGATGCATGTGATATGATATGATTATAGTAGTGCAATTAATGCATGAAACAAGTTTTCCCCGAGTCTTGTGTAAAGTTTTCGATTTTCGTGTCTTGGAAGGTTCAAACTATGATTTAGTAGTTATGAAGCCTCCAAGGTTTACCAAAAAACAAGATCAGCGGGAATACGTCATGTAACTCTAAGTTACAACTGGGGAAGTAATAATTAAAAAAAGAAATAATAAACTTTTTGATCTTTACCACGTAACGTTCGATTGCGCTGGCGAGAAACGATAATAGAAAATAAAAATTTTCTTGTTACTGATTCCGGTTTGATAATAAAAATGAACAGGAAACAATTTGATGTTATTGTGCCACGTGACTTGTCTACGAATGGCAAACAAGCGAAAACAAAAAAATGTTAATCAGTTTTCCAGTTTCTACAGAGTCTTAATGTTCAAATGCCATACAATATTTCATTACAAATGGCGAACAAGTTTAGAAAAAACAATGTTAATTAGGTTACCGGATGTTCGTAAGTTCCGGCGCCATGTAACGAGAAAAAATTAAAATGACAAACGGTTTTCCCCAGTTTCTGCGGGCTCCTAGCTTTCAGGTGCCATGTAACATTTTGTTACAAATGGCGAATGAGTTTTTAACAAAAAACAACGTCGATCAATTTACCGGAAGTCCATAAGTTTGGGCACCATGTCACGTTTTGTTACAAATAGCGAACGATTTTACAATAAAATGCAAATTGGGTTTTTTCCCGTTTTTGCGGAGACATACTACGGGAAATACGTGTAATCTCCTGTTGTCAGACGCTTCAGTGAGTAACAAGGATAAGATCGGCAGGAGTTGGAAGGATTGGACGGCGGAAGATGAAGGAACGTAACCGGGTTGGACACGTTTGTTTATGCTAGGGAGTACCTTAGCTTTATTGTACTCAGCTCATTCATTTGCAACGATGAATAAAAAATAAAAATAATAGTTATGAATTAAAACTAAACCCTACTATTCTATACAATACTAATAAACTAAACCTAACTTTAATGTAATTACAAATAATTAAATTATCTTTTTATCTTTTGTATTGGCCACTTGACAACTAGTTAAATAAATCAATAATTAACTGAAATTTACTTGTTTTAATAAAATATAAATTGAATGAAACTAAAACCTAATTGTTTAATAAAACATGAAATAAATAAAATAAAAAATTTAATCGTTTATTAAGAAGAAATAAATTTTTAATCAATTGCAAAATCTATCTTAATGACTTGTGGGTCTGTTTCGGCCCGGGCAGTCTATTTTACATTGGTGGCCTCTACCTGCAACAATACGCAAAAGAAATACCGAAAAGATTATTAAATGAATAACTAATTCAATAGGTGTACGGCACGTTGATATAATCTATAATACTATAATTAATACTACGACAAATTGCGTGGACGACATCCTTAATCTATTATTATTCGTGGCTATGAAAAGTATATCAAATAATGGGTGACCAGAACCCTTAAATTCTATGGCGCAACGGAGAGTATGCGGCGGTGAAAGGTTGCGAGTGTATGCTTATAGATAGGATAGGTTTACGCCTGTGTGCTCACTCGACGTATCTCTATACTTCCTGCATATGCACTGTAGCGTAGACCTGTGCGCTCACTTAGTCAATCCTCATGTGTAAGAGAGAGAAGCTGTGTCTTTACTGTGGTGCTCCACAAGCAAAGGCAGCCAGCCACTATCTGTCTCACTCATTCTTAGCCTTGTGTGCTCACTTGGGTGAAGAGAGAGAAAAAACTGTAGTCTACACTGTTTGGCTTGGCTAGCTTCTCGGCTCCTTATATACTCGAGCCTCATTTTTCCCGTTGCGCGCAACGACATTCGGGGCTGTCACCTCGTAGCTGAGCTTAGAACTGCTGTTTTCTAGTAGCTTGGCCGTTAGGCTGGAAATTTAAATTGAGTGAGTATGTATACTCGTCGCACCCCCCCCTTTCCTTTGGAAAGTGAACTACTAGTGAACGCGTTAAAGCAGTGTAGACTATGGTTTCCCCTCTCTTTGCCTAAGTTAGCACACAAGGCTAAGAGAGGGTAAGGCAGATTTAGCTTGCTGTCTTAGCTTGTGGCACACCACAGTCTAAGACAGAAGCCTCTCTCTCTTGCACATGAGGGTAGACTAAGTGCGCAAACAGGTCTACACTACAGAGCATATGCTGGCAGTAGTAGGGATACGTCAAGTAAGCACACAGGCGTAAATCTATGCTACCTAAAGCATACACTTGCAGCATTTTGCCACCGCAATGCCGACCTTGTGCCGTTGAATTTGAGGGTGACGTCCACCCAAAATTTGAAATCCTATTTTACATATCGCAACTAGCTTAAATAAATGTACTGTCCACCCACAGCTGTCGCGTCCGCGTTTACGTGAATAATAAAATAAGGGACTCCGTCCAATCGCTGCGTGGACATTGAATTATAGGATAAGTTAAGGGTGTCGACTACCTTTTGTCTTTACATCAACTAAGAGCTCTGCGCGCCTATAGAGAATGGCAATTTAGATAATTAAGGGTGCCGTCTACTCATTAATATTGTAGCATTAATTATTGCGATATTAGGTGCCGTTAGTCTATCAGTACTGTAATTATTTAGCTAATAATCTTTTGTTTCTTTTTGCATATTGTTGCAGGTAAAAGCCGCCAGTACATATCAGACCTTCCAGGCCAAACAAATCTATTTGTCAAATATGAACTATTATTTAAATTCATTTGATTAATTTAATTATTATTTTATTGAGTAGCCGTCAATTGGCCAAGATTAACAAAGATCTAATTACTTTTGTGAAATTATATTTTTATTTAAGATTAGGTTAGTTTACTTATATCATATAGAACAGTAGGTTTTGTTTTGACAATTTATTATTATTTCACTATTGTAATCGTCGTTGTAAATGAGTTTATTAAGTACACTTTTAAAAAATGCATGAAATTTGCTTCCAGTACATGCATTGAATTTTCTGAAAATACATTAAAATTACGATAAAATGTATTAATTTTCATGCAAATCAGTATTAAATTTTATCTTAATAAATAAAATTGATTGATAATTTGCATGAAAATTAATACATTTTATCGTAATTTTAATGTGTTTTCAGAAAATTTAATGCATTTACTGGAAGCAAATTTCATGCATTTTTTAACAGTGTACAATAATGCCAAGGTACTCCCTAGCATAACCAAACGTGTTCAACCCGGTTACTTTCCTTTATCTTTTACCTTCCGTCCCTCCAACTCCTGCCGATCTTACTCTGGTTACTCACTGAAGCATCCAGCAACAGGAGATTACACGTATTTCCCCCTTCCAAAAGGGAAAAACGTTACATGTAACTCACTGAAGCGTCCAGCAACAGAAGATTACACGTATTTCCCCCTCGCAAAAGGGGAAAACGTTACATGTAACGTTTTTCCCTTTCGGGGGAAATACGTGTAATCTCCTGTTGCCAGACGCTTCAGTGAGTAATCAGGGTAAGATTGGCAAAAGTTGGAAGAATTGGATGGCGGAAGATGAAGGAAAGTAACCGGGTTGAACACATGTGTTTATGCTAAGAAGTACCTTGGCCTGATTGTACTCAGCTGATTTATTTACAACGACGAATACAAAATAAGAGTAATAATTATCAATCAAAACTAAACCCTACTATTTTATACAATATTAATAAACTTAACCTAACCTCAATGTAATTACAAACAAGTAATTATATTATCTTTTTGTCTTTCGTATTGGCCACTTGACGGCTGGTTAAATAAATTAATAGTCAACTAAAATTTACTTGTTTTAACAAAAAACATAAATTCAATGAATCTAAAACTTAATCATTTAATAAAATATGAAATAAATAAAATTAAAAATTTAATCGTTTAATGAAAAGAAACAAACTTTTAATTAAGAGGCCGCTGTATCTCTGTCCTTTTCTAATTAAAAAATTGACTTTTGTCCCAAAATTAGCAACAAGAGGCAAAAATAAAGAGATGGTTTCGATGTGTTTCATAAAATGTAATATTTTCTTTGATTAGTATAAATTAATTTTATGGCTTCGTTTTTAAGAAAAGTTGGAATAACTTAAAAAATTAGAAATCAGTGTCAAATAATGGGATTTTTAAGTTATTCCAACTTTTCTTGAAAATAAAGCGGTGGAATTAAATTATTCTTATCAGAGAAAATATTGCTTTCTATTACGCGAATCGAAACCATCCCTTTATTTTTGCCTGAAGCTATTAGTTTTTATAAAAAATAAATTTTAAATAGATTCGGTAAAACAGGTAACTGTGTCGGTATACGGCAGACTCTTAATTGCAAAAAAAATCTATCTTAATGACTTGTGGGTCTGTTTCAGCCGGGGCGGTTTATTTATGTCGGTGGCCTCTACCTGTAACAATATGCAAAAAAATACTGAAAAGATTATTAAATGAATAACTAATTCAATATGTGTACGGCACCTTAATATAACCTAAAATACTATAATTAATACTACGGCAAATTGGGTGGATGGTACCCTTAACTTATTATTATCGAATATCTAATGTGGAGGTCGGACGGAGTCCTTTAATTAATACGAAAATCAATGATGGGTGGACGTCACCCTCAATCTATTATAATTGACGGTTATGAAAAGTATATCAAATTTTGGGTTGAAGGCACCACTAAATTCAACGGCGCAACGAAGGGTTTGCAGCGGCAAAAGGTTGTGAGTGTATGCTCATAGGTAGCATAGATTTACGCCTGTGTGTTCATTTGACGTTATTCTACGCTTCCTGCATATGCATTAGAGTGTAGACCTGTGTGCTCACTTGATCTACCCTTATGTGCAATAGAGAGAAGCTCTGTCTCAGCTGTAGTGCTCCACAAGCGAAGACAGCCAGCCACTATCCGTCTCACTCTCTCTTAGCCTTGTGTGCTCACTTGTAAAGAGAAAGCGGAGACTATAGTCTATACTGCTTGGCTTGGCTAGCTTTTCGGCTTCTTATATACTCGAGCCTCATTTTTTCTGTCGCACGCAATGATATTCGGGGTAGCCTTCTAACGGCTAAACTCAGAACTACTGTAGTCTAGTAGCAGCGTTAGGGTTCTATTATTTTTTTGTACCACTATACTATGTTGAGAGTGTACGAAATCAAATGTTGATGATATAGCTAAGTTCGAATAGCGCAATATTTTAAATTTGAAATAACTAGATTAAGATTAGTAATGAATTGCGAGGTAACCTGTGAACTCGCCCGTGGATTTAAATGTAAACAAATAATAAGATTCAGAAGAAGCAGAAATCATCTAAAGTTAATTGGTGTGTTAAGTGTAAAAAATTTAAATTTAAGTTAAGTTTATTTTAGAAATATTATAATAAAATATAATTATTTTAATCATAGAAAAAACTATTATGAATTAAGAGCGACACTTTCATGAGTAAGTTAAGAGGAGGTCACGTATCTCCATCTTTTTCTAATCAAAGAATTAAGTCTTTGCAAAAACTAATAACTTTATCGAAAAATGAAGAGAAAGCCCCATCGCGTATTAAAAAAGCTATATTTTCTTTAATGAAAAAGAATTAATTTTATTGCTTCGTTCTCAAGAAAACTTTGAAAAACCAAATTGTCCAATCTAACCTCTATGTTTTAAGTTTTTCAAGGTTTTCTTGAAAACGAAGCGAGAGAATCAATTCTTTCTTATTAAAAAAAATATAGCTTTTTCTAATACGTGATGGGGCTTCCTCTTTATTTTTCGCTAAAATTATTAGTTTCCGTGAACGAATCAGTTCGTCGATTAGAAAAGGACAATAGTCTTAAAAAGAAGAGCTTTTGAGTTCATGAATTATAATTTCAAAAATTAAAATATTTACCTATTATAATTCTAGTGCTATCATGTGAAAATCTGATAAATACTCAAAACGCAGTGACACAATTGATTTTTGGTTTCTCTAAAAAAAGAAGAAGATAATTAGCTTATATTATAAATTAATTGAAGCAGGTGTATTATTATATTATAATCTCTTTATTATTCCTTAAGAGGCGGTCGGAACCATATCGGTGACTTGCGGTATATATCAAGTCAGCATTTTTCGCTTTACGATAATATTTTGTATATTTTTATGGCTTAAACTATTTCAAATTATTCTTTATATACATGACTAGAGGAAATGACTATATTTTTACCATATGAATAAGTAAATTAATTATTATAAGCATTTATTACAAATATCAAACTGACTTGACATACACCGCATGCAAAAAACTGTCGTGTCGATTGTTAGGTGGCATTTTTCGCTTTATAATAATATTTTGTATATTTATGTGGCTTTAACTATTTTAAATTATTCTTTATATACATGACTAGAGGAAATGACTATATTTTTACCATATTAATAAATCAATAAATTATTATAAGCATTTATTACAAGCACCGAACTAAGTCATCGATTTGGTTCCGACCGCCTCTTAACCTACATTATATTTGTTGTTGTGACAGCGTGACTGCTAAAAAATACATACAAAATACTTAACAATATCAACAAAAGAAAAGCTTTCTCTTCTTTATAATCCTAAATGACAAGACTTGACATTTATTAATATCCTTTTTTCACACTGGCACAATGTCTGAGATAACTTGCTTCTTAAGTATAAATCAATAAATTTTAACTAAAATTTTGTTTTAAAAAATTTAGTTATATAATCAAGCATTCGACTTTTTAATTCAGTAGTAAGAGAGTAAACATACGAATTCTTTGAATCAATCAAATGAACTTTTGTTTCAAACAAATAATTATTTGTTTTTACAACTTTATTTGACCGTTAATAAAATTATTTGTTTGTTTCAAAGAAATTATCAAGAGGAATTTAAAAAAAGTGTTTTTCAAAACAAAATATTGATTGACAGTATCAAAACAATGATTTTTTTGTTTTAAAAAATTTAATTATATAATCAAGCATTCGATTTTTTAATTCAGTAGTAAGAGAGTAAACATACGAATTCTTTGAATCAATCAAATGAACTTTTGTTTCAAACAAATAATTATTTGTTTTTACAACTTTATTTGACCGTTAATAAAATTATTTGTTTGATTCAAAGAAATTATCAAGAGGAATTTAAAAAAAGTATTTTTCAAAACAAAATATTGATTGACAGTATCAAAACAATGATTTTTTTGTTTTAAAAGATTTAGTTATATAATCAAGCATTCGATTTTTTAATTCAGTAGTAAGAGAGTAAACATACGAATTCTTTGAATCAATCAAATGAACTTTGGTTTCAAACAAATAATTATTTGTTTTTACAACTTTATTTGACCGTTAATAAAATTATTTGTTTGATTCAAAGAAATTATCAAGAGGAATTTAAAAAAAGTATTTTTCTAAACAAAATATTGATTGACAGTATCAAAACAATGATTTTTTTGTTTTAAAAAATTTAGTTATATAATCAAGCATTCAATTTTTTAATTCAGTAGTAAGAGAGTAAACATACGAATTCTTTGAACCAATCAAATGAACTTTTGTTTCAAACAAATAAATATTTGTTTTTACAACTTTATTTGACCGTTAATAAAATTATTTGTTTGATTCAAAGAAATTATCAAGTGGAATTTAAAAAAAGTATTGGTTTTAAACAAAATATTGTTTGACAAATTAAAAATAATGGTTTTTTTGTTTCAAAGAATTTAATTATATAATCAAGCATTCGATTCTTTGATTCAGTAGAAAGAAAGTAAACGTACGGATTCTTTAAATTAATCAAATGAATCTTTGTTTTAAATAAATAATTAATGGCTTTATACAACTATACTTGACCGTTAAAAAAATTATTTGTTTCATTTAGAGAAATTATTAAAGAGAATTTAAAAACATGTTTTTTTTGTTTTAATGAATGTGATAATATAATCAAGCATTCGATTCTTTGATTTAGAAATTAGAGAGTAGACATACAAATTTGTTGAATTCCTAAAATAAATCTTTGTTTTAAGTTAATTATTATTTGTTTCATACAACTACACTTGACCGTTGAAGAAATTATTTGTTTGATTTTTAAAGAAATCAGGAAAATTTGAAAACATTATTTTTTTGAAACCAAATATTGATTGACATATTTAAAAAAATAGTTTTGTAGTTTCAAAGAATTTGGTTATATAATTAAGCTTTCGATCTTCTGATTCAGTAGTAGAAGAGTAAACATACGAATTCTCTGAATAGATCAAATGAATCTTTGTTTTGAATAAATAATTATTTGTTTTATACAGTCATACTTGCCTGTACAAGAAATTATTTGTTTGATACAAAGAAATTTGTAAGAAGAATTTTAAAACAGTATTGTTTCAAAACAAAACATCGAGAGATACAAAAAAATGTTTTTTTTTTTAATTTTAAAGAATATGATAATATAATTAAGCATTCAATTACTTAAATACTACACTGAGAAAAAAATTTAGTTGAGTCAATGAAATAAATTTAGTTATTAAATATTTTGTTGATAAAAATTAATTTTGATTGAAGTAATATGCAAGGTTATTAAATCACTGAAATATTTAGTTGGGATAAAAAAAATTGATACCTAAGTTGAAAAAAATAAATATTTTTTTAAAATAAAGAAAAATTTATTGTTTCGGTTAAATTATTTGATTGATTTAATCAAATCAATTTCATTAAGGCAGCTGATAAAATTTTATAAAATATTTATTTGTAACAATAGAATATGTTTGTAAATTATCTATATATTTTGTTACAATAATTAAATATTTACTTTAGTAAATCGTTTGTTAAATTTACAAAATTTTTAATAACAATAAAAAAATATTGGTCAATCATCAATATAATGTTTGCTTGAATTAACGGTCATCCGATTAAGTTAAAGAAGCTTATATTGTAAATAAATGCTTCACTAAGTTAATAACATTATCATTTAATTAATAATATATGTGATTGTATAAAAAAAAATATTTTGTTGTATATAACACATAAAATTTGATCAGCATTTCAATAAAAATTACAATTAATTTAAAGAAAAAGGTTCCTTAAAATCAACAAATCCGATTTCAATGAATTCACAAAACGAAAACCAAAAAATTATTTTTTAAAGTCAAGAAAGGTGCAACGTAAAATCAGATATTAAATTTTTTTTAAAGAAATATTTATTAAACCAAATATATATTTATTTTATTATTTCTATCAAATTGTTATTGAATCAAGAATATATGTCACTGATTTAATTAAATATTGTATTAACACTTCTATTGAATTACTTTAATGTTTAATAATATATTTGATTATCTTAATGAAATATTTATAAAACCAAATATATTTATTCTATTATTTCTATCAAGTTATTATTGAAACAAGAATATATTTCATTGATTCAATTAAATATTATATTAACACTTCCATAAAATTACTTTAATGTTCAATAATATATCTAATTATATTAATGAAATATTTAATAATGTCAAAATTATTGTTTTATTCTTTCAATAAATTTTGAATAATAACAAAAAGATATTTCATTGTTTTAAATAAATATTGTATGACTTATATTAAATTATTTCACTGGCCAATGAAATACCTAATCATTTTAATTCAATATTTAGTTGCTTTGATGAATGCGTTTTTTCTTTCTGAAATATATGATTGATTCTATGAAATATCTCATTGTCTTTTACTCAAATAATTTCATTACTATATTATAATTAATTGGATGCATTAAATTAATTAAATTTTTAATTGATTCAAATATTTGATTTATTTTGTTCTATAAAATTATTTTATTACTTTTATTATTTAATTATATTGCGTCTATGAAATCAGTGATTAATTGAATTAATTATTATTTTTAACAATTAAATATTTTATTATTTATGTCCAAATTAAATATTTTGTTGTATTAATTAATTTCTTTATCAGATCGATTAAATAATTATTTGATTATCTTAATGAAATATTTATTGAAACAAGCAGTTATTATTTAATAACATATTTACTAAATCAAATGAAATATAATGTTGAAATTAATATTTAATATTCTTGAAAAATATTTTTTTGTATAAGTTATCATCCTTTATACTCAAACAAACTCATGTTTTAAATACGTGTCTTGCTAAGTGAATAACTTAGCAAAATATGTACTAAAGTTAATAAAAATTACAGAGAAATCTGATTCAATACTTGTTAAAATCAAGTAAATCCACTATTTGATTCATCTACATAATTTATTTCATTCAAATAACACATATTTGAACTAAAAGAAACATTTATTGTTTTAACAAAATCATTTAGTTCGATGGTTTGATGATACTACCGCTTGGTGGCGTCGTTAATTTTCGATCTCGCAAGCGGTAAGAGGGCTTCTAAGTTGATATACAAGGAAGTTAAAAATTCAAGATAATACGTAAATTGTAATGCGAGCGAAATTTATGTTAGATTTACTGCGTGTGCGATCACTGTATAAAGCATACTAATGTTAGTATGTTAATAATTGTTATTCTTTACCATATAAATAAATGGAATCATATTCACCTGTCCTTTAATGAGTCATCAATTCATTGATGTTAATAAATAAATGTAAATCACTGAAAGCAAATACTGTTGATTAAATACAGTATTTGTTCGATTAAAATATCTATAAATCGAATTAATTAAATATTTCTTTACTTTGAAGGAATATTTTATTTGTGAAACCGAATAATTAATCAATTTTTTGTTAAGACAATGAATTAATTTTATTAAATCTTAAAATTTTATTAAATTTAAAATATTCAATAAATTAAACTTTCATTTAAAAATATAAAATATTGAACTAATTTAATTTCAATATAGCATTAATATGATGAAATAATTAATTAGAAAAATAAATGGACATTTTAATTGATAATTTTTTTTATTAAAACAATGAATTTATTTTATTGAATCAATCTTCGCGACATTTAATAAGTCAAATATTTAATTGAAAATACAAAATATTATTTGATTTAATTCCAATATGTATATTAATGTAATGAAATAATCAATTAGAAAAACCAATGGGCATTTTAATTGATAAAATTTTTTATAAAAACAATAAATTAATTTTATTGAATCAATCTTCGCGACATTTAGTAAGTCAAATATTTATTTGAAAATACAAAATATTATTTTTAACCAATATTTGTGATGTTTAGTAGAATCAAATATTTATTTAAAAAAATGAAATATTTATTTGACTCAATCCAAATATTTGTATTAATGTAACAAAATATTTTATGTGCCGCCCGCACCTAAGGGATTTCATTGATTCAATTAAGCCTTACTTAATCCAACTAAATTTTTTTCTCAGTGTAGTAAAATAGTAAAGATACTAATATTTTGAATTAATTAAATAAATCTTGGTTTCAAATAAATGATTCTTCGTTTTATACAATCGTACCCGTCTGTTGAAGAAATTATTTGTTTGATTCAAAAAAATTATTTCGGTATAAAGCTTTAAATTTCGTCCGCTTGGTGGAAACCCTTTTTTTTTCTAAACTCGCAAGTGCAGAGAAGCCTCCTCAGTTCATATATAAGAAAATTGTAAAGTCAAACCTATTAACGTAACGCACTGCGAGCGATTGCGATACTTGAAACGTCGATAGGGAAACATTGATAAGTTAAGATTGGCGAGCGATAACTTTAATTATATGTATTATTTGTATTTAAAATAAAAAATATATGCTGTAAAAGAATAAGCGAATATATATGAAATTATAAAGTTTCTTCTGAATATATATATATATATATATATATATATATATATATATATATATATATATATATATATATATATATATATATATATATATATATAACATACTCTGAAAATAATTTGTATTATAAATAATACAGGTTAAAAAAAATGTCAAATCCACAATCATCAATTATTTAAAACAAACAAATTTTTGAAAAATTTATTATAGTTTCAAAGAAATATTTTTTTGAAACAAAAATATATTTATTAAAAACAAACATTTGTGTGTTTCTTATAAACAATTGAAAAAAAAATTTGTGAATTACAAAGAAATATTTATTTCTTTTGAGTAAATGAGTTATTCAAAGAAAAAATATTTCTTACAAATAAACACATATTTATTAAAAATAATTATCTATTTGTTTCTTTCCTACAGATTTTTAAGAAATGAGTCTTTTTTTAAAAAAATATATATTTCTTTTAAGTAAATAATTTTTTAAAGTAAAAAAATATTTCTTACAAGCAATCAAGTATTTATTAAAAAGAAACATCCATTTGTTTCTTTCTGACAGATTTTTGAAAAAATGAGTCTTATTTTTAAAAAATATATGTTTCTTTTAAGTAAATGTTTTTTGTAAGTAAACAAATATTTGTTACAAATAAACAAGTATTTATTGAAAAGAAACAACTATTTGTTTCTTTCCGACAGATTTTTAAAGAAATGAGTCTTAGATTCGAAAAAATATTTTTGTTCTTAAATAAATGTTTTTTTTAAAGGAATAAATATTTCTTACAAACAAACACATATTTATTAAAAACAACATCAATTTGTTTGTATCCGACAGAATTATAAACAAATTATTTTAGATTTAAAGAAATGTTTTTTCTAATTAAAAATTTAGATTTTTTAAATTAAATATTTCGTTTTTTACATCTAAGAAATATGTTTTTAATTTTAAAAAATTCACTTCTTTGTTTTAAAGAAATCGTGTGTTTGGCACTATTGAAACACACCATTTCTTTGAAACAAAGAAATTTTCTTTCATTCTATCAAATTTTTTTTTCAGTGTATTATAGAAAAAATGATTGAATTTGGAGAAATAGCTGAGTGGCCAAAATAATGATAAGGAATAAACAATAACAAGAAAGCTTTTATATGTGAATGATGTATATAATGGTATTAAATTATTAAATGGTGCATTAATTTTGTTAAATTAATACCTGGATGCTGTATAGTATAAATTTCGTATTTTCGAGTCTAAATAAGTCTATTAAACTAATAAATTTACGGTGCTATTCAATTTTTGAATCTAAACTCGTTAAAAAGTCATCAAGCATTATGTATAATTATTTATAATTATATATTAATATTTATTCGCTATATGAATATATTATGTTATTTTATAATTTATATAAAAAGCATTGTTTATATGTAAACATCTATTTAGAATTAATAAGTTTCTACCTATCTCTTAGTGGTTTGAGCTTATAGCGTTGCACAGATTAGCTAAAAATAATTGAATAAAGAGTAAAATATTTTCAGAATAAGCTTCTTAATCATTGATCAGTATTTGCAATAGCAAATTATATCGTACGTTACTATTTAATTGTTTGTACATATTTGTTAAAAAGGATTTAACGTTGTATTTGCCATACAGTCTTTTTAAAAAGTTTATTTTTCCGATAATCGTTATTGTTTTTCTTTAGGAGGTGTTCATTTAATTTTTAGCTTGAAGCTCTAATTTATTTAATAAGATTTAAACAATCATTTTAAACTTTGATTTAAATAGGATGAATTATTAAGAAGTTGTAACGTTTTAAAGTCTCATTTTGGATAAATCTAACGCATTATAAAAAATGATGTCAAAGTTTATAAAATGATTTTCATTTACATTCATTGTCAATTTTTTACGATAAAACAGTGAGTACTATCTGAGGCATACATTTTTTCATAGACAATTGGCAAAAAATTATGAATGAAAAATTAAAATTCTATTCTTGGCAATAGATTATAAATTTTCAGCTAAACAAAATAAATTTTGTTGCTGTCAAATAAAATAATTTTTGTTACTTTGGTATAATTTTTTATGATTGTGTTAGATAAGTGTAAGAGTTATAAACTGTAAAATGACATAACTTATTAATAATTCATTATATTTAAACTGCATTCAATTTTACTACACAAATGTTAAAGATAATTAGATTCTAAAGAATTCCAATAATATAAATGGTTAAAATGGGTGAGTGTCCGTCCGGGTGTTTTTCTGACCCATTGTAAACGAATCATTTTAAAAATAAAATAAAAAAAGAAAATTTTAAAGCGTGTATGTGCGCTAGTGTTATATGTTAGAATAATAACTATTTTTGCCACAAAGTACTAAATACTGATCCAAAATTAATACTTTATTATTCATATAACACGTTGGCAATATATTCGTTCAAACTGCAATGTAAATTGATGATTTATAACTCTATTTCATTTTTTAAAAATAAGTTAAAGTTTACAAATCCACTTTGGTTGTTAAGAGGAGGTCACGTATCTCTGTCCTTTTCTAATCAAAGAATTGAGTTTTTTACAGAAACTAATAACTTTAGCAAAAAATGAAGAGAAAGCCGCATCTCGTAATGAAAAAAGCTATATTTTCTTTGATAAGAAAGAATTAATTTTATTGCTTCGTTTTCAAGAAAACCTTGAAAAACTCAAATCATAGAGGTTAGGGTGAACAATTTGGTTTTTCAAGGTTTTCTTGAGAACGAAGCAATAAAATTAATTTTTTCTTATCAAAGAAAATATTGCTTTTTCTGATACAAAATGCGGCTTTCTCTTCATTTTTTGATAAAGTTATTAGTTTTTGTAAAAAAATCATTTCTTTGATTAGAAAAGGACAGAGATACGTGACCTCCTCTGTAAATTTCAAGTTTTAAAAATCAGTCCTTTGGCGTCCAACGTGTTAAGAAACGCAGTCAGAATGAGTTCGAAAAGAGAGGATTAAAGATTTTTTTAAACAAATTTCTTCTTGTTCTGGATGATTTAAATATTATATCTTAGAATTCCGTTTATAAGACAAAGTTAAACAAACTCTTATTTTGTGAAAACTATGTATAAAATAAATAAATAGCTTTGAATATTATTTGTAAGATTTTCACATCCTCAAAATAAATCTAATTGTAGAATCAAATTCTGCAATATTTAAAACTTGCAACAAAGAAATATACTAAGCAAGTAAAATAATATAAGCAAATATTTTTACTTTCATAAAATATATTTTTTATAAGTTATTTATGTATATACTTATTTTATATCATAGTTAATTAATAAAATTATGCTTAAATATCAGAAATTACATTTCAATAATCAAGTGAATTAATTATTTATTAAGGAAAAGTAATTTTGATTATAAATGATTTTAAAAGTTTTTATAATCGTAATATTTGCTTGCAATTATATTTTTTTTAATTGAATAATATGTTTAGAAGTATACTATTTCACTTTCACTTTGTAAAATTAAAATGAATAAAAAACATGAAATATTTAGTACTGTAAAGCATTTAAATTTTGTAATACGTACATAATACAAGAAAATGGTACCAAAAAGCAAAAAATGTTATTAGTCACTTTGTTCACCAATACCGTGAAAACCTCCATGACTAATTAGCATCACTATGATAAAATAAACGCAATAACGTTAAAAATTATAATTAAACATTATTTACAACCAATTTATTATTTCAGAAAATTAAAATAAAGATTTTAATTTTAATTAATGTCACATTTCAAAGATAAAAGAATAGTATAACTCAAATAATACATTTTAATAAATAACGTAGATTTAAAAGAAATTATTCTCACATTTAGCGTTTTGATACCTTCAAATTTTTTCAACAAAACTGCGCGAATATCTGGAATTGATACATACATGAAAGGTTGCACATTAGCTGAATAATTAGTTTCACAAAATAAATTAGAGTAAATAATAATATTTGTTTATAGTAATTAAATCAAAATTCTACATTTCACTTATTTCAAAGATTTTTAAGCCGTCAAACTTTAATTTATTTACGATTCATAAAAATGTCTTAATTTCTAATTATCATTTTTAAACAAATTAAGCATTTTTATAAGAAAGTTCAGGTTCTTTATTATATATTACTTGAAAACTAAACATCAGCAATTATCAAGTATATTTTTTTTATTACCTGCAAATCACTTACAGTGACATTTTATCATTTGCATTTTATATTATTTTATCTATCTTTTCGATAAGACATTACATGTAACAAACTGCAGAAGACTAATTACAGCTGACTTTCGATTAAACATACTTAGATGCTTTTTGACGTGTGTAGAAACAATTAAATAGTAATATATAATATAATTTGCTATTGCAAATACTAATCAATGATTAAGAAGCTTGTTCTGAAAAAATTTTATTCTTTATTCAATTATTTTTAGCTAATCTACGCAACACTATAAGCTCAAACCATTAAGAGGATAGGTAGAAATTTATTAATTTTAAATAGAAATTTACATATTTCTGTTTTTGTTTCAACATTCTTCAACAATGCTTTTTATATTAATTATAATATTATTCAATAATTTAATGCCATTATATACATCATTCGTATATTACAATTTTCTTGTTATTGTTTTATCCTTATTATTATTTTGGCCACTCAGCTATTTCTCCAATTTCAATAATTTTTCCTATAATATAAGAATTAATTTTAGATAATGTTTAAAATTTTTATAAAGTTACGAAAATTCTACTAGTGAAGGTTTATCTTATACTGACTGACTGAAAAAGAATTACCCTTAAAATACATAAACTACAAGCTAAAATTTTCAAAATGAAATTAGAAAATTCTAACTTTAATAAAAATTTTAGTAAAAGAAATCAATTTTAAAACCATACTCAATACCTGTACATTGAAATTACAGCAATCTTTAATAAATGTGATCTGCGTCTTTTCTTTTACATAATAGTACTCCTAGAATTTAAGGCAACAAAAGAAAAACAATAGCGTCTTCGCTTTCTAGAGACAAAAATTATTTATTAATATTCACATGAATATTAAATTAGATGTTTAGCAAAGAATCATAAAATATTTTGAAAACTAAATCTCAACAAAATATACTTGCTTCAGTTCACGTATGAAAGTTTATTATTCATTATCTTAGTAAATGTATACTAATTCTTTTAGTTAAAATTTAGTGATTGATATTTAAGGCTGATTCCATTTCAAATCGAACAGTCAGTATACACTCAAGTCACCAATTACTGCGCTAATGGAGTATGTTATTCTACCCTAAAAATAAGGGTATACGTATTTTTTTATTTTGCTGAAATATCAAAATTGCATCAGATATGCACTTTTGAAAATTGCATACAAAAACTAAATGTTAAAACTGAAAATGTTGAGAATAACTTTAGAGAGCTATCGTTTTACCAATTTCCAATGAATTTTGATAAACCTTTTTTTATTTTATTTCGTTTTGAGCCCTCTTCAACTCCGTGCAAGAAATTTAAAAAAAAACTAAAAAATGACTGAGATATATGCATTTTACCAAAAAATGCACTTTTTATGCACATGCATTTTTCTCGAAAAGGCCATTTTTTTTTTGCTGAAATTTTTTTTGCTGATAGAGGACCAAAATACCTATCTAATAGTACTTGTTTGATCCCGGCTTTTTTGGTTTGGAGCGAGAAAAAAATTCACAAATTTTGTTGGTGAAAAATGCTTGTATATACGTTCGGAAGTCTTAAGCAGTCTGCATTCAAACACTGTCGTATGCTTGGCTCATCATTTGTTTACATTTGTATGCATGTATATAGCATCAATAGTGATATATATATATATATATATATATATATATATATATATGTGTGTAAATTCGTAATATAAAAATAAATATTAAAACATGAAAAAAAAGAATTCTATTCGTGTATATCTATATTATGTATGTTTCGATGTACAAACAATAGGAGGCTAACTCATGGACAAATACATCGCGTAACCAAAACAGCATATTAGAACTGTTATATAGAAGCTAGTTATTTTTACGGCTGCTTTGAAAGGTGCTTCTCGGGCTTGTGAAAAATTCAACAAAATTGTGAAATAACAATGTCCGAAATTTACTCTTCTAAAAGAATTTCATGTCCCGATTTTTTTCAAATGCATAAAAAGGTAGTTTATATGAGCAGTAATTCACGTTTTAGACCGTTGGAAGATTTAGCCATTAATTTGGCACAGCTTCATCCAGATTTAAATATATTGCCATCTACTAATGTATGTAAAAATTGCCATAAACGCATATCAAAAATGATTTTAAGTGATCTTGAGTCTATATCTGGAAATGAAATCACTGAATTTTTTAGCGGAAGAGATGATGATTTTATTCCGAAGACACCCGAACGAATAGAGGAATTAAACGAGAGTATTAATTCAGTTTTACCTGAATGCATCTCACCCCTAAAAGAAAAAACTGCAATACCTGAAAATTTTAGAGGAAATTACGTATCTAAAAAGAAAAAATCCTTAATTTCAGCTTTTTCTGCTACTGTTGGAAGAAAATTAGAAGATGCGTATGGCATTTCAGTTGAATCAATAGAATCAAACTTACAAATAGGAAAATCGAAATTCTATAGTCTAAGACCAAGTTTCGTCTTAACTAGCCCTGTGAAGGAAGCTTGTCTTTGTGTACATTGCGAAAATTTTGAACTGTTTCTTACAAGTTTGATTCGTTTTAGAGGCGATAAGAATTCCGAATTAGATTCAATTCGTTCAGAAATAACTAACACAATGTTGTGTTCTGAACCATCTGATTCATGTTTCTTGCAAGAATGCAAAGATTGTCCCGGTGGTGCGGGTATCACATTAGAATTGTTAAAACTGAAACAAAATTGTGAAGATGAAATTACGTTTGCTTTGTGGGATAATGGTAATCTTATTAAACAAACAATAAGCTTAACAGTTTTTAAAGAAAAACTTTCAATCTGCGCATTGAAAGCAAGTACTCATATATACATAAAAAATATTCAACGTGAAGCTATGAAAAAAGAAAAAGAAGAAGGTAAAGCTGATCCTACTAAGTTAATCATCCACGTTGACTTTGCAGAAAATTGGTCTGTAATAAATAATAAAGCGGTTCAAGGAAATCATTGGGTAAATAACCAAATTTCTATTTTTACTGCAGTCTGTTACCAAGGAGAGATAACACAAAGTTTTGCGATAGTTAGTGACGACAAAAAGCATGATACTGCATATGCACTGCTAGCAATAAATAAAATTATCGATCTTATGAAAAAGAATTATTTAGTTACTAAAGTCACTATCATATCAGATGGAGCTCCAAGCCAATTTAAAAATCGTTTTCAACTACATGAATTCAACATTGGTTTTATGAAATGAAATGGTTATTTTCTGCGACTGGTCATGGGAAAGGAGCCGTTGATGGAATAGGTGGGCTTCTAAAGCATTATGCTACTTCACATAACTTGAAAAGAGTTCATGAAGAATCGATACAAAATGCTGACGATTTTATAAATTGGGTTCAAAGTTACACCAATGCAATAAAAAGCATTTTACTACCAATAAATGAGATTGAAAGATTTAGAAAAAAGAAAAATATTGAATGGAGTGGGGTTTCTAAATATAATGGAATTCAAAAAAGTCATATGTGGTTAAAAAAACTTGGGGAATTAAAATCACATATATTTATTGGCAGGACAGCTATACATGCACTAAATGAAGTGAAAAACAAGAAAAAAAAAGCCAAGCGTCGTGAGACTACATTTAAAACTAAAAATAATAAGCGCAAAAATAAAAAAAAATAATTATCTATAATTATTTTTTTGACGCATCCCAACAGTGAGAGGCAAGGGGAACTCTTTCTAAAAAAGCACCCCGAAGGGAACAGAATCCTTCTACGTCCACGTCGTTGCTCCTGGATAATGCTAAACGAAGGATAATATTTAAATGTCGACTGCTTAAGACTTCCGAACGTATATACAAGCATTTTTCACCAACAAAATTTGTGAATTTTTTTCTCGCTTCAAACCAAAAAAGCCGGGATCAAACAAGTACTATTAGATAGGTATTTTGGTCCTCTATCAGCAAAAAAAATTTCAGCAAAAAAAAAATGGCCTTTTCGAGAAAAATGCATGTGCATAAAAAGTGCATTTTTTGGTAAAATGCATATATCTCAGTCACTTTTAGTTTTTTTTTTAAATTTCTTGCACGGAGTTGAAGAGGGCTCAAAATGAAATAAAATAAAAAAAGGTTTATCAAAATTCATTGGAAATTGGTAAAACTCTCTAAAGTTATTCTCAACATTTTCAGTTTTAACATTTAGTTTTTGTATGCAATTTTCAAAAGTGCATATCTGATGCAATTTTGATATTTCAGCAAAATAAAAAAATACGTATACCCTTATTTTTAGGGTAGAATAACATACTCCATTAGCGCAGTAATTGGTGACTTGAGTGTATACTGACTGTTCGATTTGAAATGGAATCAGCCTTAAGAAACAAGTTATTTTAGACATTGTGCCAGTGTGATTATAAAGAAGAGAAAGCTTTTCTTTTGTTGATATTCTTAAGTATTTTGTTTGTATTTTTTAGCAGTCACGCTGACACAACATCAAATGTAAATTAGGTTAAGGAATAATAAAGAGATTATAATATAATAATACACCCGCTTCAATTAATTTATAATATAAGCTGATTAGCTTTTTCTTTTCTTAGAAAAATCGAAAATCAATTGTGTCACTGCGTTTTGAGTATTTATCAGATTTTCACATGATAGCACTAGAATTATAATAGGTAAATATTTTAATTTTTGAAATTCTAGTTTTATGAACTCAAAAGCTCTTCCTTTTAAGACTATTGTTTATTATTAACTTACTCATCCAAGTGTTGCTTTTAATTAATAATAGTTTTTTTTATGATTAAGATAATTATATTTTATTTTAATATTTCTAAAATGAACTTAACTTAAATTTTTTACACTTAATATACCAATTAAGGAGATGTGAAACGGACACTACACCTGTACTCATGAATTTGGCCTATCTTTTCATTTCATTGCAAAACTTGAGGAAAAGAAATGCTTTAGCTTGTAGTATTTATCACAAAGATTATTCAGTTAAATTTTCAAATAAATTAATTCATTAGTTTTCCAGAATTTCAGATTTGTTGTACAAAATCTAAAAATTTTAATATATAATATTGAAACCCAAAATTCTGAAAAACTAATGAATAAATTTATTTGAAAAATTAACTGAATAATCTTCGTGATAAATACTACAAGCTAAAGCATTTCTTTTCCTCAAATTTTGCAATGAAATGAAAATATAGGCCAAATTCATGAGTACAGGTGTAGTGTCCGTTTCACATCCCCTTAACTTTAGATGATTCTTGTATCTTCTGAATCTTATTATTTGTTGACATTTAAATCCACGTGCGAGTTCACAGGTTATCCCGCAATCCATCACTAGTTCTGATCTAGTTATTTCAAATTTAAAAAATTGCACTATTCAAACTTAGCTATATCATCGACTTCTTGATCTGGCACACTCTGAACATAGCATAGTAATACAAAAAAATAATCGAACCCCAACGCTGCCTAGTAGCTTGGCGGGAAATTCCAATTGCGCGAGTATGTATACTCGTCGCATCCTCCCCCTTTATTCGGAGAGTGAACTACTAGTGAACGGTACAGAGAGTAAAAAAAAAATTAATAAGAAAAGGAACATGATATGCAAAAGACATAATTGATAATAACTGATGATTAGAAAAAATGTAATCATACCTTGCAGCTCGCTGGGGATTTGGCTGTCTTTTTTACGCTACTTGTTGTCGGATACAGCCACATACTCCTTTTCTGTCCCGCCACTCGTACTCTATACTTCTTAGCTCCTACTGGTACGTCCACTTTTGACCCATCTGGAAGGTCGACGATGGCTGTTCGTCTGTCGTCACTTATTGGTACTTGTCTATTTAGCAGTAGACGGTTTGCTTTGAACTTCTCAATGGACTTTATCTTTAGGCAGCTTACTTTTTATATGTCCCACACAGCATGAAAGAATTTTGAAATAATTTCATGAAATATTACAAGTAATAATACGTTGAAAGCATTTAAAAAGAACTTAAAAAGATAACTATATTCTTTTGAAAAGAATTTATGAAATAATACACAGGAAGATTACAAAGTCTTTACAAAAATATTACTAAAAAGGAAACGAAAGTTAAGACATAAAATATTACACGATTCCTTACTGAAAAGACTTTGAAAAGACTTTTTGAAAGGAAACAAGAAAGAACTCAGAAATCTTCCAACGATTCAATTTATAAAATAATTTAGAAAGATTTTTGGAATAATCTAAGTTATTCTTTTACCGAATAATTTCAAGATTCTTCCAAAAAGCTTTTATGAAAAAATTCATGTAATATTTTGTTAAAGTCTCAAGAAATCATACATGAAATAATTTTGAAATCTTTTTGAAATATTTCATGAAATAACTTATCATGAGAATAAATGTTATTAAATAAATCCTTACTGAAAGGACTTTGAAGAAACTTCTTGAAAGGAAACAAGAAAAAACTCAGAAATCTTCCAACGATTAAAATCAGAAAATAATTTAGAAAGATTTTCGGAATGATCTAAGGTGTTCTTTCACCGAATAATTTCAAGATTCTCCCAAAAAGCTTTTATGAAATAATTCATGCAATATTTTGGTAAAGTCTCAAGAAATCTTACATGAAATAATTTTGAAATGTTTATAAAATATTTCATGAAATAACTTACGATAAGAATAAAAGTTATAACATGAATCCTTACTGAAAGGACTTTAAAAAGACTTCTTGAAAGGAAACAAGAAAGAACTCAGAAATCTTTCGAAGGTTTCAGTCGTAAAATAATTTAGAAAGATTTTTGGAATAATCTAAGTTATTCTTTCACCGAATAATTTCAAGATTCTTCCAAAAAGCTTTTATGAAATAATTCATGTAATATTTTGGTGAAGTCTCAAGAAATCTTACATGAAATAATTTTGAAATCTTTTTGAAATATTTCATGAAATAACTTATGATGAGAATAAAAGTTATTACATGAATCCTTACTGAAAGGACTTTGAAAAGACTTCTTGAAAGGAAACAAGAAAGAACTCAGAAATCTTTCGAAGGTTTCAGTCGTAAAATAATTTAGAAAGATTTTCGGAATGATCCAAGGTATTTTTGCACCGAATCATTTTAAGATTCATTCAAAAAGCTTTCATGAAATAATTTATGCAATATTTTGGTAAAGTCTTAAGAAATCATACATGAAATAATTTTGAAATCTTTTTGAAATACTTCATGAAATAACTTATAATGAAAATAAAAATTATTACATGAATCCTTACTGAAAGGACTTTGAAAAGACTTCTTGAAAGGAAACAAGAAAGAACTCAGAAATCTTCCAACGATTAAAATCAGAAAATAATTTAGAAAGATTTTCGGAATGATCTAAGGTGTTCTTTCACCGAATCATTTCAAGATTCATTCAAAAAGCTTTCATGAAATAATTCATGCAATGTTTTGGTAAAGTCTCAAGAAATCTTACATGAAATAATTTTGAAATCTTTTTGAAATATTTCATGAAATAACTTATGATGGGAATAAAAGTTATTACATGAATCCTTACTGAAAGGATTTTGAAAAGACTACTCGAAAGGAAACAAGAAAGAACTCAGAAATCTTTCGAAGGTTTCAGTAGTAAAATAATTTAGAAAGATTTTTGGAATAATTTAAGTTATTCTTTCACCGAATAATTTCAAGATTCTTCCATAAAGTTTTTATGAAATAATTCATGTAATATTTTGGTAAAATCTCAAGAAATCATACATGAAATAATTTTGAAATCTTTTTGAAATATTTCATGAAATAACTTATGACAAGAATAAAAGTTATTACATGAATCCTTACTGAATGGACTTTGGAAGGACTTTATGAAAGAAAACGTGAGATAACAGAATCATTTAGAAATATTTTCGGGATTAGTTGTAACATGGCAGATTGGCCATATTACTTATATGTGTATTTGTGGCGCATATAGCTGACAGAAGGGAGCATCTAACTTCGGGCAAGACGAAAAGCAGACCACGCGAGTCAAATAATTAAAAGCATAACCCAAAATCGTTGGCACACACGTGCGAATTTATAAAGCACGTGCAATGTGTACTGATATAGCTAGCGAGCAATTTGACTCGAGTAGCTGAGCTTGGGTCCGTTTAGGATCGTTTGTCTCTCTCTTGCGGCGCCCGCAGCGTACAGCAAGAGAGATGAAGCTGAGCATAGACTAGAAGGAATGCATTGAATTATTCCTTCTGTCACCGGCGTCCGATAAAGAGCGTTTCGACTTGCGATATCGCGTAGTATTAATTTTGTGTGTGCGAATATCGTGAGCTTGAGTGAGCGAAAATAGATAGATTTACTATTTATTCTATTTTTTTTATTGTGAATTAAAATAATATCACGATTGCTAATTGAAATAATATAATTTATTGCTTTACTTGTGCGACATGCGTGCCGGGCGATCTCGTGCGCGTTTTATTGCATATATTCCCTTCGGGCTTTTCTAATTCGTTATTTTTTGTGTGTTTAGTGCTCGTGTCCCTTTTAGCTTACCTTTTTGTTAATATCTGCTTTTCGTCGTGCCAATAGTTATTTAATTAGTGCAAGCGGCGTCGCGTACGCTATACGCGGCTGGCGTCCATTTTGAGCGAGCGTACGATTACTGTACAAATTGCTTAAATAAAGTTTCTCTTTTTTTGTTACTTAATTAATTACAGCTTATATATATTTTTATAAATTTAGTGCAACCTCCTGATCCTCAAGCTTGTCACAACTGACGCAACCAACGTGGGGCCGACAAAAATTTCGGTGAAAATTTTTGTTTAAAATCACGGGATCGAAAATTAAAAACAAAAAATTTGTACTTGAAATTAAATAGAAAAAACGGTGCTTAAAAATTAAAAAGAGAAAAAAAACTGTGCGTAAAATAGGACAAAAACTGTGTTTAAAATAAAAGAAACAGAAACTGTGCTGTGAAAAAAAAGAAAAAAAAACTGCTTTAAGTGAAAGGCAATTGGCTATGCCAGTGAAAAGAACATTTTTCTACTCATGCGTTTCCGCTTCGCCACGTGGTCGCCATTACGAACGACGCACACATGACAAGGCTGAAAGAAGGCACTCTAGCGGCCATTTTTGTTCTTGGCATCGCTTGGTATGAGGTAACCGCGACATTTTATTTTGCAGCAACATTTTTTTTATAAGAGCGGGCAGTAAGCAAAGAAATTAGATATTTTGTTTTTCATTCTTTTTTTTTGTGCTAAACGTTTTGCTTGCACATTTTTTTGTATATACATAGAGCATTATTTTGAATTTGAGCGCGAGCCTTAAGCTAAACAATTTATTTGATAATAGCACTGCATTTAAATACACATATATATATACATATATTTCGATACACATACATATATCATTGCATTGTTGCTTGTATTTGTCTTTACTTGTGTTCCCCTAAAGCTCATTTCCTTATAGCTTCATTATCTTTTAGCACTACGTGTCTTAAAACTCCATATTAAGCAAAGCTGATTTTTTTTTGCATATATATAATATAATTGAATATCTTAAGTGTGCTGAGCAATTTATATTCCTATTTGTGCTTGCGCGGAATATATCACTATCGCGTGCTACCTTAGTGTGTGTTGGTACACAATAGCTTCCGCATAATTTTCTTTTGCTTTAGCGTGCATCTGGCTTTATAAAAATTTCAATTTTTAGCTCTTGAGTATTACAAGCGTGCTGTATAAAATTAATTGATTATTAGATAATTCTATTTATTACAAATAAATCTTTTTTGTTGAAGCGCTAATCCTACTTAGCTTTGTTTTCTTTTGTTTTTTTTTTAATTATAAAGCATTTAACGATTTTCTTTTCTTTTGTTGTAAGCCAGAGCTATTCTTATTCGAACCTCCTGAGATAGGATCTCATCATAGCATTAATTACTAGTAATAATTTTTTTTTCATGCGTACCCTTGTGTAGTGTAACTTTTATTGTAAATATGATAAGTCAACAGTTAAATATAGAGCCTCTATGGATTTCTGAGCATATATGTAGGAATGATGTTTTTAGAGCAGCGGATGAAATAGTCCAAATAGTAAACCGACTATCTGCGAAGCAGCTCATTAGATACGGCGAGCGAGGAGTGAGCATGGCCTTAAGTTTTCAGATGTTTACAGAGCAAGTTGTACGATATGAGCTTAGAAGACATCTCGGCGAAAGAGCCGCCGCTTGTAAAATAATAGTAGATGAGAAGACGTTAGTCGCGCACATCGAACTTAGCAACCACCCAATAGAGCAAATCGAGTGCAATCAATTTGTTAATCCCTCGAATAGCTTAGAAAATCCTATCCCTCCTAGCAATAGCAGCGCAACTATCCACCCATCGACGACGTGTACCACTACTACATGTCCTTCCTTTAGTACAGCGAGCATATCTCATCCTGTGAGAGCAACTAATACTCTTTCCAATAATACGGTAACGACGTACCATGGAGGACATAATAGCACACCAACTCCTCATTTTTATCCATACTCATATCTCCCTTGCTATCCTAATCCATGGAGTCATGTGCCGTATATTGCAGCACCCACTGGATATCTGCCCATCTCACAACCTTTAATACAGTCACCCCTTTGTTCAACCATTTCAGCAAATCCCATAAAGCAACCACCTGCACCAGAGCATACAAATTATGCTAATAATTTCAGAGAACTGCAATGGTTAAACCAGCAAGAAGAGACTTGCAGAGCCCAGAACAACGCATGCCGACCCCCTCCAGCTCCGGATGAATCCTTATTTCCCACTACAGCTTGCACTGGTATAAAGTCGTCTAACGGGAATGAGACAGATTTTATTTCTCCCCTTAACTTTGAAGATGCTCCGATGCATTCACACCCAATACCAGTGTTAGCATCAATTACTAGCAATCACCCTGCAACCCTTTTAGCCAGCATTTCAAATAAGAGCAAGCACGTACAGAAGGAAAATCGTCGCCCTAAACGAAGAGCAGAGAGCAAAACTCGAAGAGCGAGCCGAGCAAATAAAGTAGAACCAAAGAAGAACCTACCGCCAATCAGGAAAAACTTTTGGCGAAAGCAGGTAGAGCCGTGCTTTAGCTGTAGTAGCTTTGGACACTGGCTGCGAGAATGTTCTCAGCCTATGAAATGCTATGGCTGTGGACAAATTAACGTCCGCATCAGTGACTGCACTTAGTGTCAACAGAGCGAGCGAGCAGAGCAGAGCAAGGACGAACGAGCAGAGCCAAACCGGAGTAAGCGAGCAAAACAGAGCAAAAGCGAGCGAGCCAAGCCATATAAAAGCAAACGATTAGAGCATAGCAAGAGCGAGCGAGCAGAGCAGAGCAAGAGCATGCGAGCAGAGCACTGCAAGAGCGAACGAGCAGAGCAGAGCAAGAGCGTGCGAGCAAAGCAGAGCAAGAGCGAAGCAGAGTACAATAAGAGCGAGCGTGCAGAGCATTCACAGAGCAAGCGAGCAGAGCCAAATCAGAGCATGCGAGCAGAGCAATGCAAGAGCGAGCGAGCAGAGCATAACTACGATCTCCCAAATTTTATCCATGCGGAGTACATCTCTGCTATAATGCGCGAAAGAGCGACCCATCGACCAGAGCCCTTAATTCAGCGAAACCCTTTTATACCATCATTAATATGCCTATATTAACCCTCCAGCATCATATCTAGTTAATTAAAATCCCTATCAACCAAATTCACGACCCATCCAGCTAATCCAATATTTGTGCCATTTTGTGTGTTTATTAAATTACCCCTTTTCTTTTGCTATTTAAGTATTCCTTATACACATTGTACTGACCTTCCTAACTATTCACACTGACACATGAGCAAGTGCAACATTTTATTTTTATGCATTACTATTACGTAATTAAGAGCAAAATCTATAAATAGAATATTTTTTTGTGCATTTAGAAAATTGCTGCAAAATATTAATTTTAAAATAATCAATCTTATAAAATCATAGTATGCATCGACACATACCATCAGAGCGTCACCTTTCAGTGAGTAAACACGTAAATTTTCATTTTTATTTTTTTATTTCAAACAAAATGTAATGGTAATATTTTTTTTTGGTGTGTGTATGAATGAAATACATGTAAGAATGGGCTATGAGTGTTATTTTCTTTAGCTTTAAGATGACTAGTTTTAAGATTTGTAATTTTTGTAAATAATATATGGATAAGCCAGTCGCGTCGTTTTACATTAAGCATTCTTATATACAGCGTGTAACACTTACACTTAATTTAGCTAAAAAGTAGCAGATACAGCAGAAGAAGTTTATGAATACACTTCACACCGCTGCAGATAACACCGGTTATCTTAGTTTAAGCCCTAATGCTTTTCTTTTCTATATATGAATTTTCTTTTTTGTTTTAGTTTAGCTTATGCCATTTTTTTTCGTTTGACGAAAGTATCCGATTCCACCGTATACTTCCGTGTGGTGGGGGGGATTGTAACATGGCAGATTGGCCATATTACTTATATGAACAAATCTTTAAAACTTTTAATTTTCTCGTGATGCTTTTGAAAAGTCCTTTTACGACTGCTAGCGGTTTGCCGCATGATGCACACTATCTAAACTGGGCTCACACCTTTCGGGCAATCCTGTGACTCTATTTCTGATAGATTTGGTAAGTGTGCCATCAACGGCACAGTAGATATTTCTATAAAACGTAAATTTTTACATACATAAAATTATGTAATTTTTCATACATAAAAATTTACGTTTTATAGAAATATCTACTGCACCGGTGGTGGCACACTGATTAAATCCACTAGGAATAGAGTCACAGGATTGCACAGAAGGTGTGAACTCAGTTTAGATATTGTGCATCATGCGGAAACTCAGTAACAGCTACAAAATGACTCGCCACTAGTACATAAAAAGTTTTGAAGATTTGCCCATATGTATATTTGTGGCGCATATAGCCGACAGAAGGGAGCATCTAACTTCGGGCAAGACGGAAAGCAAACCACGCGAGTCAAATAATTAAAAGCATAACCCAAAATCGTTGGCACACACGTGCGAATTTATAAAGCACGTGCAATGTGCACTGATATAGCTAGCGAGCAACTTGACTCGAGTAGCTGAGCTTGGGTCCGTTTAGGATCGTTTGTCTCTCTCTTGCGGCGCGCGCAGCGTACAGCAAGAGAGATGAAGCTGAGCATAGACTAGAAGGAATGCATTGAATTATTCCTTCTGTCGCCAGCGTCCGATAAAGAGCGTTTCGACTTGCGATATCGCGTAGTATTAATTTTGTGTGTGCGAATATCGTGAGCTTGAGTGAGCGAAAATAGATAGATTTACTATTTATTCTATTTTTTTTATTGTGAATTAAAATAATATCACGATTGCTAATTGAAATAATATAATTTATTGCTTTACTTGTGCGACATGCGTGCCGGGCGATCTCGTGCGCGTTTTATTGCATATATTCCCTTCGGGCTTTTCTAATTCGTTATTTTTTGTGTGTTTATTGCTCGTGTCCCTTTTAGCTTACCTTTTTGTTAATATCTGCTTTTCATCGTGCCAATAGTTATTTAATTAGTGCAAGCGGCGTCGCGTACGCTATACGCGGCTGGCGTCCATTTTGAGCGAGGTACGATTACTGTACAAATTGCTTAAATAAAGTTTCTCTTTTTTTGTTACTTAATTAATTACAGCTTATATATATTTTTATAAATTTAGTGCAACCTCCTGATCCCCAAGGTTGTCACATAGTTTATAATTTATCCGCTTGATGGCGGTATCTCTTACTCTCGCAAGCGGTAAGAGTGCTTCCCGTTTCATATATAAGGAAAATAAGAATCTTAAATGGAAACTATAAATTGTTATGCGTGCGATGTCTGTGTTATGATAACTTCGATTTTAACCGCTGTAAAACTATTCGTAATCCTATGAATAATTATATCATCATATATCCGTTATATATATATATATATATATATATATATATATATATATGTGTGTGTGTGTGTGTGTGTGTGTGTGTGTGTGTGTGTGTGTGTGTGTGTGTGTGTGTGTGTGTGTGTGTATTAATTCTAAATTGATTCTTAAATAATACAGGAAAGAATAAAATTTCTAGAACTTTACACGTCTCTCAACTAAAGATAGATAAAAAGATTAATGCATTATTACTAAAAGAATTCATGGATCCTTACAGAATTCTTTCATTGAAAGGATTCAGTAATAATTCTATGTCCGAGGTATATTTCTTTCAGAAATAATACAATGAAATATTTTGAAAATATTTTATATCATTCATACAGAATCCTTTCAATGGAAGATATATGAAAAGATTTACGAATTGTTACCAAAAGAATTCATGGATCCTTACAGAATTCTTCCATTGAAAAGATTCTGTAATGATTCTATGTCCGAGGTATATTCCTTTTAGAAATAATACAATGAAATATTTTAAAAATATTTCATATTATTCTTACAGAATCCTTTCAATGGAAGATGTATGAAAAGATTTACGAATTATTACCAAAAGAATTCATGGATCCTTACAGAATTCTTCCATTGAAAGGATTTTGAAATGTCTTGTGAATTCTTTATGAAATATTTTTATGTATTATTTTTAAAAGAATAATACTTTGGACATAGAATTATTTCAGAATCCTCTCAGTGAAATATTTCTGAAAGATTGTAGTCCTTTCATGAATCCTTTCAAAGTCCTTTCATGCTGTATGGGGTGTATAGGTACGGGTGGTGGAAAGTGGATAGAGGATGGTGTTGTGACCAGGGTTGTGCAAATGAGTAATTATCCATTAACAATTATTAATTAAACTTTTAGTCATTAATTACAAGACACGTAATCGATAACTAATATAATTATCTGATGTTTAATTGAGAATAAAATTTTAATTATCAAATAAATGAGAGTTTAATTGATAATTAAAGGTCAAGTTATTAATTAAATGACAAAGAACTGATAACTAATTTCAATTATTTAAGGTTTAATTAAGAATTAAATTTTAATTATTAATCAAATGAGAGTTTAATTGATAATTAAAAGTACAGTTATCAATTAAAGGACACAGAATTGATAACTAATTTTAATTATCTTAAGTTTAATTAAGAATTAAATTTTAATTATCAATCATATAAGAGTTCAATTGAGAATTAAATTTTAACTATCAATTAAATAAGAGCTTAATTATAAATTTAAATTCAGTTATCAATTAAATGACCCATAATTGATAACTAATTTTAATTATCTTAAGTTTAATTAAGAATTAAATTTTAATTATCAATCATATAGGAGTTTAGTTGAAAATTAAATTTTAATTATCCATTAAATAAGAGTTTAATTAAAAATTAAAATTCAGTTATCAATTAAATGACCCATAATTGATAACTAATTTTAATTATCTGAAGTTTAATTGAGAATTAAATTTTAATTATCAATTAAATAAGAATTTAACTAAAAATTAAAATTCAGTCATCAATCAAATGACCCATAATTGATAACTAATTTTAATTATCTGAAGTTTAATTGAGAATTAAATTTCAATTATCAATTACATGAGAGTTGCATTGACAATTAAAATTGAAGTTATCAATTACATGACCCGTAATTGATAACTAATTTTAATTATCTAAAGTTTAATTGAGAATTAAATTTGAATTATCAATCATTTAAAAGTTTTATTGATAGTCTATATTTTACTTATCAATTAAATGACCCGTAATTGCTAACTGATTTCAATTATATGAAGTTTAAGAGGAGGCCGTATAGCTCTGTCCTTGTCTAATCTTAATTTTCGTTATTATTAATAAATCAAATATTGTTATACAAGAGTAAGGGCATAGCCCAATAGATTTCAAGATGAGCAAACGATCCTATTCTATAAAAAAAATATAAAATCTTTATTAGTTTTCGAGTGAGGTCTGAAACGGAAAAACAATTGAATTTGATAACTGTTTTTCCGTTTCAGACTTCACTTGAAAACTAATAAAAATTTTATATTTTTTCATAGAATAGGATCGTTTGCTTGTTCTGAAATCTATTGGGCTATGCCCTTACTTTTGTATAACAATATTTAATTTATTCATAATAACAAAAATTTAGATTAGACAAGGACAAAGCTTTACGGCCTCCTCTTAATCGAGAATTAAAGTTTTATATATCAATTAATGATGATTAAATGTTTAGTTATCAATTATACGAGAGTTTAATCAATAGTTAAAGTTTTAGTTATTAATTAAATGACACGCAATTGATAATTGGTCTAATTATTCAAACTATGATTAAATTCTTGGCATCTACGTATCCTCTACAAGAAGTGACTTTTATGTTTCGATAAGCCTTTATAACACTAGATGTACTTCGTTGTAGATGATATCTCATTTTTTGATTCTCTGCTATAAAACCAGATACACTTATGATAGATGATGTTTCGTCCAACTGTAGGTTATCCTGAGACCTAGGCATTGTCTACATAAAGTGACTCGTGTTTTTCAATTTCTGATTGACAAAATTTCTGATTGCGCGGTCGATAAATCAAGAAGATTTCTATAATAAATATGGGAGTTAATATATAAAACGTCGGGGACGACGTTACCACGGCCTCAGACGTGTTACGAGTGCCGTATAGTAGCGAATATAGAAAAAATACAAGTATGCAGTTTATAGAATATGAAGCGACCAAAGAAATGAAAATGCATCGGTGGGAATGGCTCAACGTTTGAGCGCTTGTTTGTCGTGCAAGAGGCCCAGGGTTCGATCCACGTCGCGGACGCTTTCTCGCCTTTTTTATAATTTAATATTATATTAGTCGCTTAATAATAAAATAAAATTCGTAACAAAAGTTATTCCTAATAATTTTAGTATTTTTATAATGAATTATTATTAATAAAGGGATTAATGTATATATTGAATAATTAGCAGTTTTATTTGGGTGATTTTCTAAATAAAACACAGATTTTATAAAACACCTTATTAAGTATAGTTTATTTTAAGTACAAGTAATCCGTCTAATTTAAACAAAATGATTCTAATTACAGATCTAGTTAAATACAATGAGATTAAATTTATACTTTATTAAATCGTTAATATAAAACAAAACCAAAGCTTTGTACAGAGGAAAAACTAAAACGTCAAATCGCTGAACCAAACGGTTGAAGGTGCGCACTCAGACTGGACGAGATGAGTCGACAGATAGTAGACTGGGACCAACGCTAGAGAAGAGTGGGGATATATTCATGGCTACATGAATTTCAACCTATATACAAACTGAGCGCCCTGCGCCATATCCAACACTCCCTCTCGCAGTAGCTCAGCCTTACTTCTTATCTGAAACAAACAATAAATAACATTCAAACAAAATATTTTACTCATCATAATTTAATATTAATCTCATCAATTTATTGTGTAAGTCAAAAGATAGTGGTTTGGTAAAAATATCTGCTATTTGATCTTTTGAAGGTGTCCACTCTACTTTAACTAAGTTTCTTGTTCTACATTCTCTAACATAATGTTCTTTAACTTCAATCATATGACTCAGTCTTTTACTGCATTTAACTTTAGAACTTTGAATTGCAGCATTGTTGTCACACCATAAGATCATTGGCAGTAAGTCGATATTTATAACTAGTCTAATTGAATTCTGCAATGATACCATTTCTTGACATGCTTCACTCATTGAAACATATTCGGCCTGGCATGTTGATAGTGATACGTAACGTTGTCTATGCGTTTTCCAAGCAATAGGGTCCTTGAATAATCTTATCACATAACCACTGGTAGTTAAGGCTCCTTTGGCATCAGCAAAACTTGCATCAGAATATCCATGCATTTCTTCGGTTTTCCCTCTGAAAATGATTCCTTTATCTTTTGTAAATTGCAAATAACTACAGACTCTTCCAACAATGTTCCATTCATTCATGGTAGGATCGAACAGATGTCCACTCCAAACACTCTTCGTATACATGTTATCTGGTCTAATTGCATTTGCCAGGCACAACAGAGAACCTACTGTTTTCCGATATGGTACACTTTCCATAGTTAGCCGATCTGACACTTCATCTAGACCTTCTTCTCTCTCTCTCTCTATTTTAATTCTATTTGACCCGGTTAGCAACTATAGGCGTTCGTTGTGGTACGATCCCTGAAAAACCCAATCCCCTCAGCAAATCAGCAATACACTCTTCAAGAGTTAAAGTTGGAGTTTTGTTTCGCTTATCTCGTTCTAATTTAATTCCTAAAAATTCCTCTGCTCACCTAGATCCTTCATTTCAAATTCTTGCGTGAATTTTAACTTTATCTCTTCTAATTTTCTTACATCATTGTTAACTATAAACACGTCATTTACATACAATAATAATAAGAAATTAACACCATCCGTCCAAGTAAATAAACATGGTTTAATTTCATGCGTTGTTAATCCAATTTTGTTTGCTGTCTGAACAAAGCGCTCGTTCCATCTCCTTGGACTAATCTTAATTCAATATAGGGCCTTTTCTATTTTACAAACTTTTGTCCTTTCACCTCACTTGTGACTATTACTCCATCCGGTATTTCCGTGTAAATTTCCTTATCAATAGTACCATTGAAGAATGCATTTTTCACATCAAGCTGACACACATCTAGGTCATATTTATTTATAATAGCAAGACATGCTCTAATTATTTGCATTCTTAAAACTGGTGCATATGTTTCGCTTAAATCGTAGAAATTTTTATCCTTGAATCCTCGAATTACTAGTCCTGCTTTGTATTTGATTTCACCACTCGATTCTATTTTACATTGAAGAACCTATCTAGAATCTAAAATGTTGCTTCTTTTACCATCAGTTGAAATCGGTCTATTTACTATTTTCCAGACATTGTTTTTGTTCACACAGTTTAATTCTGCTTTAACTGCTTCATTCTAATTTTCTTTGTCAAATTAGGCCATTGCTTCTCTGTATGAAGCTGGATCACGATATGCTTGAAAAATATGATGAATTTCTTTTTCTAATTTTTCTTTTCTTGTTCTCCCTCTATTCCTGCTTGTTTTTCTTGTTCATTCTCATTTTCATTTTGCTGCGTAAACCAAGATTCTTGGTTAATTTCTGATGGACTATGCCATTCTGTTAATTCATTTTAGCATGAATATCTTAAAGTACTTTTGACTCATCGAACTTCACATCTCGACTTTTATGATTCTTTCTTTCTTTGTGATCAATAAAGATATATCCCGTGTCCGTAGAACCAATAAGAATAACTCGTTTTCCTAGTGGACTAAATTTTGGACCCGTATCCTTTGGATTATAATGTAAGCAGCGCATCTAAATCGTTTTAACCGTACTAAGTTGATTCCAGCCTCTGAATTAAGTTTTGTTTAAGGAGCAACTAAATCATTGGACTTGTGAGGTGTGCGCGCGTACATGTTTACGACGCTAGATCTCACATGCTCTCTAAGGTTCCTGAATCAAAAATAAGAGCTCCAAGCTTCTCTAGAATATCCCGACCAAGGCGCTCCGCCACTCCATTGTATTGAGGAGCGTCAGGACTAGCTAGCTGTGATTCTACTTCAATTTCAATATATCTGCAGTGCTACCTCCGCTGAATTCCGTTCCTTGATCGTATCTTAAATAGCAAAATTTTTCGTCACTTCCAATTAAGCCTGTCGTGCTGATGATGAATGAATCCAGACACTCTCCCGCTTCAGACCCACTTCTAATTGGATATACCATAGCTAATCTAGAAAGATCATTAACAAACACTACTTTAAAGCGATAGCCTTTTGGATAGCTTTTTGGACTAAGTGGTCCCATTGTATCACTGTGTACTATTTGCAACGGAGTCATCGCTCGTTTTCTCGTTGAGAAGGGCAGTCTGTTGAACCCTGAAAAATGACAAACTTCACAGTTTAATATTTCCTTATCAAAATGAATTTCTTTAAGCTCCTTCAGATCTAAGTTTTTGTTTTTGAACTTCTTTGAGATACTCCAGTGAAGCATGACCTAGTCTAATATGCCAGAGATTCGCTAGATTGCCTTTTTCATCATAGTTATCTGCATTCTAATCTAGTTTACCTGAGTCTTTCTCCTCTGATATTATTTCTTTAGTAATTTTCCTATCACTAGTTGTTTTATTGGCGTCAATAGTTTGAAAGATATCTCCTTTGTCATCAGCTGGTATCTCTCTCCCTCTGTTTTCTAGTTTCTTAGTAACACTTCTAGTTAAGTATCTATATTTATTATTTGCTATATAAGCGATTATATTTGCAGAGTTGTCCGTCTTATTGTTAGCTTTATCGTTAAGTTGAAATTCAATGATCCAGAAAAGTTTGTTATAAATTTCTGATAAAAATATTTCATTGGAACGTGGATCTAAAATTTCTATTTTCTGACTCTAAGTAAATTCCAAGTGCTTGATCTATAAACTTCCTTAACAACGAAAAATTTTCAGCTAAAGTTTCTGCACATATTACATTTTCTAATTTTATTTTCTTTCCGTCTATTGATATTAATTCTATATCACCAACTCCCTCTGATTCTATATTCACGAATTTATTTATTTGCACATCTACTTTCTGATCGTTGTTCTGTATTTAATGTTTTTTAAAAATTAATTGCGAGTTTGACATATGCTGTGATACTCCCGAATTTTTATTACTTTCACGTTTATTGTTTAATCTACTAAAGTTTTTGTAATTATGATAACTCCGTCTAAATATTCTACTATCATACCTTTTATCGTCTCGTCCATCTGGCTTATCTTTATTGTAAGGGTGATTGGCTGCGGTGTGTCCTTCGCACCTTCTACATTTGTAGCACATCAAGCTCTCGTTGCGGCACTCATAAGCATGATGCCCTGGGACGCCACATTTAAAGCACCGGTCCTTTTGAGTTGTGTGTGTGGCAGCAGCTCCTTCTTCCCTTGTCCTGGAAACTTATCTCCTTCTGTCCACCAGTTTCATCGCATCTAACTGTAAAATATAATTTTTCATTTATTCGTAATCAAAATCCTTTCTTGTATTATGTTTATGCAAAAAGTTAGTTAGCTGCATTTGAGGTACATTATCACTGATTGTATTATAGAACAAATCTCTTTTATCTGCATACAATTTTTGTTTAACCATTATAGTAGTTAAATTTGCTTCAATCGTTCTAATTCCTTATCATTTACTTAACAATCCCGTTGGATCTATTATTTGCAGCAACCCTGTACGACAATTCGCGTCAACTCCATACACCACAATATCTCGAACCCTCAGTTCATTCCTCCGTTCAGTTCCTTTTCTTCGTTTAGATTACGCTCTAGTTTTACAGTCGAATTCACAACATACAATAAATCTAATGCTCCCAATTCACCGGTTAAATAATTCAAAATGAGTCTAATTTCATTGTACTAGTCAATTTATACTCTCCTTTAACAACCGAATTTGTATGGTTACCTTGAGTCGCGTTTAAAAGGATATTTCCTTTATTAAAAGTGTCATTAAATTTTTGTCAAATTCTAATTGAATTAATCGTCAAATATTATTCTTTTTAAAATTATTAATTTAGATGTTACTTTGTTTAGATTCACGTAGACTTAAATCATTTCTCACCTTTTATCTAATTGATCTCGATTGTTGTTCTACTTCTGACGTTATATTTGCGGTCTCGTTCTTGTGCTTTACAAAGTCAGACACAAAACCATCGATCCATTTGTTTATGTAGTCTTTTGACTTTTCTTCTTGTCTCTGCACGGTTTCCTTGAGCCTGGAATTCTCCTCCTGGAGTCCTGCCATTTTCTTTTCCATATCGTCTATCTCTCCTTCTAAGTTTTAAATTCGCTTTTCTAAATATTCTTTTTTATCTAATTCTTTCCTTTTCGGAACCTAGATATGGTAAACAAGAAGCGCGTCAATAGGGTCAAAAAATTAATGCATAGATGTTGGGCGGCTTCTTCTGCTAGTGTCAATGTACTTCGAGAATACACAAAGACTTTATCTCCTGGCTCACTCGAAATGACCCTTGTTGACGTTGTCGTGATGTAAAAATTCGTATTTGGGTATTTCTCAGACAATTCGAAATTGACAACAATTGTCCTTATAAAAAGTGTGAAATCCTTTCGAACTAGAATGTAAATTTTCCATGAAATTTCTCTCTTTTCTACATTTAATTTATTGTGCGTAAACCGTTAATATTATTTCAAAGTAAAATTTAATTTGAGTTCATTTTTAAGAACAATTCATCTTTTAAGTAATTCTAATTTTTAAACTTTCTAATTTTAATTTTTCAATTCTAATTAATCAATTCAAACATTTAACTCATTTCTAGTTAATTTAAACAAATCAAATTCTATTTTCTAATTTTAATAATTCTAATCAATCAGTTCAATTTAATCTAATTTACTTCTAGTTAATTTAAACAAATCGAAATCTACTATCTAATTTAACAACCTTTTAATTTATGAGTACTTGTACTTATTTTAGTTTTCAAATTTTATTTATTGAGACTGTAAGAAAACAGGTCTGCTCCACGCTAAGTCATATTAACGCAATGTCTTTACGACAGTACGCTGTCAAGCGCTGCTACACGGAGAAACTTTTTGAGGCGAGAGACCTTAGTTAATCTTGAGGTGTGAGACCTTTATTAATGGAACGATTCGATGAGGCGTCGTGCCTTGCGTATAAAGGTCTGAGACCTTTATTTTGAAGACTGAAGACATAAAGCCGGAAAAAACCGAATCCATGTATACATCAGCCGAACGTAATAAACGTACGGCCTCGGTGACAAAGGTCTCAGACCTTTATGCTCAAGACGTCCCGTCTTGAGACTCATTTACTTTATAGAGGCGCCTGGCCCTACACTACAGAGGTCTCTCACCCCAAAAAGTTTCTCGGTGTATGCTTTCCGACATAATCTAAATCCTTCTATACGCGCACATGCTCTCTCTGTCGAATGCCACAACTCTCTATAAAGTTCTCTCCCTCTCTCTCTCTCTCAAGCTTCATTCACTCACACACAACCGCGAACACACATACATTTCAAAGACGTGTCACCCCTATTCTTTACGATTGTGCGCGCGCACCCATTCTTAATATTCTGTCTCGCTTTCGTGGGCCCAAGCGCGCGTTTGTTTTCAGCAGCGCTTGAGCTTCTTCACGACGGCGCGAAGTTTCCACGAATTCTATGCTCAAGAAAAATTTGAAAAACGGTTTACGCTTTTGTTAGAAAAGATATTTCTATTAAATTTATCTCTTTCTTTTATCACTTGATAAAGAGAATTTTTCATAAATATAATTTCACTCGCAAACCCGTCAATTTACTCATAATAACAAAAATATTTCTTTTATATTAATCTAATTTGAATTTATTCACTTTGTATTCACTTCCCGTCGATTTACTCTTTTGAAAAATGCTTCATTTTCCCGATCTAATTTATATGTATAAATGTACACTTCTTACCTTTCTCCTCTATTTTTTTATAACTCCTTTCTCCATTCTAAGACATTTTTCTTAGTCACACACTTATTAAGCACAATATAAAGACTTTCAACTATATGAAATAAGGAGATAAGGAGAAAATAAAAATTTAATTTAGAAAATCACTCTTATGCGCAGCGGAAGCGGGCGGGGCACATAACCTATTGAATAATTAGCAGTTTTATTTGGGTTATTTTCTAAATAAAACACAGATTTTATAAAACACCTTATTAAGTATAGTTTATTTTAAGTACAAGTAATCCATCTAATTTAAACAAAATGATTCTAATTACAGATCTAGTTAAATACAATGAGATTAAATTTATACTTTATTAAATCGTTAATATAAAACAAAAGCAAAGCTTTGTACAGAGGAAAAACTAAAACGTCAAATCGCTGAACCAAACGGTTGAAGGTGCGCACTCAGACTGGACGAGACGAGTCGACAGATAGTAGACTGGGACCAACGCTAGAGAAGAGTGGGGATATATTCATGGCTACATGAATTTCAACCTATATACAAACTGAGCGCCCTGCGCCATATCCAACAGTATAATAAAAAAAATAAAAACTATTTTAGTATCAATAAATTTCTATAATTATCAATTATTTATTTAAATTTACAAAATTAGTTATTTTTCTTTAAATTTAATAAATTTAATTATTATTATCTGTATTTTGTTTTTAGGCATTCATATTTATTTGTACCTCAAACTGGTCTACATCGTGTATACCTAATTTCAATGTTTACCTATAATTACAGAAATAAAATTTTGTAATTATATGTATGCTAAAATTAAAAATACACTGTGCATACCAGAATTTGGTGTATACACTGTGTACACCAAAATTGGGTATAAACTGTGTACACCAAAACTGAGTGTACACATCATGCACACTAAAATTGGGTGTATACCAAAATAAATACCTAACACTGGGCGTACACCAAAATCAAAAGCACTCTTAAATTTTGGGTGTTCTTGACGGTGTTTTCTTGGTGTTTTTTCGGTATACGAAATAATCCTCAAAATTTTAGTGTTGATTAAGTGCTGATTACAGTGTTATTTTCGGTGTGTATTTAAGTTTATTTTTTGTAAGGAAACATTTATTTGATATTTCTTTAAATATCTTTTTGTAATTTCATTAGTTTACTAAATCATTCATCATAACGTTTTTATCATATTTTCAAATTTTTAAGCCTTATTAGTTGGTAGTAACAATTTTTATTATGATATAAAACATTTGATAAATAAATATAGATAGAACTATGGTTATATAACTTAATATTTACTATAACCCTTTTAAAAAATACTATAATAAAAACTATAGTTATTTACTTTACTGAACTATGATATATTATAATTATTACAGTAAAACTATGATATACTGTAATTATTTCACGGTATTATAATCAATAACTATAATAATAACTACAAAATCATAATTATTAATTACAATATATTTAACGATTAATTCTACAACTACATTAGGCAATCAATGATTATAATCTTGTAGTAATGATTATAGTTATTGATTATGATACTGTAACGTTCTGATTATTTATAAATATAAATATAATTTTATTGATGAACGTTATAGTTTTGCTACGCCGAGCGGATGCGTAGCAAATATATTTCATTGCGTTGCAGAGAGGAGAAAGGATGTGATTTCTTTCGCGAGCTCGAGAACTCGTTAAGAATCGGAAGGGATTTAGAAAAAGAAAGGTTTTTAAATAATTTGTCAGGCTTACCTTAAAGTTCCTGGTTTATTAAACAATATGTATATAAATATATATATATATAGATATATATGAGTATTGGTAGTTTCCGGGTTGATTTCCGAATCATATTGGTAGTTTCCGGGATTTTTGCCAAGTTTCCTGGCATTCCGGAAAACCTGTACCTACAATGGTAGTTTCCTGGCTGCCCGGAAACTTATTTATGTTTATCTGTCCTGCCCGAAAACTTTACGATGTTTTATCTGGTCGCCCGGAAACTTTTTGATGCTTTATCCGGGCTGCCCGGAAACTTTATGATGTTTTATCTGGGCTGCCCGGAAACTTTCTGATTTTTTATTTGGGCTGCCCGGAAACTTTATGATATTTCATCTGGGCTGCCCGGAAACTTTTTGATTTTTTATCTGGGCTGCCCGGAAACTTCGGTGCTTTATCAGGGCTGCACGGAAACTTTTTTATGCATTATACGGTGTTATTAAGTTCACTACTGAAATCACTTGCCCCACTCTGGCCTATCAAAATATGAATCTTTTTTAAAAATGTGAACGCTATATCTGTTCCTTTATCTTAAATGTAATATTTAAGGTTGCTATATTTTCTTCTGTAATCCAGAATATGTCCAATACAATCAGCTTTAGACAAAAATAGTTTGTTTTATAGAAGTACATTTAGTTATTATCCATTGTTAAAAATCAATAAATACGCGTTTGGCTTATATTAAATCCCGTACTTAATAACAGTCTGTGACAAAATAAATTAATGCTCTGTTCTATTATTTTTAAGTAATACTTTCTGCATATTTTTTTATGATACTTAAGAAACAAATAATGCGGATCTTTGATATATACTGTAAATAAATGCTTTTTTTGTACGTTCAGAAAAGTAGCTGTCACTTTTTTCCAATCTGTTCCTTAGAGCATATATACTATGGAGAAAGCATGCCATGTTAAAAAGTGGTGGCATTTTAGGTAGAGAAAAAGAAAATGACTTACATCCTATCTCAATCGCACAACACTCCCGTAAGCGCTGCACGACCGAGATAGTATGTAAGTAGTTATTTTCTTTCTCTTTCACATTATCGTTAAATTAGCCACAACTTTTCCATATAACAGGCTGTCTCCATGTATATATGCTCAAAGATTTTTTTTATGTAATGGATTTAAAAAAAATACAATATCATGAGCGACCATCGATTGATTCAGTGTATGGCTTTCATGCATTCTATGACCGTATTACCGCGACAGTCTATAAATAAACATGTTACGTACTTTTCATATAACTTAATCTGCTTAAACATCACTTCCGGTCGAAGTTTTATACATTAAAAAATCATATTCTTATATTATTTTCTGAGTCATGATTGTGATCCACATATTACTTTGCAAGAAAAACTAAACTATCTATACGGGTTTTGGAAAACACCAAGACCATATACTTTCTGGTGACTAGGCTAAGAAAGTGCCTGAGCTATTTCATATTTTACATAAAAAGGAGCTACTTTTCATGTAAAATATGAAATAGCTTATCGCTTATCCATTAATGAATCTTAGATAATATTTAGAAATAACATGAGTTAAGACAGGATTGCGACAACAGCAACTAAAATTGTCCTTTTTTTCAAATACAAAAATGTATAGGGATATATCTGGAACTTTTCAATTTTGAGAAATTGTCTTCACAACAATTGAAAAGTCTATAATACAAGTTTCTGGAGTGGCACACACTTCAATAAGGGCTTAAATTACTCGTTTCTGTAAGTAGAATATGTAATTAAATTTTGGTATCGATTGAACAAACGTTGTTCACGGTATATAATTTTATACGTCAAAAATGATACTTTTTTCATATTTTTCTACGTGTGTTTCTTGAGCTTTAAAAAAAGTAACGTACTTTCGATCATTCTCAAATTTTCTGAGCATAATGAATATGGTAAAAAGAACAGTTTAAGCCTACCCTGGTACATGTGCCTCTCTTCAGGAAGCTGTTAGACTATTTTTAATGTAAGTGTAATTTTTAGGTGAAAATGAAGTGTGTGCCACTCCAGAAACTTGTATTATAGACTTTTCAATTGTTGTGAAGACAATTTCTCAAAATTGAAAAGTTCCAGATATATCCCTATATAAACCGTAATGTCAATGCAATTTCGTAATGGTTAATTACTCCACATACTATTTTATTTAATCGAACATTATAAACAACCATCCATAACGGTATATGCTTTTGAAAATATTATAAAGTACATAGATGATTAGATATTATACATGAAAAATATCGCCCTGTTTTCCAAATTCAAAATTAAAACTGAAAAAGTATTCAAGAATGACAATAACTAAAAGGGATTACGGTGACACTAACCTCGATCGATCTTTTTTTCGACAAGCTATGATTCATAACCCGTACGATAGAGTGCAATTTGGAAATATTAATGATTTCAAATACAATTAAAATGTAATAAAAATGTCATGAGCGAGCATCGAATAAATAAGTCTGTGGGTTTCATACATTCTATAATCGGATTACTGCGACAGTCCATAAATAGATATAATACGTAACTTTTATATAACTTACTAGGAGAGTGTCACACCTCCGGATCACGGATTTTGCTCAAACTTTGGGATAAGTTTTCAGATAATAAAATATGGAAAAAGCTAAAGTTATAGTCATAAATACTCAATATTTCCCTAGTTACAGGCAATTAAAGAAAATCACTAAAAAATTTACTAGATTTTTAAACGCATATAGTTTTTTAGCGTCGATACCTACAAGCTTGAAACTTGTTTTTAAATTAAAGCTGAGCTCAAATCCTTTCGAATTAGTAGTTATAGCATATAAAAATATTATTTTTTCCCAAAGTTAGAGCGTAATAAGGATTGGACCTAATTTCAGCTTTTATTATTAATTAATGTTTTTAAAAGAAAAATCAGGTCCAATGTTTATCACGCTCTAATTTTGGGAAAAAATAATATTTTTACATGCTATAACTACTAATTCGAAAGGATTTGAGCTCAGCTTTAATTTAAAAAAAGTTTCAAGCTTGTAGCTATTGACGCTAAAAAACTATATGCGTTTAAAAATCTAGTAACTTTTTTAGTGGTTTTCTTTAATTGCCTGTAGCTAGGGAAATATTGAGTATTTATGACTATAACTTTAGCTTTTTTCATATTTTATCGTCTGAAAACTTATCCCTAAGTTTGAGCAAAATCCGTGATCCGGAGGTGTGACACTCTCCTAGTTAGTCACCCTCAAACATTACTTTAGGTTGAGAATTTGTTCATTAAAAATTTAGATTTTTATGTTATTTTGTGAGTCATGATTGTTATCGCCCTTTCACATCGCAGAGAAAACTTGACTATCTATATGGGTTTTAACAACTCCAAGACCATATACTTTCTGGTGACTATGCGAATTAGTGCCGGAGCTTATTCATATTATACATTAAAAGTAGCGCATTATTTCGCTAATTTATAAACAAATGTAAAATAAAATTCAAAAATAACATAAGGCAAACAGGATTACTACGACAGTAATTTCGAATTTCCTCTTTTTCTAAATACAAAAATACATAAACCGCAATTGTTAATGCAATTCCGTAAAGTGTAATTATTTTGCTAACTGTTGTATTTATTTGAACATCGTAAGCCACCGTTGATTAAAAACGGTTTATACTTTCGAAAATATTATAAATAGATTGCCGCGGTACTCTAGAAAAAGATGTGACATACTTTTAAATAACTTTATATGCTATAATATCACTTAAGCTAAAATTACGATACATCAAAAAATTAGATTAATGAATCAATTCTAAAAACATAATTTTTATTTATCATTTACTGAGTGAAGAGAATTTTTGGCTTTCAATATGGGCATTAGATAAAACCAAGACCATATACTTTCTGATATCAAGACTATAGGAGTACATGAATGATTTTATATCATGAATAAAAAGTAACGCCCTGTTATCCAAATTCAAAATGAAAACTGAAGAAATATTCCAGGACGACAAAAGCTAAGAGGGATTACGACGACACCAACCTCGATCACCCTTTCTTTCGAAAAGCTATAATTCATGAAACGTAAGGATTAGTGCAATTTTGTAAATATTAATGATTTTGAATACAATTAAACGAATTATTTCCAGACTACTGAGAGTACATCATTTTCTCTTATAATTGCGAGGTTATAGAATATAGAACTTATATGCTGTACGTTGAGACATAGTAAATACCTTACGATACTACAATTAAATGTTGTTTATGAGAGCTTTTAAAAATGTAGCAAATTAAAAATTAGAATTGTCACGTAACTGTAGTGAGCCTAATATCAAGTGGAAGGTTCCACTTAATTCTATTCATATAATCTTTCCACTCCACCTTATAACTTTAAAAATTATATTACAGTAAATTTCGCTGACATATTTGAACTGATGTATGTACTCTCAGGGAATAATTCTACCCCATACAATCGTTTGGGTGGAATTCTCTTATTAACAACAATTTCAACTCATTTTATATCCGGTGAATTGCATGCAAGACGCTAATAAATAATAATTTTACGGACTTAATTTTGTAAAATTTTAAATTGTGAATAATAGTTAACGGTGTAATTTCATTTTTATTATATTTTCAGGTAGACCCTATACACCTATTACTATCGACAGAAGTTGACCTTGAATGGTAATTTTTGACAATAATCGAATTGTTTATTTATTTGTTTGAACGTTCGTATTTTCGTTAGTATTTAATTATTTGCGTATCATTTATTTTAGTGTTTGTATTAAATTATTAATTCAATCGAGCTTTTGGTTTATTTATTTATATAATCTAGTCAATATAAAGCTGATTCATTTTATTCTAACCGATTGAAATCAGTTAATATAAAAATTTATAATAAAAACATGTTCTATTTATGAATTGTATATAACCTCTAGTCACATAATGGCAAGCGGTGGCGTGCCGAATAATGTTAGCATGTTAGACGAGAAACGCGATAAATGTTTATCGATTGTACCGAGCAGTACGCCGAAAGGCAATTAAAAAAAAGGAACGTGTCGCGTATAAAGAACAAATAGATAAAAATAGGATGCTTGCAGCCGAGGAAGTTAGTATAAACGGAAATAACCAGAGAAGTGCAATAAGATTAAGTGGAATTCTAAGGATAGAGGTCTATTATAGAAACCAGATGTATGAAATCAGAAAATGTTTTGAAGCTAATTTAGGAATTTTGATGAAAAGAATACGGTCGTTAAAAATAATTCGTAATAATTTAGACGTGTGTGTAGGAGCACAGGATGTGGGCAATCGCAAACGCCGATACGCGTCAATAATAATAATAATAATTTTAACAACAGCAATGGCAGAATCAGAACGAACAACTGAACAATATTAGATTAGCTGAATAACAGGGTAACGTGATAGTACAAAATAATCTCGTGCAGACTCAGCAGATTAACTTTTCCTTCTGAAAACGTGACTTATAAACGTGGTTCGTTTTATTTGAAACGCGAGCAAGATTGCAAAATGTTATGAAAAAGAGTGTAGCGTTCGTGTTACTTGTAAATATTCTAAATAGCGATGTAATTCGCAAAACATCGAATTTAATAAACAACTTGAAGCTGGGAGATAGATATAACGGTTTAAGAAAATATATTAAAGACACGTAGACCGACACATTGACCGAGTGGTTCGGCGCGCGCCAGGCGATCTGCAAAGTTAAGCAGCATTGGCCGCGGTTAGTACTTGGATGAGTGACCGCTTCAAGGAACGCTGCGTGTCCAATCTGGACTTGCTTTGTATGACGATCACTTGGGCGTGCTGGCCACATGACAATATGAGCGGGAGGTGTGGCAGATACGGTGTAGGTATCCTAATACAAGGATGCCTAATACCGAATCTGCTATATATACCGACCCATTCCGGAGAGGGTTTTCCCAGGTTTTATCCCAGTGGGTTTGCCTATGGGTTTTCCCCTCTTCACGGGCATTACCCCGGGCAAATGCGGAATGGGACGGGGTAAAATGGGACGAGTAAAACAAAAAATTGGAAGTATAAATAAAGGTGTGGTGAATACGTTAAGATCGTAAAGATGAACGTGGAAGCCACCAAATTTTTTTAATAAAGACGCGTACGGTCAGTCCCAGGAGGAGAAGTCTAATCAATTATTTTTAAAGTACTGGGTGCAGGGAAACCGTTTGATTTTTTAAAAGTGGGCTCGACGTGGTCAGTGGGAATATTAAAAGAGAAGTTACTTTAAAGGCATGGAAACATAACCTTCCGCCGAGAATAAAATCACACCTGATCGGAGAGAAATTTAGAAAATGAAGAAACCGTGGTAAGGAACGTGGATAAAGTATACAAAAACAAATGTAAGGAAGATGTAGGTAAAGTCAGCATTAATATGATTAACCATGATATGGTAAATAGGACGGATTATAATAGACCAAATGTAGGTAATGTAGATATCGACGCGCACATGAAGTGAATTTTGAGTAAGATTTTCAAGTAGTTACGTAAAAATTTTTCTATCTAAACCGTTTGTCAAAATAAGTTTTTTATAAATTTTAATTACCACTATTTGAGTTTTTTAAATTTTTGATTCACTATCCAAAAGATTTAACAATATGTCTATATTACACCCCGCTACTTGAACTAATAAAAAGCAGGATGTTAAGATATTGCAAATAATTTTTGAATAAATATTATTTAGAAAACTGGAATATCGGTAACTTGTACTGACTAGGAGAGTATCAGACCTCAGGATCACGGATTTTGTTCAAACGTTGGGATAAGTTTTCAGATGTCAAAATATAAAAGGAAACAGAATTTTAGATCCCAACGCTCAATATTTCCCTAGTTACAGGCAATTAAAGAAAATCACTAAAAAAGTTACTAGATTTTCAAACGCATATAGTTCCTTAGTATTGATAGCTAAGAGCATAAAACTTTTTTAAAATGAAAGCTGGGCTCAAATCCTTTCGAAATAGTAGTTATAGCATGTCAAAATATAATTTTTTTCCAAAGTTATAGCGTGATAAATATTGGACCTGATTTTTCTTTTTAAAACAGTAATTAATAAAAAAAAGTTGAAATTGGGTCTAATGTTTATTACGCTATGACTTTGGGAAAAAATAATATTTTAACATGTTATAACTACTATTTCGAAAGGATTTGAGCTCAGCTTTCATTGAAAAAAATTTCATGCTCCTAAGTATCAATGCTAAGGAACTGTAAGCGTTTGAAAATCTAGTAACTTTTTTAGTGATTTTCTTTAATTGCCTGTAACTAGGAAAATATTGAGCGTTGGGGTCTAAAATTCTGTTTCCTTCCATATTTTGACATCTTAAAACTTATCCCAAAGTTTGAACAGAATCCGTGATCCGGAGGTCTGATACTCTCCTAGTGAGACTTAATAACTGAATTATTTAGAAAATAATTATTATAAAATTATTTAGAAATTGAACCTATTTAATAGTTAACTACAATTTATTTCACTGCCAAAAATTTCGAAATGCAAATTATAAATCTTGTCTCTCAAAGCTTTAGTCTAAAGTTGGAACACTAAAAAAGTCATTACTAGATCCCTCAAACTACACTATCGATAGTTTGAAGCTTGATTTAAGTGTAGTCTACTTCTTATTAAAGCGCATTAAGTTGATGAAAAAATATAAGTGAATTACAATGTTTGAAACTAATTTTTTTGTAAAGAGTTTAGTAGAAAAGAATTTTTCAGTAAAACCCAACACTCTAGTATTTTAATTAATTTCATGACGAATGTGTAATATCATTAATCTTATAATCAAAAGGTAATATTCAATTAGAATTATATCTATAGGTATTTACGGATATCTACAGTTCATTTTCATTATTTACAGAAATTATTTTAATACGACATGGTCGCTTGTAAATCATTCTTTAAATAAATGTTATGGCAAACTATATTCTTTAAGGCAAAAGTATTTAAAGAAGCACCACTGTTACAAATTAAAAGCTCAATGTTAAAATAGAGTGGAGTACTTAAAATATTCACAAACACATCGGAAAATATTAAATTAAAACTTAATTGTATTATATTCTACTTATTGAAGGCAAATGACTCGAAACACAGCACAGATCTATTTAATATGTTTTATTCATCATTTAGATTAAACTAAATTCGCAAAGTTTTGCTCTTATTAATTTCAACAGCCTTTTCAAATATCTGAAATTCATTTTATCCATTTAAATAAGATGTTGTAACTGTATAATTTTATATATGTATCCAAGTATTTTATATTGATTTATGAAAATTTGTAATCTTCACTAGGATTTAGTTGAGATTACAATTTTAAAACGATAAGAACATGTAATTTTAATAATTTTAATTAGTTATAAATGTTAAAAAAGGCTTTTAAAATTAGAAAGAGCAAAACGTTTCAAATTTATTTGAGTGTAAATGATCCACTCGTTTCATTAATATTATGATCTAAAACTTTAGAGGCAAAGGGGTGCAAATGAAATTCTACATTTTGAAATAGAACGATATACTTAAATTAGTTGTCAACATTTTAAAAACACATAAAATATAAATTTTAATGCATCTTATTCTACTATCGTGCACATCAAAATATTATAAAAATAATGCAATTTTTAACATATATTCAATGAAGAGATTATGCCTAAGGGATATTTTTAGAGCCTGCTATTAAAACAAGCATTTTATTTTTTAAAAATAAACTCACTTCAATTACTTCAGAATAATTTTAAATAAAGACTATTTCAATAATAGCTCCAAAATAAACTTGAATTGATAAAATGAAACGTATGAATGTGTCAACACGTCACAAAATCTAAGGCCCATTACACGCTAAAAAAATATAGGAACAGAAATAGTTATAAGAACAGATATAAGAAACAACGTCGTTATTCTTAGGCCGAGTCTACACTATGTACTTTGTGCTGTCTATACTTTTGGACAAAGTCGTTAATTGGGTTATTTTTAAAAAACGACCAATCAACGACTCCATCCAAAAGTATAGACGGCACAAAGTATATAGTGTAGACTCGACCTTATCGTGACAAAGAAATAACCTACACTCGTTTAAATGTACAAATCCACAATGTAAACGAAACATATGACGAGTCGTAGGTTATTCTTTTGATACAATAAGAATAGCAACTTTATTCCTTATATTTGTACTTATAACTATTCCTGTTCCTATATTTTTTTAGCATGTAATGGCCCTAACCTGTAAAACAAAATTTATCTTTCACTATCGGCTAAATAAAATAAAAATATATGAAAATTGAAATGAATTTATAAATACTTAGGCCCATTAAGCCCATTACACGCTAAAAAAACAGGAGCTGGAATATTTATAAGAACAGATATAAGGAACAACGTCGTTATTCATATCATATAGGGGAAGGTGGAGCGTCACGAACACCCTAACTTTAATTTAAAATTACAATAAACCATTTCAAGATTTCTAAATTTTAAAAATTGTATTAGAAGCAGAAACGGGTTGGCTAAGGAAATCACAATTTGAAAAAACATTGTTTTTAATTTTAATTTACGCTAAAAAATGATAATGTTTAGCATTAAAAAAGATCCTACGTGTCCCACCATCGGGGCGATTGTAGTGCCCCGTGGGGCACGAAGAACACGGTGATCAAACAGCACTTTATAATGATTCATAGTTTATTTTATTATTTAAATTTTTTTTAAATGCTATATTAAGAAGCAAAATTAGTAAAAAAACAAGTTATAAATAATTTTGATATTGTAGTTAATTAGCTGTTAAAACTTCTTAATGACATTGTAAGTTTAGAGAAAAATAGTTTAAGTATTTTAAAATCAATTTTTATTGATATTTCAAACCTAATATTCATTATTTTTTATATTATTAGGGTCTTAAAATTACCCGCCGCTCATGCTGTACCCCACGTTTCCCTAGAAGAAATAACCTATAACTTCTCATATGTTTTGTTTGCGTTGCGCGTTTGTGTTGTAGGTTATTTTTTCGCCATCATAAGAATAAGGGCCATTACGCGCTAAAAAGGACAGGGAACAGATATAAGAAATATATTACTTCTATATCTATATATATATACATAAGTGGACTTTCCGGTTAGTCGATATTCTGGGCATCCCAGAAATAAATCATTAACTTTCCGGTAATTTCGAAAATAAGTCCGTCAATTTTCTGGGAATCCTGGAAATTAGGTATTGACTTTCTGGGAATTCCGAAAATTAAATTTCGATTTTTCGAAGATCCGTAAAATCAGATGTGGACTTTTTAAAAACACCAAAAAATGAAGATGTCTGTGAAATCATCAGAATTACTTCTAATTACTTGATTATCAATAATCGACATTAAGGCAACTACGAAGGTGAGTTTCAACTTAATTCCACAGTTTACAAATCACGCTTTAAATACATTAAATTTTTAAAATTTTTAAATATTCCACTGATTTGTGGGTTTCAAAAAATGGTGGAAAATCAAAAGATTTGAAAATTTCATAAATCAAAACCGTGATTTGTTAGCTAGAAAATAAAACAAAACCTAATCTCGGAAATCGTCTCAAGAGATATTCTACAAAAAAGATTTTCAAATGAAAAATACTAGATAAATTGAATACTGGATTCGTACAGCTTATGTGAGTAGTTCTATCGCTTAAAAATCAGAGCGTCATAAGAGAATCCTTTTTTGACATATTAAAACTACGTACTCCCGATTCAACTCAGAGGCGTAGCTGAGAACTCGGTAGCTCCTCCGCAACAATTCGAATGAGGCCCCCCTTTTTTATTCACCAATATAATTTTCTTCAAATACTAAGAAAATTAACATATGTTATAATTGACGTACTCTAATCGTAACAGCGACGTTTTAAAAATTGCATAAGTGTACACCCACCATTAATGAATTCTTTCCGAATGTTTTGAAATCCTGAACTTTCATTGGACCATTCCGTTGTTTTCTATGTTTCAATTAGAACATTTTAAAAATTTTGGAAAGAATCAATTAACGTTTGGTGTACATAATAAAAACCCTGTAACATCAAGTGACCATGTTTATTTATAAAGAAGAAGATTAAAAATCTTCTCAAGCAAATTAATGTATTAATAAGAGTAAAAAATAATAAGAGTAATTTTTATAAGCGAAAATAAGATTTATTTAGATACATTAAGACAGCATACATTATAAAATATTTAATTTTACATAAATCGTTCTGAGCGTCTGGCCTTTTTATTTGCAAATTCTTCTATGATTAAATTAATATCTAGTTTTTTAGCTCTTTCATTTCCTATAGATAACATAGCTAAAGCTGCTAATCGTGTTTGCGCTATTGTGCTGCGTAAATAATTTTTTATTATTTTCAGTTTAGAAAAAGATCGCTCTGCTAAGGCCACTTTAACAGGTAATGTCAAGTATATTTTGACAGCTAATATTACGTCTGAAATATTACTTAAAAAAGAAGAATGATTTTTTATCAGGTATTTAAATAAATCATTAATAGACATATTATCAGAAATATTTTTTTTTACTAAGTTTCGAAGCAATAAAAGCTGATGTGCAAAATCATTTGATAGTTCTTCAGAATAAAAATTTACTAAATCTTGTGATGCTGTAAGCAGCTCATCATCTTTCATATTTCTGAGATTTTCTGAAAAAAGACAACGAAATCGATAGCTTATTGCTCTCACTCCTTCAAATCGAAAATTTAATTGTTCAATAATATCTGGATGAGAGTTGAAAACATTCACTTCATAAGAACGTCTCACATCTGCTATTGTTTTATGTGTTGATAACTCGTCGAAAAAAGATTTTGTTTGCTTAGGTCTCTTTTTTGGAACTTTGAATCTATTCCCCAGGTTTCAGCTAAAAGTTTAGCTTCTTCAACAACGCTATCAAAACTATTTCTTAATTTTTTGACATTATCAAGTGCTACTTTTAAAAGTTCTGAGGCATATAATAAATAAACATTTTTTGACTGCAATTTTTTTGACACCAAATTTGTCATTTCTAATAGCTTACATTCCATGACTAGAAAAATTATAAATTCAAATTTATTGATATGTTTATATAGTTTCTTTTCATTGTGGACATAAGGAATTAACTAATTATTCACCCTCGGACCTCCTAAAATTTGACATATATATCGCCAAGGATACCCTGGTAGAAAGTTGAGCATATTTTCAGTATATCATCTCGTATTTTATGGGCAGTCGCGATCATATGCTTTTAGATATCGCGATAAACCTCCATTACTCTTAACGAATCATCGCGATGGTATCGGGAGAATATGGTCAATGTTGAATTATACTATATTCATAAACAGCATATTACAAAGTGTGAGTGAGCACGCATATGGGAACACAGTTAGTGAGAAAGAGAAAGGCTGTTCACTCCTTGTTTCCTTTTCAGTTCCTAAACGGTCAGTCTTACACTGTAAAAAAAATAGCAGAAAATCACGTTGTTGGTCGACGATTTCAATGCGACCATGCACCGTCGAGGTTATTTGACTTCGTTCAACGGCGACATTTTAACGTGCTTTGCGTGATTTCACGTAAACTGAACACAAGATTTTTAGATTAAATCAGTTAGATTTTGCGCTTCAACAATGTTAAATAACATTGACGGTGCATGGTCGCATTGAAATCGTCGACCAACGACGTGATTTCTCGCCATTTTCTTTTACAGTGTATTCTCTCACACTAAGTTTACATATGCACTCGCTCACTCGCACTTCGCACTCACTGATTTTACATGGATATTTTATTCATAATCATACTGTATATGTTCGCAAATAAATTTAAGTTATACAATAAAGAACAGAAAATGTTGACACTATTACAATAACAGTATATCCATCTTTAATAATTTTAAAGTTAAGTCAAGTCAATCTAACCTGCACATATAGTGATGAAGATAGATGCTTATAGAAGACGAAGCGTCGAGTGATGCGCGCGCAGCTAACATTCAGTATTCACAACTATAGGATATATTTTACGATTGTACAAACAGGCGCCATCGTGGGCAGCATGTATATATACAGATTCGCTTTCTATAAATGATTTTAATTGCAAAATTATTTACAACTCATATGAATTGTAATAATGAATATTATAATATTTATAATTTATTTCGAATCAGAAGAAAAAAATTTTAATTATTTTAGTGACTATATTTTATATCAACTCTGTAATCTTAAATATATTATCGTGTATTTATCGGTCACTTATCGCGACTGCGTAGCGACGAGATATAGCCAACAGTTAGTTATCTGAGCATATCTTATCCTTAATTTTCTACCAGGGTATATCATTTGTATAATATATCGAAAATTTATAAATTAATGTTTATGGGTTATTTGAAAGAAAATAATTCATTGTTAAATAACTATTATGTAAAAACAACGTAAATAATCAACAGTACAGTAAATATAAAGAATTTTGGAAAAAAAACATAATAAATAACCAACGATACGCAATAAGTGAGGTCATTGGGGATTAATTGAATTAAGAGCAGGCCGGATTCGCTGTTCTTGTCTAATTGGCATTTTTGTTATTTACTCAAGTATTAATCGGTGTATCTGCAAATTGAAGGTTAAGCGCAATAGATATTTTTTTTTTTTTTTTAACGTCGCTATATTTATGCTATGCTATTATTGCGACGGAGCTCGTAAGTGTGTTTGTGAACAAAGCACATGAAACATACAGTGGTGCTTGTATCAATCGGCCGAGAGCGGGATTCGAACTCGGAACCTCGAGATTATGAATCCAACGCTCTACCGAATGAGCCACAGACCGACTCCGCAATAGATATTATTATTACAAATATTTATGCACAAGAAAAAAAAAAAAAAAAAATCTATCGCTTTGTTTTTGAGAAAAGTAAGGAACGCGAAAATATTATAAACATAATTTTTTACTTCGGCGTTCCTTACTTTTCTCAAAAACAAATCGGTAGATTTTTTTTTTCTTGTTCATAGATATTCATAATAATAACATCTATTGCGATCAATCTTTATTTTGAAGATACACCGATTAATACTTGAGTAAATAACAAACAACTCAATTGTTACTCGGTCGGTATCAGGTTCTACTCCGGCCTGCTGTCAAATTTAAAAATTATCCAACTATGTGTGGGGCCCCCCGCCTCGCGGGCCCTTCGGACGCTCAGCTACGCCTCTGATTCAACTCTAAAGTATATAAAAATAATGATCCGCAAAATATAAATTTTTATGAATCATTCTTTAAAATATTAACATAAAAAGAATTATTAACATCTTAAAGTATAATCGTGATGAAAGAAAAAAATAAATCAGCATTGAAAATCAGTATATTACGGTTTCGTGATTCTTTTAAATTAAATTTTGTTATTTGTAATATCTAAATTATTATCATGACAACTTAATAATTCTTTTAGTTGTTATGAATAAAAATAAAGCATTAAATTCAGTTCTAATTGCCAGAAATACAAGATAAGTAATAAGACAGCAATGGTACACTATTCATAATTAATTATTAAATATTCGTGAATATTACAGAGTACTGTGGTGGGTTTGGAAATTTGCTCGCCAACGCTATCTAGTGGCCAATTTAGAAACTGTGAGAGAAGGATACTGTTCGAAAAAAACATTGGTTACGTACGTAAATCGTAGTATTTTTAAATTTTTTAATTAAAAAGAGAGATTAGAAAATTAGTTCGTATAAAAAGAAAGAAACATGGAGAATATTCATAGAAAAAGTTGCGTATGTTGTAGTGTACATGACTGAAACAGTCAAGCTTATAAGAATCTCGACGTCTCTTTCCAGCTGACAATGTTTACATTTTTAACCATTCTAAAGCAGTATCTAACGCCGTAACTTATAGAAAAGTAAACAACAAAATAATTATCTTTTGTGAATCATTTCAAGTAAATTATGCACTGGGCATATATTTACATTAAGGTAGTATTATCGTTAAGAGATTGACGGTTCAGAAAAATCTGAGAGTGGGCACCTAAGTAGATTTTAATTCAAATAAAGCACAGTTAAATTTTGGTTAACTTTCAGAGCATGAGAAAAAAATTATAAGCATTTTAATTTTCATCTTTTAACACGCACATCTTTCATCATTTAACTACATCTTATTTGAACTTGAATCTACTTATATACCCGATTTCAGATTTTTCTGAACCGTCAATCCCTTAAAGATAGTACTACCTTAAAACGATGTCAGAACTTTTTTTACCATAATCAAATAATTACAGTTTTTATTAATTTTCCTTATAAAAAATGTTTACTAATACATAAGATTAAATAGGCTATGCAATCTAATCCTTCTCTCACAGTTTATCAATGGGCCACGCGGTGGCACTGTCAAGCAGATTTCCAAACTCAATACTACGGAAGCGCTTATCGTGTTTGTGTGCGCTATCTATTTCAGATCTCACATGAGATCTCATATATATTTTCTATTTTCAACCCTACTAAGAAATATATATGAGATCTCATATCAGATCTCATATATATTTTTTAGTAGGGTTGAAAATGTAAAATATAAATGAGATCTCATATGAGTTCTCGTGCCAAAATCTCATATGAAATCGCATGTGAGATTTCATATGAGATCTCATATATATTTTTCAGTAGGGATCTCTATATTAAATATCTATAGTAAATAGTAATTTCTTATTGTCTCAAAAACCACATTTAATTATAACTGACAATTAATAACCAATCTTTTTTTTTCTGAATTCTCAATAACTGGTAGACCTTGATAAATACTGTACACAGTAGAAGAATAACTAAGAAAAATCACTATTTATATTTATAATGACATATCTGATGTTTTATGGGTTTATGGTTTATAAGTTTATGGGTTGATGGGTTAAAGGTGTTGGGATTATAGTTTATCGGTTCATAATTTGTGGGTTTATGGTTTATGGGCTTATGATTCACGGGTTTATGGTTTATGGGTTTATGATTTATAGGTTTATGGGTTTATGGGTTTATGGTTTATGGGTTATGGGCTCATGGTTAATGGGTTTATAGTTTATGGGTTTATGGTGTTGGAATTATGGTTTATAGGTTTTTGGTTTATGAGTTTATAGTTTATGGGTTCATAGTTTATGGGTATATGGTTTATGGGTTTATGGTTCATAGACTTATAGTTAATGAGTTCATGGTATATGGGTTTATCGTTTACAAGTTTATTGTTTATTGGTTTATAGTTAATGGGAGTATGGGTTTATATTTTATGGTCTATTGGTTTATAAATCGAGAAAATTACGGTACTATTCAGGTGAAAGAAGTAAAAGGACATTCCCATACACCTGCAAATATCCGGATAAAACATTGAAACACAGAAGACAACAGAAAAAAAACTAAGGAAAAGTAACAGTATTAAGATTTAAGACAACCGGTATTTATAGATTTCGTCTGTTAATAACAGTTTTCCTTAGTCATCAACAGTTGAATTCATCCAATGTATTTTTAAAAGATAAAATAGTTCTTTTTCAAAGAGCAAAACATTTTTCATGAGTAGAAAACAGTTATTCATGGTTTTATTTTATTATCAACAGTTTTCTTTACTTATAAACCGTTGTATCCATTAAATATGCTTTTTTTTGCTAAAAATTATATTTTTTTCGCGGGGGTAGTTGTGAAAAAGATTGTATCGTTCATTTTCGAATATACTAATACGAAAAGCATTTTCAACATCTTCAAGTTGGATCACAAGATACAGATAAAATTGATTGACATTAAGAAGTAGTTAACTACCTAGAGGTGATTCAAGTGAACCAAAATTTTTATTATCGTTGGTATATTTATTATCGACTCTGGATCATCACCCTCGCTATTACCGCTTGAGAGGTAGCATTAACTTTAGCACAAATTTTAATAATCGGTAGATAAAGCATAAGGCGTTGCAAAATAAACTTTTCTCATTAATTTTCTGGATAATCTCAGACATTATAGAATAGCGTAACTCTTCTGACATACCGAATAATACATTGTTCTTAATAATTTAACAAACGATCGCAGACATGATAGAGTACTGTATGATGCCTTAAGCGTACTGAAGTATTACGATTCTATACCACCAAATTCTAAATTCGCTTATAATTTGCTATAAAGCAATATCTGTAAACTAAGATTTGCAATTGTAAGGAATACAATTCGTTATTAATTTATAAAAATATGATTGGTTTCCATCAGTCTTTTATGATTAGAAAAATTCACCTTTTTGAGTCAATGATCAAATGTGAAGAGTAGAAAATATTGTATAGAAATCATTCAGCAAAAGCACCATAATGTTTATTACCAAGAAATACACTATTCCTAATTCATTCTTAAAAAATATCTTTTAATACAGAATCATGTATAATTTAAACAAGTCTTTACAAAAACAACAGCTCGTAGCAAAATTCTTTTTATTTCCTTATTTCGCGTCATATCCCATTATTCATAGTAAATAGTGATTTTATTATTGTTTTAAAAATAATTCCCATTTTTAATTAAAAATTGAAAATTAGTTTTATTTTCCTGAATTCTTAATTAATGGTAGACCTTCATAGATACTGTACACAATAGAATTAACAAAAACCAAATTACTATTTATAATTACCTATCTTATGTTTTATGGGCTTATGGTTTATGGGTTTATGATTTATTAGTTTATGTTTCATGGGTTTATCGATTATGGGTTCGTGGTTTATGGTTTATGGTTTTGCGGTTAATGGGTTGGAGGTTGATAGGTTTATGATCTATGGGTTAATAAATCAAGAAAATGACGGTACCACCTTGGCGTAAAAAGTAAATAAAGACATTCATATATCTTAAAATATCCGAATAAAACGTTGAAAAACAGAAAACCACACAAAAAAAGTAAAGAAAAGTGACCGCATTAAGACTTGAGAGAGCAGGTATTTACAGATTTCTTAAGCTATTAACAGTTTTCTTCAGTCATTTAAAGTTTTATTCATCAAATATATTTTGAAAAGATAAAATATTTTCTTTTTTATAAAGCAAACCTTCTTTATGAGTAGACAACAGTTATTTATGGTTTTATTCTATTATTTACAGTTATCTTCAGTTATCAACAGTTGTATCCATTAAATATACTTTTTCTTGCTAAAAATTATAATTTATTAAGAAGACAACAGTTTTTTACAGTTTTTTTTTACATTTAACTGTTATAAAGACTTTCCTTTAGTTTAAAAGGAAATTTTCCGTAAGTTATTATTAAATATAGCTGTTGATAACTGGAGAAAACAGTAAATGTCAGTTGTCTTAAGTCTTTATCCGGCTACTCTTCTGCAGATAATAACTGTATTTTTTAGTTCAATTCTAATATCTCCAATTTTTCTTTCGCTGGGGTAGTTGTGTAAGAGATTGTATCGGTCATTCTCGAATATACGAATACGAAAAGAACTATTAACATCTTGAAGCTGAATTACAACATTAAGATGAAATTGATGACATTCAGAAGTACTTAACTACCTATTGATGATTATAGAAAACCAAAATTTTTACTATCGTTGGTTTATTTATTATCAACTCTGGATGATTACCCTAGTTTTAAACACTTGAGATGTAGCATTAACTTTAGCACAAATTATAAAAATCGGAAGATGATGAATCAGAATTATAAATACATTTCAATAAAGTATCAAACATTAGTGGAGTACTGCATCTTACTGATAAAGAATAAATTCAAAGCTATAATATTTTCAATACAATTTATATAAAACTTTTTATTTTTTAACTTATGATTTATAAGCTTTGAAGATAATTAAGTACATTTTCATGGCAGTAGCCTAAGGGACGATTAGATTACTAATTATAAGGCTTAAAATGTCATTACTCCAATTTCACGACGATAATGATATTCGGATTTCAAGTACTGATTTAGCTCAGCCCAAGACATTTTCACGGCGTTTATGAATGTTATTGATGAATCAGGATTATAGATACAATTCAATAAAGTATCAAACATACTGCATATTACCAATGAAAAAAAATATAAAGCTATAATATTTGCAATACAATTTATATAAAACTTTTAATTTTTAACTCATGATTTATAAGCTTTGAAGATAATTAAGTACATTTTCACGACAGTAGCCGAAAAAACGATTAGATTAATAAGCATTTTAAAATCTAGTAACTTTTTAGTGATATATGATAACTGCTTGTAATTAGGAAAATATTGAGCATTGGGGTCTAATATTCTGTTTTCTCTCAGATTTTGACACTTGAAAATTTATCCCAAAGTTTGAGCGAAATCCGTGAATAGGAGCTCTGATACTCTCCTAGTAAGTTTTAATTTCAAGCTGCACTGCAGCTTAAGGTAGCTCGCTTGCCAGCAATAATTTGTGCTTCATGAAAATTTAAAGTCTGAACGCACGTTTGTAACTTTAAACAAAGTGCGTTCCAATTACATATATTATTCCTGCAAAATTTTAGGTATCTGATCATTTATTTGAGTTAATCTTATTCAAAGGTCAATGATTTTATCAATATTAGATCTGAAATAATCGAACTGTGAAAAAGATTCTCTGAAAAAAAATGAATGGTCAGGCTGCCTGAAATTCTGCAGGAATAATCTATAAAATAAAAACTCATATATATTAAATTTGCAAACATGTATCTAGACTTTCAATTCTTAAAAACAACAAACTATAGCTAACAAGCGAGCTACCTTAACGGAACAAGATTGAAAAATGGTCTAGAATTCATAGGATTTTAAGGGAATAAGAATTTCAAATGATACACTGTTACGTTTGCTGAAATTTGTCTAATGTTTGCTTATGTACAACGTAAATCTTATTAACACAAAAAATTAAAATTTCTATCAACGAAACAAGTTTTATAGTAAATAATGAAAGAATGTTTTCTCATTTAACCATTTCCACACGAGCGGTACGAGCTGAAATATTAAATGAATGGTCGTATAAACCGATAACCTCCTACATTAGCTCTATCATTGCCTAATTAATTATTTTATTTTAGAAATATTACAACGTAAATTAACGAAACAAGCATAATTTGATTGAATTAGCATTGTGACAACGAAAGCGTTATCACACCGATAGATTTCAAAACAGTGCTTTTACTAGAAGTAAATTACAATAATGTCTACATTCTAATCGAAACCAAATACAAGAAAATCTAAGATGTTGCATTGTTCTGCTTGGTGAAAGATACGGTATCAAGTAATTGTATTTATTTAACACACAATCTATTGTCTCATAACAGACAACATGTTTTGGCAAAACAAAATACTTCAAACATGAGCCAATTAATTTTGGCCTCACGTTCCAATCTTAGTAAATATATACTTATAGTTTTACAGTTGTATATCCGAATAAGGTTTGATCGTCTTACAAAATCGATTATAGTTTGATTGCCAAAGCATGATAGTTTAAGGAACAAGTTCTACAAAATGGTTTTTTTACATAAATGACGGGTTTCTTGCAATCGAGAATGATACGCTCTTTCGTTTACTTAAATATTTTCAAGAAAGTCCTCATGATCTATGTCGCTGCTAATTTTATTGGATTTAAAAAAATTAAATTAACAACAAAAGAATATTACCTGTGAATAAGATATAGTAGCTTTGCGAACTAGGATTAAGATAAAGACCAGGAAACATAGGAACTCGAGAACCTAGGAATCTAGAATGATACACTGTTCCGTACTCTATGTTCGAGCCTAGTAATTGCTTACGCGATCAAGATTAAGGTTTTATAAAATAAAAAAAGGCTAACAATTCTTTTCTTATTGAACAGTTAATACTATATGATCACCACTTTAAATATTGAATTAACGCTGACATAAACCGGTTTCGTGCTCTATTAGCTCTTTTATTGCTTATTTAGTAAATGTATTAGAAAAAAAACAACTTAAAATTATCAACGCAAAAATAAATAAAAACAATAATTTAAAATAAGATACTGACAACAGAAGCAGAATCACTTCTATACAATCAATAGTGGTGATATTACTAGAAAAAAGTTACAATAATGACCGAATTCTAATTGAAATCGAATAAAAGATGGTCTAAAGCTAAACATTGTTTTATTTTATAGATAATAGGGTATCAGTGATTTTATTCATTGTGCACACAAATTATTGTCCAATAATAGACGATATCTTGATTGGCCAAACAAAACAATATCGCAAGAAGCCGATTACTTTACTATTTCAGATGATATAGGTTAATATTTTTGCATTTTCATAATCGTATGAGGTCCTAATTATCTTATTAATAACTTATTTGCTGTCGCATCTAAAGTGATACGATCATTTGATGAAGAGTATTACGAGATAGTCGATACTACATGATATGTTAAATTTCGGATAATCTGGAATGATACACTGTTCCGTTTACTGAAATATTTTTTAGTGAATTTTCATGCACGATGTATTTTCTAATTTGGTCTGATGTAAAAAAATTATATTAAAAAGAAAATAATATTATTTGAGAATGAGGCACAATGACTTTACGAACCAAGATTACGAAATGGTCGAGAAAGCACGGGCTCTTGAGTAATTGAGAATGTATAATGATACACTGTTCCAAAAGCTAAAATGTCGTCGACTGATTGCCCATATGCAGCTCAATTTTTAGTAATATTAAATATTCGAAAATTTCATTAAAGAAAAAGATTATATAACAAAGAATGAGAAACTATTATTTTTCTTATTTTTACAATACTATCTATACTATTTAAAACTTAGAACATATACTACTGGAGGAAGCACGTTTATGGAAAGAGTGTAGACAAACGAGCAAGAGAAAGAGAGACAGTTTGGGTACCACCTTTCTCTCTCGTGTAGGCACATGATTGGTTGACGCCACTTCTTTTTAAGAGAAAACGATTACCCAAACTATTGCCCTCTCTCTTAATACCGTCTACACTTTTTGTTCAGGCATGCTTCCTCCAGTAGTATATGCTCTAAGATTTAAAATAATAAGAGGGAGCTATTATAAACTGATTTCGTTCTTTTTTTTTGGTGTTTTATTGCCTGATTATTGAATATATATATATATATATGGAAAAAAAATACCGACGCATTGGCCGAGTAGTTCGGCGCGCGCCAGGCGATCTGCAAAGTTAAGCAGCATTGGCCGTGGTTAGTACTTGGATGGGTGACCGCTCCAAGGAACGCTGTGCGTTCAATCTGGACTTGCTTTGTGTGACGATCGCTTGGATATGCTGGCCACATGACAATGCAAACGGGAGGTGTGGCAGATACGGTGTAGGTATCCTGATACAAGGATGCCTAATACCGAATCTGCTATATACACCAACCCATTCCGGAGAGGGTTTTCCCAGGTTTTATCCCACTGGGTTTGCCTATGGGTTTTTCCCTCTCCACGGGCATTACCCCGGGCGAATGCGGGATGGCACGGGGCAAAATGAGACGGGTAAAAACAAAAAAAAATTGGAAGTATAAATAAAGGTGTGGGGAATACGTTAAAATTGAAGATGAACGTGGATGCCACCAAATTTATATGAAAAAAAAACTTCAAACTTTGAAGACAAAAATAAATAAATTTAAATAGCATAGTGACATCGGAAGCAAAATCGCTTCGATACAATCTAAAGTGGTGCGGTTACGAGTAACAGATTACAATAAATCTAAAGCGGAGCATTATTTTATCCCGTAGTAATTACGGTATATATCAATTGTATTCATTATGCACATAAATTGTTGTCCAATAACAAACGACATCTCTATTGGCAAAACATAATGATTCCGATATAACCGATTACTTTTTGATGGATGCTGCTGAAGAAAAAAGTCGGGCCTTGCATTACAATTTCAGAAAATATAGACTTAAGCGTAAGCTCATTTAACTGCAGCACACCTACAAGGTATTTCATAGAGTACCCTGGTAACATATCCGTTGCAATTCTGACGCAATCCTGCTACGATTCGAGTGCATGGAAATTGCAAGCAGAAATTGCTCAATCTGTTTCCCTAAATGATGCATTTGCATTGGACGTCGATTTCACATGAAGAGTGCATAAGAATTAAAGCAATATTGCTTTAGATGATTGCAACAGCCACGTGCACCATAATTGAGTTAGAATTGCACTTGCAAATTATAATAAATATGAGCGGTCAATGCATGTGGACAGGCAGGAGAAGTGCGCCAGAATCGCGGTGGACAATTGCAGCAGCCGCGTACACTTAAATTACATTAAAATTGCACCTGTGACTTACAATAAATATCAGCGCTCAATGCCTGCGGGCAGGCAGCAGAAATGCATCAACAAGTTGCTAAATCAAACTGAGTTGATATAACTGAAAAACAAATTTTATATTTTTGGAAGCCAAGAATTAGGTCAACCTTTAGAGTTAGCTTCCTAAAGTACGAAAACTATCTATATTGCGACTTGAAATATCCTCACTTTATATATACCTGTCTTTGAATATTGAATCTGGAATTTCGAAATTCGTGAAATGACACCTAGCGATTGAGAATTAAACTTATAACACAAATATTGCGTTAAAAGATTGCGCGCATCTGCTGCATTTGTCTGACTGGCAGACAATTACGTAAGTTTTATGAAATTCTTATGCACTCGTCTGACGGCTGAAAAATTCAAAGTTCTTGAAATCTGCTTGCGCACTTCTGACGCAATTTTTACGTTGAAAACTGGCGTATGTCTGCTGCACTCGTCTGGCGGGCAGACGATTACGCAGGTCTCGTGCAATTTTCGTGCATTCGTCTGACAGCTAAAAATTTAAACTTCATCAAATCTACGAGCGCACTTCTGGCGCAATTATTCGGTTGAAAACTTGCCATCTTCTTAATTCTCTTTTTTTCTGTCATTTCCAAGTATTATCTTAAAACTTATTCTAAATTAATAAAGCAATACTCCACTTTTAATGCAAAATATATTATTGCTGAAGCAGATATTTAGTCTTGTAATCATAATGTATATTGTTTCAGTGCTTTCTGTAACGCCGCATTGATAGTTAATTACTCCTACAAAACAATAAGGTATATTAAAACCATGACCTGACCGTTTAAGATATTTAAAGGTATAGATTATGTTGTATATTTATTTATTTATTTATTTATTCATCAACGGGGAAATCCCAATGATGCAATAAAGTACAATATTAAAAATTAAATTTAACGTTAGGAGTGCAGAGATGTATATAATCAAAAGAAATAGAAAATACACTTAACCAGTTATAAATTGCCATCCAATACAATTTGATAAAAAAAATAAAAAAACAAAATTGTTTAAATAATCAAAAACTAGAATTCTTTTCGAATAATTATTTACCCTTTATAGGCTGTTCGTATCAGTATCAATAATATCGTTATACTTATTATATAGGATCGAAAAACATATTCACGGAGCACGAAGTAGATAATTATGAACCATATCAGGAACGAAGAAATAATCTCTAGTTTATCGCAATTGCCTATTAGGAATGATCTCTGTAAATCTATTAAATAAATTCAAACAGATAATTTCTTCACCTAATATCTTAAAAGCAAATATCATTTTATTTCTTTCAGAACATGAATCCAGAGGAGGTATCTGTAAATGCTCGCGAATTAGAATAAATTATGGTCATCATAACGTATTTTACAATCCAATTTAAACGCCGTACATCGCAAATATTTTCTTTCAATTTATTTTAACTGATCAATCTCACATTATAAATACTGCCACCAAATTACTGGGGCATAGCACATTGTTGAGTAAATGTACACATAATATTGAGTGCTAAAGGACTCTGGGTGAGTAAGTTGTAAAGAAAATCTTTATAAAAAACCAACAATCCTGGAGACCTTAGTAACCAAGTAATCGATGTGCTTGTTGAAGGATAAATTCCTATGAAAAAACACCCCCAGATCCTTGACCTCATTTATCGTAGCCAGAGCTAAACCTTCCATAAAATAATCATGCACTATCTTAAGATTTCTGGAGAAAGATATAACAGAATATTTTGCTGAGTGACATCGCAAACTATTATCAAATACACCATGATACAAATGCCAAAATATATTCTTGCAACTTAATTGAGTCAGCAACAGTTCTAATTACATGATAAATCTTAGTGTCATCAGCAAAGAACAATAGCTTACAATGTTTCATATGCTTAACCACATCATTAATAAAAATCAAGAATAGAATAGGAACTAAGTGTGTACCTTGGCCTACTCCCGACCTGACAGAGATTTCTCTAGATATAAAAGATTTTATTTTCACCTTTTCACAACTCCTATTTAACCCCTTAACTGGTAAGGCTTTTATAACTTTTCTTGCCAAAAAAAGCTATACAAATATGTACATATATGATACACAGCCAGTTTTGGCGCGACTTTTTTTGTGCATATACGTTACATAGCCAGTTAAGGGTTTAAATATGATTTAAACCACTCCAAGACACATCTTCCTATACCATGCTTAGATGACTTACCTAATAATAAATTAATGTATACTATATCGAAGACTCTACTTAAGTCTGCATAAAATGCATCAACTGCTAAACCCTCTCTAAAGCTATCAATAATATCATTTACATATATACAAAGATTAGATATCGTAGATTTTCTCTTAGTAAAGCGATGTTGTTTATCAGTAATGAATTCACCAATATATGAGCTATGTTTACTGTACATCAATTTGTCAAATACTTCCTCAAATACGTTGTACTTATTTACCGGTCTAGGGTCAGTGCGCCAGTTATCCAGCCTTTAAGGTGACTGCAGAGACATTTTGTTTAGTTAGACAAATTTCATAATACTTTAAAAGTTTTATGAATTTTTTATTTAAAGTCAAACATATTTTTTACGGATAAAAAAAATTTCCTTGATGAAAATTAAAGAATTATCAATTTATTGGTTAAATTTATAAAGGTTGTTTGATGCATCATTTACCGTCATGTCGTCTGCTTACGATATAAATACATATTTTTATTACCGTGCTCTGATTATATTACATTACAGATGGTGTTATTGCTATAGTTATTAATATTAGCAATAACACCATTTTTAAAGAGTGGTGTAATAAATGATAACTTCCAAAGATCTGGGTAGTAACCCCGCGTTATTGATAAGCTAAAGAATTTTCTAAGCGATACTAACATTTCCGAGATAAACTTTATAATCAACGGATATATTCCATCCGGACCTTCTGAACGCACATCTAATGAATCAATACAATTTTTTATTTTGCTCGTTGTAAATTCTAAATACGAGAAAAAATGGCTAGTAATCAAATCAATATTACAATTGTTCAATTTTATTCGCTTATATATACTTTGGAATTTATCAGCAAACAAATTGACAATACTAGCGCCATCATTACCCGATGTATTATCAAGATACATTGTTCGTGGATACCAATGTGATTCGTCTAAGAAGTTTACGTATTTAAAAAACGTTTTAGGGTCTTTGCTAATTGACTTTTCTGATTTCAAATTAAATTTTTCTCGTCTCTACGTATAAGACATTTACTTTTAAATCTTTCAATTCTTAACAACTTATAGTAATTCAAGATAATAGTGGATTTAAATAGTTTATGATACTTCTTTTTAGTAATAATACATTTCTTTAATTCATTACAATAGCATGTCAAATCATTAAAAATTAACAAATCGCACTAATGCTTACTCGTCATAAATCATACCTTTGAGAAAAAAAGTATAATCAAGGTCATTGTCACTGATTTCCATTTTTAAATTTCATCATTTTGAAATATTATTTGAGATTTGTTTATTATTCCCGAAACGAAGATCTACTCATTATGCATAATATGAAATAGCTTAGGAACTTCCTTAGCCTTGCCACCCGCAAGTTTATAGTCTTAAATGTCGTCTAAAAAGCATATTGATAGTCCAATTATTCTTGCCATGTTAACCTTTAGAGGACGGAGAATTTGGAATTCTCAATTTCTCAGTATTTTCAATAAAAAACATAATATAAGTCTCTAATATTGAGAAAAACTCATATGTAAAGTGCCTATCCATCGTCGAACCACTATAGTGGCTTTTCCGTCCCCTAAAGGTTAAAGATGGTCAAAACCATGACTGACAAATCATAACTGTAATAACATTCCGCTTTGTCATCGAACATCAACCTAACGTGACGTTTAAGCAGATATAGTTATAGAAGAGTCCAAAAAATGTTCATTTATGGACTGCCAAAGTAATGCGATCGTAGAATGTACGAAATCAACATTCTTATTCTATCAATGGTTACATATGAAATTTTAATTTGAGTACGAAAGTGTACAAATTCATTTAAAATTATAGAATTCACACTAATGCTCACAGGTCATAGATCAAACCTTTAAAAACAAAATAGTAATAATCGAGATGTTTGTCGCCGTAATCCCTTCTTAATTTATATCATTTTCGAATATTATTTTATATTTGATTGTGCATAAGCGAAACAACGCGCTACTTTCTGTATAATATAAAATAGCTGAGGCACTTTCTTAGGCTAGCCACCAGAGAGTAAACAGACTTGGTGTCGTTGAAAACCCATATTAATAGCCAAGTTCTCTTTGCAATGTAAAAGGTGAATAAAAACCATGACTTATCAATCAACACTGTAATATCATCTCGTAATATAACTTCAACTTAAAGTACCGTGAAAGAAGATTAAGTTTTAGAAAAGTACAAAACTTGTGTATTTATGGACTGTCGGGGTAATCCGTTCGTAGAATATACAAAAACAGCAATTTTACTCAATCTATAGTTGCTTCTGGAATTTTGATTTAATCACAATAGTATGCCATATCGAAAATTACAGAATCGCACAAATGCTTACAAGTTATAAATCATAACTTTAAAAAAAAGAGAAACCGAAATTATTGTCGTTATAATCCTTTCTTAATTATCATTTTAAAATAGTATTTGAGATTTAAGGGGATGTAATAGGGTATATGATTTCTACATAGTTACCGACAACACAGTTTTCCAAATATTTTATCTTTATTCAAAAATTTTCAGAAATATCTCCATATTAGGCTTTTTATTAATAGAAATGGAAGACTGTAATATAGAGATATTTTTAAAAATCTTTGATTAAGAACCAATAACTTGGAAAACTGTAATGTCGGTATTTTACATCCCCTTCATTATGCATTGGCGAAACAAAGCGCTACTTCTTATGCATGATATGAAATAGCTCAGCTACATCCTAAGTGTAGCCATCAGAGAGTATATGGTCTTCGTATCGTCAAAAACCCATATGGATAGTCAACTTCTTCTTGCAGTGTAAAAGACGGATAAAAACAATGACTAACAAACTAAAACTGTAATACCATTTTGTAATTTAATCAAACTTGAACCTAAAGTGACGTTTAAGCAGAGTAAGTTATAGGAAAATACAAAACATGTTTATGGACTATCGGGGTAATCCGTTCGGAAAAAGTATAAAAGCCACGATAGTATTCCATCGATAGTTGCTCATAACTTATCGATTAAATAGCAATAATATGCCAAATCATTCGAAATTACAAAAATGCACTAATACTTGCAGGTCATAAATCATACCTTTGGAAAAAAAATTAGCTTTCGAAATTATTGTCCCCGCAATCTTCTTCATTTTTGTCATTTTCAAACATAATTTAAGAATTTATTATGCATTCGCTAAACGAAATGCTACTTCTCATGCATAATATGAAATACCGCAGGCGATTTGTTAGCCTAGCGACCAGGAAGTATATGGGCTTGGTGTCGTCAAAAACCCATAAGGATACTCAAGTTCTTTTTGCAACATCAAAGGTGGTTAGAACTGTGACTTCCAAATTGAAACTGTAATATCATTTCACTATGTCATCAAACTTTAATTTAAAGTGACGATTAAGCAGATAAAGTTAAATAAAAGTACAAAACATGTTTAATTATCGACTGTCAGGTTAATCCGTATGTTGAATGCACGAAACCAACCTCCTTATTTAAGCTATGGTTACCTATGATATTTGAATTTAAATGCAAAAGTGTGCAAATTTATTTAAAATTACAAAATTCTCACTTATGCTAATAGGTCATGAATCATACTCTTAAAAAAAAGGACAATCGAGTATAATGTCGTTGTAATCGCTTCTTAATTTTTGTAATTTTCGAATGTCATTTGAGATTTGATTATATATTTGCGAAACAAAGCGCTACTACTTATGCATAATATGAAATAGCTCAGGCACTTCATTAGCTCAGCTACCAGAGAGCATAAAGTCTTAGTGTCGTCAAAAACCTATATTCTCAGGTCAAGTTCTTCTTGCAATCTAAAATATGAATGAAAACCATGACTCAGGAGTCAAATTGTAATATCATTTTGTGAAGCAATCAAACTTTAACCTAAAGTGACGTTTAAGCAGATATAGTTATAGAAAAGTACAAAACATGTTCATTTATGGACTGTCAGGTAAATCTGTCTGTATGATGTACATAATCAACAATCTTATTTAAGCTATGGTTGCCTAGGATATTTTGATTTAAATACTAAAGTGTGCAACCACCATGACTTACCAATCAACCCTGTAATATCATCTCGTGATGAAATCAAACATCAACTTTAAGTGACAATAAAGCAGATAAAGTTTTTAAAAAGTACGAAACATGTATATTCATGGACTGATAGGGTAATCCGTTTGTAGAACGTATCAAGGCAGAAATTTTACTCAATCCATAGTTGCTTCTAACATTTTGATTCAATCACAATAGTATGCCATATCATTGAAAATTACAGAATCGCACTAATGCTTACAGGTCATGAATCACAACTTTGAGAAAAAAAGGGTAATCAAAATTATTGTCGCTATGATCTCTTCTTAATTTTTATCATTTCGATATACTATTTGAGCTTTGATTATGGATTGGCAAAGTAAAGCACTACTTCTTATGCATATATGAAATAGCTAGGCTTCTTCCTTAGTCTAGCTACCAGAGAGTATATAGTCTTCGTATCGTCAAAAACCCATATGGATAGTCAACTTCTTGTAGTGTAAAAGATGGATAAAAACCATGACTTACGAACTAAAACTGTAATACCATTTTGAAATTTAATCAAACTTTAACCTAAAGTGACGTTTAAGCAGAGTAAGTTATAGAAAAATACAAAACATGTTTATTTATGGACTGTCGGGGTAATCCGTTCGGAAAGAGTATGAAAGCCACAATCGTATTCAATCGATAGTTGCTCATGACTTTTTGATTGAATTGCAAAAGAATGACAAATCATTCGAAATTCCAAAATCGCACTAATGCTTACAGGTTATGAATCATACCTTTGGAAAAAAAATTAACCATCGAAATTATTGTTCGGGCAATCTTCTTCATTTTTGTCATTTTTAAACATAATTTAAGAATTTTTTATGCATTTGCTAAACGAAGGGCTCCTTTTTATGTATAATATGAAATACCACAGTCACTTTGTCAGCCTAGCGACCAGGGAGTATATGGGCTTGGTGTCGTCAAAAACCCATAAAGATAGTCAAGTTTTTTTTTGCAATGTTGAAGGTGGTTAGAACCATGACTTACAAATTAAAACTGTAATATCATTTCACTATGTCATCAAACTTTAATTTAAAGTGACGTTTAACCTTTTAAGGACGGGACTGGTCGATATTTCGACCACTCAAGTATCATAATATTTTTGAAGGTTTTAACATAATATTATCCTCAAAATCACTCAAAAATATTATGTTACTTGAGTGGTCGAAATATCGACCAGTCCCGTCCTTAAAAGGTTAAGCAGATATAGTTAAAGAAGAGTAGAAAACATGTTTAATTATGGACTGTTAGGGTAATCCGTTTGTTGATTGTACGAAACCAACCATTTTATTTGAGCTATGGTTACCTATGATATTTGGATTTAAATACGAAAGTGTGCAAATTCATTCATAATTACAAAATTCACACTAATGCCAATAGGTCATAAATCATACCTTTAAAAAAAAGTTAATCGAGATTATTGTCGCCGTAATCGCTTCTTAATTTTTGTAATTTTCAAATGTCATTTGAGATTTGATTATACATTTACGAAACAAAGTGCTACTACTCATGCATAATATAAAATAGCTGAGGCACTTCTTTAGCCCAGCGACCAGAGAGCATAAAGTCTTGGTGTCGTCAAAAACCTATATTTTCAGTCGAGTTCTTCTTGCCATTTAAACTAGAATGAAAACCATGAGTCAGAAATCCAAACTGTAATATCATTTCATGATACAATCAAACTTCAGCCGAATGTAACGTTTAAGCATATATAGTTATAGAAAAGTACAGAACATGTTTATTTATGGACTGTTAGGATAATCCATTTGTTGAATGTACGAAACCAGCTATTTTATTTAAGCTATGATTACCTATGATATTTGGATTTAAATACGAAAGTGTGCAAATTCATTCAAAATTACAAAATTCAGACTAATGCTAATAGGTCATAAATCATATCTTAAAAAAAAGGATAATCGAGATTATTGTCGCCGTAATCGCTTTTTAATTTTTGTAATTTTCAAATGTCATTTGAGATTTGATTATACATCGGCGAAACAAAGCGCTACTACTTATGCATAATATGAAACAGCTAAGGCACTTTCTTAGCCCAGCTACCAGAGAACATAAAGTCTTGGTGTCTTCAAAAACCTGTATTCTCAGTCAAGTTTTTCTTGAAATCTAAAATATGAATAAAAACCATGACTCAGGAATCAAAACTGTAATATCATTTCGTTATACAATCAAACTTCAACCTAAAGTAACGATTGAGCAGATATAGTTATAGAAAAGTACAGGACATATTTCCTTATGGACTATCGGGGTAATCCGCTTGTAGAATGTACGAAACAAACAATCTTATTCTAGCAATGGTTGCTTATGACGTTTCGATTTGAGTACGAATGTATGCTAATTCATTTAAATTTACAAAATATACACTAATGCTTACAGGTCATAAATCATACCTTTGAAAAAAAAAGTACTAATCGAGATGTTTGTCGCCCCAATCCCTTCCTAATTTTGATCATTTTTAAATGTTATTTTATAATTGATTATGCATGAGCGAAACAAAGCGGTACTTATTATGTAGAATATGAAATAGCTGAGGCACTTCCTTAGCCTAACCACCAGAAAGTACATAGACTTGGTGTCGTCAAAAAGCCATATTGATAGTCAATTTCTCTTTGCAATGTAAAGGTGGATAAAAACCATAACTTACTTATCAACACTGTAATATCATCTTGTAATATAATCAAACATTAACTTTAAGTGACGATAAAGCAGATCAAGTTTTTAAAAAGTAGAAAACATGTGTACTTATGGACTGATAGGGTAATCCGTTTGTAGAACGTATCAAAGCAGAAATTTTACTCAACTCATAGTTGCTTCTAACATTTTGATTCAATCACAATAGTATGCTATATTATTGAAAATTACAGAATCGCACTAATGCTTACAGGTCATGAATCATAACTTTGAGAAAAAAAGGGTAATCAAAATTATTGTCGCTATGATCTCTTCTTAATTTTTATCATTTCGATATACTATTTGAGCTTTGATTATGGATTGGCAAAGTAAAGCACTACTTCTTATGCATATATGAAATAGCTCAGCTTCTTCCTTATTCTAGCTACCAAAGAGTATATGGTCTTCGTATCGTCAAAAACCCATTTGGATAGTCAACTTCTTGCAGTGTAAAAGATGGATAAAAACCATGACTTACGAACTAAAACTGTAATACCATTTTGAAATTTAATCAAACTTTAACCTAAAGTGACGTTTAAACAGAGTAAGTTGTAGAAAAATACAAAACATGTTTATTTATGGACTGTCGGGGTAATCCGTTCGGAAAAAGTATGAAAGCCGCAATCGTATTCAATCGATAGTTGCTCATGACTTTTTGATTGAATTACAAAAGAATGACAAATTATTAAAAATTCCAATATTCACACTAATGCTAATAGATCATAAATCATACCCTTAAAAAAAAGGATAGTCGAGATTAGTGTAGCTGTAATCCCTTTTTTATTTCTATCATTTTTTAATATTATTTGAGATTTGATTATTTATTCGCAAAGCAAAGCGCTACTATTTACGCATAATATGTATCACCTCAGAAATATACATAGCCTAGTTATGATGGGGTTTATGGACTTGGTGTCGTCAAAGACCCACATAGTTAGTGAAGTTATTCTTGCAAGATAAAATGTGGATGAATAAAAAATAGTAATAATCGAGATTATTGTCGCCGTTCTTCCCATCTTAATTTTTATCATCTTCAAATATCATTCGAGATTTAATTATAAATTCGTGAAACAAAGTGCTACTACTTATGCATAATATGAAATAGCTTAGGCACTTACTTAGCTTAGCCACCAGAGAGTTTATGGTCTTGGCGTCGTCAAAAACCTATATTGATATTCAAGTTCTTCTTGAAATTTAAAAGGTGATGAAAATCCTGACTCAGACATTAAAACTGTAATATTATTCCGTAATGTAATAAAACTTCAATCTAAAGTGACGTTTATGCAGGTTAAGTTTTAAAAAAGTACAAACCCTTTTAATTTATCGACTATCGGTGTATTCTGTTCTTAGAATGTATAAAAGTTACAATCGTATTCAATTAATGATTGCAAATGACATTTCGTATCAATTAGAATAGTATACCAATTTATTAAAAATAAGAAAATCGCATTATTGCTTACAGGTCATGAATCATACCTTTGAAAAAAAATTGATAATCGAGATTATTGACGCCGTAATCCCTCCTGAATTTTTATCATTTTGAAATATTATTTGAGATGTAATTACTCATTGTCAAAACAAAGCGCTGCTTCTTACACATAATATTGAACCGCTTAGACACTTCTTCAGCCTTGCCACCAGAGAGTATATAGTCTTGGTGTCGAAAAAAACCCATACGGATAGTTAAGTTCTTCTTGCATTGTTAAAGATGAATGAGAATCACGATTCGAAAAATATCTTTTTAATATTATTTTGTAATATATTAAACTTTAGTCTATAGTGATGTTTAAGCACATTGAGTTATATAAAATTACGTAAAATGTTTATTTAAGGACTGTCGTGGTGATTCGTTCATAGAATATACGAAACAATCTTATTCTAGCGATGGTTTCTTATGACATTTCGATTTAAGTACAAAAGTGTGCGAATTTATCAAAAATTACAATATTAAACCAATGCTTAAGGGTCATGAATCATAGGTTTAACAAGAACAGAATAATCAAGATTACTGTCGTTTTATTCCTTTTTGGTTTCTGTCATTCTTAAATATTATCTGATTTGATTTTCCATTTGCGATATGGGGCGTTATTTTTTTTGCATAATATAAAATTTTTGATGCAATGATATAACCTAGTTTATAGAAAGTATCTCACATAGCACGAAAGATTCGGGAAGCTTCCATCAAAAGATTCGAGAAAGATTCCAATGTAAGCTTCTAGCAAGCTTCCCGAAAGCTAAATGAAAGTTTCGAGAAGCTTCCATTGGAATCTTTCATATAAGCTTTACGGAAGGTTCAGGGAAGCTTACATGTAATATTCCATGAGGGCTAAATGGAACAGTATAAAATAGCTTTCAGTAAGCTTCCAAAAAGATTACATGCAATATTACAGAAATGTTATTTGGAAGATTGCAATATATCTTGCAGGAAGCTTCCAGTAATATTTTGTGGAAGGTTCCATTTAAACTTCCTGCAGCTTTCAACGGAATGTTACACGAAGAATATTTCAATATTTACGAAAGGTTGCCAGTAACTTATCAGGAAGATTCCCTGTAAGTTTCCCGAAAGCTAAATGGAAGTTTCGAGAAGCTTTCATTGGAATCTTTCATGTAAACTGTACGGAAGGTTCAGGAAAGCTAACATGTAATATTCCATGAGGGTTAAATGGAGCATTACGAAATAGCTTCCAGTAAGCTTTCGGAAAGATCATATGTAACATTACAGAAACGTTATACGGAAGATTTCTTGCACGAAGCTTCCATTAATATTTTGTGGAAGATTCCATTCAAACTTCCTGCAGCTTTCCACGGTATGTTACAAGAAAAATATTTCAATGTTTACAGAAGGTTACCAGTAACTTGTCAGGAAGATTTCCTGTAAGCTTCCCGAAAGCTAAATGAAAGTTTCGGGAAGCTTTCATTGGAATCTTTCACATAAGCTTTGCGGAAGGTTCAGAGAAGCTAACATGTAATATTCCATGAGGGCTAAATGAAACATTACGAAATAGCTTCCTGTAAGCTTCCGGAAAGATTACATGTAACATTACAGAAACGTTATTCGGAAGATTACATTATGTCTTGCAGGAAACTTCCAGTAATATTTTGTGGAAGATTCCATTCAAACTTCCTGCAGCCTTCCACGGCATGTTACAAGAAAAATATTTCAATGTTTACAGGAGGTTACCAGTAACTTGTCAGGAAAATACCCTGTAAGTTTCCCGAAATCTAAATGAAAGTTTCGGGAAGCTTCCATTGGAATCTTTCATGTAAGCTTTACGGAAGGTTCAGATAAGCTAACATGTAATATTCCACGAGGGCTAAATGAAACATTACAAAATAGCTTCCAGTAAGCTTTCTGAAAGATTACATGCAATATTACAGAAACGTTACTCGGAAGATTACATTATATCTTGCAGGAAGCTTCCAGTAATATTTTGTGGAAGATTCCATTCAAACTTCCTGCAGCCTTCCGTGGAATGTTATAGGAAAAATATTTTATTATTTACGAAAGGTTGCCAGTAACTTATCAGGAAGATTCCCTGTAAGCTTCCCAAAAGCTAAATGAAAGTTTCGGGAAGCTTCCATTGGAATCTTTCATATAAGCTTTGCGGAAGGTTCAGATAAGCTAACATGTAATATTCCATGAGGGCCAAATGGAATATTACAAGATAGCTTCCAGTAAGCTTTCGAAAAGTTATATCCGAATATTATTTGGAAGATTACTTTACATTTTGCAGGAAGCTTGCAGTAACATTTTGCGGAAAATTCTATTCAAACTTTTTGCAGCCTTTCACAGAATATTACAGGAAGGATATATTAATGTTCACGGAAAGTTATTGCAAAGTTTCAGAAAAAAAATACATTAGTTTGTAGTAAATATCATAAAAATTATTTAGTTAAATTTTTAAATAAATCTATTCCTTTGTTTATAGGAATTTTGTATTCCTGGTACGAAATCGAATAATTTTTATATACATCATTGGGCTTCAACATTTTAAATAACTGATGAATGAATTTATTTATAAGATTCATAGAATAATCTTCATGATACATACTATAAGCTAATGCACTTTTTTTTCTAAAATTTTATAATAAAATGAAAATTTAGGCAATATTTATGTGTACAGTCTAGGTCTAGTGTCCACCTTACATTAATTTAATTTTATAGATTAAAAATATTGTCTTTTTTTCTATTAAATTAATATCTCATATTCTTTTTAATTGACAAAATTTATGGTAAATTATTTAAATATGAAATAAAACATGTTACATTTTAAATAATTGAAAATTTTTTATAATTGTGTATAGCTTTCGATAAAGAATTTTCATTGTTATTGATTTTAATTAATAAAAAAGAACACAAACAAATATGTTCTTTTTTAAGAGAAAGTCGTTAATTTAATAAAATTTTATAAATTAAATAAATTAATTACAAAGTCGAAATATCTTTACAATGTTTTGAATACACTGAGAAAAAAATTTAGTTGAGTCAATGAAATAAATTTAGTTATTAAATATTTTGTTGATAAAAATTAATTTTGATTGAAGTAATATGCAAGGTTATTAAATCACTGGAATATTTAGTTGGGATAAAAAAAATTGATACCTAAGTTGAAAAAAATAAATATTTTTTTAAAATAAAGAAAAATTTATTGTTTCGGTTAAATTATTTGATTGATTTAATCAAATCAATTTCATTAAGGCAGCTGATAAAATTTTATAAAATATTTATTTGTAACAATAGAATATGTTTGTAAATTATCTATATATTTTGTTACAATAATTAAATATTTATTTTAGTAAATCGTTTGTTAAATTTACAAAATCTTTAATAACAATAAAAAAATATTGGTCAATCATCAATATAATATTTGCTTGAATTAACGGTCATCCGATTAAGTTAAAGAAGCTTATATTGTAAATAAATGCTTCACTAAGTTAATAACATTGTCATTTAATTAATAATATATGTGATTGTATAAAAAAAATATTTTGTTGTATATAACACATAAAATTTGATCAACATTTTAATAAAAATTACAATTAATTTAAAGAAATAGGTTCCTTAAAATCAACAAATCCGATTTCAATGAATTCACAAGACGAAAACCAAAAAATTATTTTTTTAAAGTTAAGAAAGGTGCAACGTAAAATCAGATATTAAATTTTTTTTAAAGAAATATTTATTAAACCAAATATATATTTATTTTATTATTTCTATCAAATTGTTATTGAATCAAGAATATATGTCACTGATTTAATTAAATATTGTATTAACACTTCTATTGAATTACTTTAATGTTTAATAATATATTTGATTATCTTAATGAAATATTTATAAAACCAAATATATTTATTCTATTATTTCTATCAAGTTATTATTGAAACAAGAATATATTTCATTGATTTAATTAAATATTATATTAACACTTCCATAAAATTACTTTAATGTTCAATAATATATTTGATTATCTCAATGAAATATTTATTAAACCGAATATATTTATTTTATTAATTCTATCAAGTTTTGATTGACATAAGAATATATTTCACTATTTCAATTAAATATTATAATACTTCTACTAAATTACTTTGATGTTTAATAATATATTTAATTATCTTAATAAAATGTTTACTAATTCTAACGTATTTATTCTATTATTTTTATCAAATTTTGATTAAAAGAAAAATATATTACATTGATTTAATTAATTATTATATCACCTTTATTAAATTACTTTACTGTTCAATAATATATTTAATTATATTAATGAAATATTTAATAATGTCAAAATTATTGTTTTATTCTTTCAATAAATTTTGAATAATAACAAAAAGATATTTCATTGTTTTAAATAAATACTGTTTGACTTATATTAAATTATTTCACTGGCCAATGAAATACCTAATCATTTTAATTCAATATTTAGTTGCTTTGATGAATGCGTTTTTTCTCTTTATGAAATATATGATTGATTCTATGAAATATCTCATTGTCTTTTACTCAAATAATTTCATTACTATATTATAATTAATTGGATGCATTAAATTAATTAAATTTTTAATTGATTCAAATATTTGATTTATTTTGTTCTATAAAATTATTTTATTACTTTTATTATTTAATTATATTGCGTCTATGAAATCAGTGATTAATTGAATTAATTATTATTTTTAATAACAATTAAATATTTTATTATTTATGTCCAAATTAAATATTTTGTTGTATTAATTAATTTCTTTATCAGATCGATTAAATAATTATTTGATTATCTTAATGAAATATTTATTGAAACAAGCAGTTATTATTTAATAACATATTTACTAAATCAAATGAAATATAATGTTAAAATTAATATTTAATATTCTTGAAAAATATTTTTTTGTATAAGTTATCATCCTTTATACTCAAACAAACTCATGTTTTAAATACGTGTCTTGCTAAGTGAATAACTTAGCAAAATATGTACTAAAGTTAATAAAAATTACAGAGAAATCTGATTCAATACTTGTTAAAATCAAGTAAATCCACTATTTGATTCATCTACATAATTTATTTCATTCCAATAACACATATTTGAACTAAAAGAAACATTTATTGTTTTAACAAAATCATTTAGTTCGATGGTTTGATGATACTACCGCTTGGTGGCGTCGTTAATTTTCGATCTCGCAAGCGGTAAGAGGGCTTCTAAGTTAATATATAAGGAAGTTAAAAATTCAAGATAATACGTAAATTGTAATGCGAGCGAAATTTACGTTAGATTTACTGCGTGTGCGATCACTGTATAAAGTATACTAATGTTAGTATGTTAATAATTGTTATTCTTTACCATATAAATAAATGGAATCATATTCACCTGTCCTTTAATCAGTCATCAATTCATTGATGTTAATAAATAAATGTAAATCACTGAAAGCAAATACTGTTGATTAAAGACAGTATTTGTTCGATTAAAATATCTATAAATCGAATTAATTAAATATTTCTTTACTTTGAAGGAATATTTTATTTGTGAAACCGAATAATTAATCAATTTTTTGTTAAGACAATGAATTAATTTTATTAAATCTTAAAATTTTATTAAATTTAAAATATTCAATAAATTAAACTTTCATTTAAAAATATAAAATATTGAACTAATTTAATTTCAATATAGCATTAATATGATGAAATAATTAATTAGAAAAATAAATGGACATTTTAATTGATAATTTTTTTTATTAAAACAATGAATTAATTTCATTGAATCAATCTTCGCGCCATTTAATAAGTCAAATATTTAATTGAAAATACAAAATATTATTTGATTTAATTCCAATATGTATATTAATGTAATGAAATAATCAATTAGAAAAACCAATGGGCATTTTAATTGATAAAATTTTTTATAAAAACAATGAATTAATTTTATTGAATCAATCTTCGCGACATTTAGTAAGTCAAATATTTATTTGAAAATACAAAATATTATTTTTAACCAATATTTGTGATGTTTAGTAGAATCAAATATTTATTTAAAAAAATGAAATATTTATTTGATTCAATTCAAATATTTGTATTAATGTAACAAAATATTTTATGTGCCGCCCGCACCTAAGGGATTTCATTGATTCAATTAAGCCTTACTTAATCCAACTAAATTTTTTTCTCAGTGTACATGACTTTTATCAAATAAAAGATTTTTCCTCAAAAAGCATAATATTTTGTGTTCTTTTACTAACTAAAAATCAATGGTAAAAAAAAAATTTTTACCCAAAGTTACATAATTATAAAAATTAATTCATTCAGTTTGTAATCTGCTTTTTCCGTATTTATATAATAATTCCTTATTAATTTTATAAATTAAAAATATAGTCTTTTTTGTTAAATTAATGTATAAAGATATTCTTTTTAATATTAAAAATTAATATCGGATTATTATATGAATACGAATAAAACCGATTACAAATCAAATGATTAAAAGTTTCTATGATTGTATAACTTTGGATAAAAAATTTCTTTTAATATTAATTTAACCCTTTCGTGCATATAAGGAACTGACAATCATAACGTTTCTGAAACTAGAAAATTTCGATGTCTGGCATCGAGCTGAATCCAAATCTGGAGTCAGATTTTCGAAATTATAATAATTGGGCCCAATACCGAGGGGGCCCACTCTTAAAATGCAAAGTTTTGAAAAATAAAAAATACCATCGTATTCTACACGAAATTTTAAGAAGAAATCATTCTTGTCATTTTTTTGATAAGACACACCAATTTCGAGTAAAAAATTATTGAATTTCTAGGATATCGGACCCCTGAGTAAAAGCAGACCCAATATCCTACACGTTCAATAATTTTTTACTCGAAATTGGTGTGTCTAATCAGAAAAATGATATAAACAATTTCTTCTTGAAATTTTACGCAGAATACGTTGGTATTTTTTGTTTTTCAAAATATTCAATTTTAAGATTGGGCCCCCTCGATATTGGGCCCAATTATTATAATTTCGAAAATCTGACTCCAGATTTGGATTCAGCTCGATGCCGGACATCGAAATTTTCTAGTTTCAGAAACGTTATGATTGTCAGTTCCTTATATGCACGAAAGGGTTAAGTTAGTAAATAAGCACACAAAACATTTTGTTGCTTTTTTAAAAAAAAGTCTTTAATTGAATAAAGTTTTAAGAAAGAGTATGTATTATTTATTTAAGTTTTTTAAAATAAATTTATTTTAAAATCTATATAAAATGAATTTTTCGACTTCAGATAGTATGAAAATGTTTGCGTGTGAATAATACGTAGGTACATGAACATATACATGTGCAACATAATTTATAAAAAAAAAAAATTATATTTAGTCGGGAATTGAACTACCGACAGATACCATAAAAGTCCGTCACCTTCGATTCGCAGTTACGCCTACAGGGGGATACGCGTTGAATGGGCGTTTTGTCCCTAAGTGGTGAGATGATACCACACTTACTATATAAGTCGAACGTTGGCGGTTTTGAGTATGTACCCACAGCATCTGCCCTAAAAATGTAAATGCGTCTTTATAATTATACGTAAATCCATATATATGTGAATATGTATTGAAGTATAAATATGATATAATAGTATATAAAATAGTATGTTGTAAGTAAATATGTGTTTTGCACAGCAAAAATTTATAAAATATAAAATGAAAAATAGAATGTTGAACAGAATCGTAACACAATACCTTTCAAACGGTGAAAAAGGATAAAATTAACCGAATGATATTTGAATTGTTGACTTCCCCAAAGCCTCCGGGAACCTTACACTGGAATCATCCTGGAAGCTTCTAGCATTTTTTTATCGAAGCTTCCATGAAGTATTTTTAGAACCTTACAGCAACCTTCCTTGAAAGCTTCTTGTAAGATTCAAAAGGCTTTTATACTAGCTTCCATGGAAGCTTACTGATTTTTTCCATGAAAGCTTCCTGGAATCTTCCATTGAATCTTTCTGAAAGAAAAGTGCGCGGGACATTTTACGCTTCCAGGAAGCTTTAATTGAAGCTTTCGTTGAAGCTTGCATGTAAGCTTTTTGCATTATTCGGTGGAAGCTTCCATGAAGTACTTTTGGAACCTTGCGGCAATCTTCCTTGGAAACTTCTTGTAAGATTCAAAAAGACCTTTATGCTAGCTTCCATGGAAGCTTACTGATTTTTTCCAAGGAAGCTTTCTGGAAGCTTCCATTGAATCTTTCTGAATGAAAAGTGCGCGGGACATTTGACGCTTCCAGGAAGCTTACATGGAAGCTTACGGTAAGTTTCTGAACCTTTTATGAAAGCTTCCTGGAAGCTTCCTGGAAGCTTCGGTGCTATGTGGGATATGGTCTTGGTGTTGTCAAACACCCAGAGTGATAGTCAAGTTCTCTTTTTAAAGTAAAAGAAGGATGAAAATCATGATTCAGGAAATGATTTGGTAATACTTCTTACCAATAAATATGTTTAGTACTTTTACCTAAAGTTATGTTATAAGAGTTTAAGTCATATATTATATAAATGTATGTTACACTTTTAATTTTGCAGTATCGCTGTAATCCTTTTATAGAATTCATAAATGCAAGTATTTTATATTATGTATAGTTGCTATGAAGTTCTGATTAAAATACAACAGTGTGCGAAATCATTACGAATAACAAAATTTAATTTATAAGTACCGGTCATATATTCAATATGTAGAAAAAAGGATAATCGAGATTACTGTCGTCATAATCCCATTTTGGTTACTGTTTGTATTAAAATTTATTTTAAATTCAAATATACATTTGTGGCATAGGACACTTTTCTATGCATTACTATTAAATGTGCTTATTCTCGTTGTAAAGTTGCTTTCGTGATTGTTATTTCTGCAGTTCATTATATTATTTAAATCTAGTACTATTTATGAACTTTATTGTAGTGGAAGTATAGTTCTGGGATCAACTAGATATCATATGTGAGTAAGTGCTTCTCTTGTTAAAGCTGTGAAAAAAAATATGAAGTCCCGGAGATAACAGTTGCATACTAAAATCGGTTACCGGAAATAACAGTAACATAACAATTGGAATTACCGGAAATAACAATTACATAAACATATATATTTTTATGTAATTGTTATTTCCGGGAATTTCATTTATTATGCAGCTGTTATTTCCGGTGAAAGATTTCGGTATATTACTGTTATTTCTGGAACTTCATATTTTTTAATTTCCTGCTTTAAGAACAGAAAGCCCGCACTCATATGTGATATCTGGTTGATCCAGGAACCAAACTTGCGTTATAATAATGTTCACAAATAGTACTAGATTCTAACAATATAATAGTATTCAAAAATAACAATCACGATATTAAGTTTACGACAACGATAAGCACATTTATCCTGAATGATTAAAAATATAAATAATAATGCATAGAGAAATTAATCCGTCTCACAGATGTATAATTAATTTAAAATCCATTTTGAAAATTAAAAAAATCAAAATGGGATTACGACGACGTAACCTCGATTATTCTTTTTTTTAATACTAAGATATATGAGCCGTAATTATAAATTAAATTTTGTTATTCTTAATGATTTCTCAAAATGTTGTATTTGAATTAAAACTTTATAGCAACTTTTCATCATATAAAATTGCTGCAATTACACATCCTATAAAAAGATTACAGTGACACAAATAAACATGTAACATACATTTATATAACATATGACTTTAACTGTTTTAACATCACTTTAGGAAAAGTTACTATACACTAGAAAATAAAATGACAAAGCCATTCTCCAAATCATAATTTTTATTCACCTTTCCATTCGCAAGGAGAACTTGACTATCAATATCGACTTTCAACGACACCAGGACCATATACTTTCAGATAACCAGACTATAGAAAAGTTTAATAGTTATTTATGTACCTTGGGCGAGCCTTGCGCGATTACGATCTGAGGACGATGCAAATATCGTCCGAAGGCTGTCATCGCACAAGGCTCGCCCAGGGTGCTTAAAAAATTTTTGATCACAGGCAAGGACGCATGAGGGTTTTTAGGTGCAGATGTTTTTTTACAAATAATTTTATATTTATATAATAAAATTGAAATCATATGGTATATTTTATTAGAATTTATTAATTTTTCATATTAAATAAAAAAATTTACAATAAATAATTAACAAGAAATAATAAAATTAAAAAGTAATAATAACATCGACAATAAATAATAAAATTAACATTATTAAAATTATTTATAGTTAATATTATTGCAATTTTATAATTTTATTTTTTTTATAAATATCCATTTTTTAAAGTAATAAAATTCTGCAACTCAAGCTGTAGCTTGAATACGGAATACAACTGAACTTGCAGTTTTGCACTATTGATTCTTTTGTTTCTGATTTAAGTCGAAATACGATAGAGAAAAGTTGCAGCTGGGCTATAATGAGCTCAATGCAACCCAGAAGCTTTATACTCCTGGGTAGTAATGACTGCTATTGCAGCCTAGGAGCTCCTAGCGTGCATCTAACCTATTTATCAATTGAGAACTCTCTGCACGTAAAAACCCGAATGCATCCGCCTGGGATGAAATATTATTTTATAATTCAGTAGCTTAAAAGTAAAGACTTCTATAAAGTTTTTATTTGATCTGAATCATTCCGACGGGGGATGATTTAAAACAATAATACAAATAAATGTTGGCAGTTTGAAAAAAATCGTTTGAGCGGTTTGAAAACATTTATCCCTTTGGAGGTTGAAGAAATGATTTTTTAGTGATAACTTAAAAGAAACGAATTTTGAAAAAGTATATAGAATAGAATTTATAGAAAAAAATAAGATACATCTTTTAAATATCATATTAGAATGATAAATTGAAACCTAAAATAGTAGGATGAGCTCGAATCATGAATTAATTAAAAATCATGGCTGATTCCATTCAGATTAATGCAGGCCATCACTGATCGATTTTTTTTTTTTCTAAGTAATAAAAATACCTTCTATTATGTATATGAAGATGAAATTTACCTCGTAGAACGCTCAAAAAATTTTTTTTCTTACTACAGCAATTTTAGTGATGGATGTAAAATCGAAAATTCGAAAATTGAAAATGAACCTCCACTTTTAAATGACTATAGCTCCGTCAATTTTCAACCTTTTTGTGCGTTCTTTCAACAAAAATGTGCGGAATTCTGTCTAGTTCCAAATGCAATCTCGATTTTTGTAATACAATTTGATCTCACCGAGTTATTTACAAAAAACCGAAAAAAGCGATTTTTTTCAAACACGATTTTCTCAAAAACTGTATTTTTTTTTTTTTTGAAATTTTTATATGATTTTATACATAAAAAATACTAACTTCTAGGGTAGGTGAGAATATGCGATTTTGCCTTATTTTTTTTCAACAGATTTTTAAACGTTTTTTTTATATTTTCAATTTTAAAACATTGATGCCATGGCGGATTGTACTATTTTTCCAACTTTACGTGTTCTTACAACTATTTTTATGCTTTTATTCATTAATATATTAAAAATATTAACAATAATCTTTAAAATAAACCCCGGATCGAATATTTTGATCAATTAAAACCAAAGTTATGACGATTTAAAGTTTAAAAAAAAAATGCTAAAACTTTAAATAAATATGATATTTACATTGAGGAAACGCAATTTTCGTTGAAGATTACAATCTAAAAAGATATAAATTTTTTAATTTAAAAAACAAAGTTATTTTGATGAAAGAATACATAACCATTTATCCTCTTTTTATGGTACATTATTATAATAAAAATTTTTCAGTTGGAAAATATAATTTTTTTATTAGTTCGAATTTTGCGCCTAGAATTTGAATTTATTTTGTAGGGAGTTGACGCATGTCACCACTAGGTGGCGATGATTCGTTCTTTGCATTCTCATTAACGACTTGACGCGTTTAAAAATATAAGAAAAGGAAGATAAATAAAAAATAAAGATGTTTCATAAAAATTATTTTTTTCGATCCGTCATTGAACAGAATATCAATAATGGCATCACTGATTGTTAAAATAAAGTGCAAGGGTTTAAAAGAAAGGCACAAAAAAGTTGTTTATGATTGCTCCAAAAGTCCGCTTGGAGAATTAGGTGATCTAACGGAGTCTTTGAAGCGCTTGTATCCAAATACTTCTTTCTCTAGAGAAGATAAAGTATGCCCTCCGTGTTACAAAATATTATTAGATGAAGTGAAGAATGCGCCTATTTCATCGACTTCAAGCAGTCAAGAATCTTCGGAAGATTTTATTCATAGTGAGGCTGTGGTAGAACAGCTCAACGAGACTTCAAGTGATTTAAAATTAAACATTTCACCAATTAAAATGCCTCAAAGTATCAATATCAAGATGCGAGAATCTTATGCTCTCCGAAAAAGAAAACAAATGAAAGATGCATTTGATTCACAAATAGCAAGTAAAATGATGAAAGTCTACGATATAACGGATTTACCCGCATTGAATGAAAATAATGAATGTAAAACGAATGATTAATGGATTGAAAATATTAAAATTGCATTAGATAATTGTTCAAATTTTCTTGAAAAAGTGCGATTGTTGAGTATTATACCAAGTGATATTTCCAAAGATTATTTATTATCAGTTTAACCAAATGTAACTATTTATATGATTGATCAAGCACGATCATTGGTAAATAATAAAAAAATTCACAAGGAGTCTAAGAACTATTGTGGCCATTCTTTGGATAGTGAAATTTTAATGAATGTAAAGGATTATTATCTGAACGATGATTTTAATTGTTCTCGTGCAAAAGTGCAAATAAAAGCGTGTGAGCGCCCAGTCATGTCATAAACCCGTAATTGCTAAACTAAATAAATATGATCATTTTGCGCGCGATAAATAGCATTATTAGATCTATGAATGAAAATAATTATAAGTTAATATAATCTAAATGAAATAAAAGAGTATAAAGCATAAGCGCCCAAAGTATGTACGCTCCTAAAGCGTACATACATTCAAAGTCGCTCGCGTACATGCATCATACATCGAGAGCGCGCTTAAGCATCATAGCAGCTAAGCGCGCAAGAGAAAAGCAGGACCACGCGCGCGAATGCCGGCCGTGCCAATCTATCAGCGAAGAGGAGACTGGAGTCCAGCGCCCATAAAAGCGGGCCAGCAGAGAGAAAGGCTCTCTTCTGCCTCGCCTCAGCTCAACTTAGCTTGCTTGTTTTTTGACGCCAAGCATAGAGGAATCACCTACATGATTCTTCTATGCTCGTGCGCTCATTCATTTTATATTATAAAATTGTTTTACATAATTTAAATAAAGAGTTGCAGCGAGCAACATACCACATCCTCATCCCATCGTCAAGGTAAAGCCCCGCATACTGAGACACTTGGTTCTCAGTAATAACGGGCATTACCCATAACCTAAATAATCATTTACTAACAATCGAAATAATTACACACACTTATACACTGACACATTCGAGCCCGCACCAGACGGCATAGCGACTTGTCTGGTTAACGGCTCTACAATTACAAGCTTGAAATAAAGCAAAGGATTAGACTCAATAGAGTCTATCAAAGTGCGTCGTACTAGCCATAACCTAGTAGGACGTCACACTGGCGCCCGAACAAAAGTATATTTTAGCGTTAATTGCGCGTAATATTTCAAAGTCATAAAATTTATAAATTTAAACAAAATACTTAAAAAATAATAAATTAAGAAAAAATCAAAAAATAAAGTTAAAAAATAATACTATTTGTAAAATTTAACAAAATATTTGTAAATAATATAAAGAAAAAAGTAGGAAACAAAATATTATATTTAATTTTGTAAATCAAAGAATTTAGCTAAATGAATAATAAAATTACAACAGCAGAATTCATCGAAAATTCTGTCAAAAATAAAAATGAAAATATTAACACACAAAAACAACAAATATTACATAACAAAGTAACAACATTTTTAAAACAAACACACCAAACACATAGTTTAAAATGCGAAATAAGAAAATTAGAAATGGAAATACAGAACATACACAAAGAATTAGACTATCTAACAAATGATAATAAAATAAACAACGAAAATTTAGGTAGAATTTTCGAACACTTAAACAAACAACTACCAAAAGCTTTAAAATAAAATAAAAATTAATACACAACTCATTAACATATTAATAAACAAAAATGAAAAATCAGTTAAGAACGAAATAAACAGAACAACAAAAAAAATAGTAGTAATAACAACAATAATTAACAATAGATAAAAATTTAAAACAGAAAAATAACCAAACACATTAATAGCAATAAAACCAAAAAAAAAAAAATCTAAAATGAAATAAACTAAAATTATGAAAATAACTAACATATTATCAAATATAAGCAATAATAAACTTAAAAAGATCACATAACGCATTGTAAAACTAACAGAAAAAAATCAGTAAATTAAAACTAAAATACTCGTCATTAAATAAAATAAAATCAAATTATAAAGTCACAGTTATAATAAAATTAACAAAAATAAATTCCAAAAGAGAAAGTATAAAATCAATGTCGCGAAGCAATAAATTCCACATATTACAAATCAAAACAAAGGATTACGATTGACAAGACATACCAGAGGATAAACGAGTAAACAAGAATGCTCAAAACTCTGAAGTATAAAGTCATCAAATCAAATAATATAATATTTAAAATTTATAAAAGTAAATGAATACAGTATATACTCTGTATAAATTATGTACAGTAGTAAATCTGTATAGTCTTTAAAACAATTAAATTAAAAATAAATTTATTTAACATAAAATAATTATTCTTTTTTAATATAAAATTAAAATTTTTTAAAATGGCGGGTAGAAGATCGTTTCAAATCATGAGAGAAATCCAAGACGATGCAGTCGAGGATAATCAAAACGCTAACAGAGATTGGCAAAACGCGGTAACAACCGAACTAAAGGAATTAAACGAACAACATGAAGCCACGGAAAAAAGGTTGGATGCACTGGAAGACCACCAGACATCACAACAATTATTAACAATAAATGATAATACACAAGAACAAATTGATGCATTATCAGACTCAATAGCTGAATTAAAAGATGAATATGAAACAAAATTCACAACGTTGCAAAGACAGATAAAAGCGGTTGAAACCGAAAACATTAATTTAAAAATCGATAATACTAAACTAAATGCGACAATCGCAAACTTAAACGAAAAATTAGAAGATTTAGAAGCGCAAAACACGCGTATAAACAGTACTAACTATGAAAATGAATCAGAAATAAATAATATAAAACAAAAAATAAAAAATATAAATGATAATACTCAAAGCACAAATACAAACACAAATACACAACACAAAATTAAAATGCCGATTCCGAAATTCAACGGGTACGATAACGAAAGGCCAATTAAATTTTTAAATGAGTTAAACACATATAAAACGTTTACAAAACCATCACCTAGCGAATTACACTGTATATTAATACAAGCGTTACAAGGCAATGCGCAATCGTGGTATTACATAAACAACTCACTAGGAGAGTATCACATCTCCGGATCACGGATTTTGCTCTAACTTTAAGATAGGTTTTCAGATGTCAAAATATGGAAAAAGACAGAGTTATAGACCCCAACGCTCAATATTTCTCTAGTTGCAGGCAATTAAAGAAAATCACTAAAAAAAGTTACTAGATTTTTAAACGCTTGTAATTCTTTAGCATTAATAGCTAGACGCTTGTAACTGTTTTTAAATGAAAGCTACGTTCAAATCCTTTCGAAAAAGCACCTATAGCATATCAAAATATTATTTTTTCTCAAAGTTACAGCGTTATAAGAATTTGAGCTGAATTTCCTTTTAAAAATATTAATTAATGATAAATGTTAAAATGTAGTACAATTTTCATAACGCTGTAACTTTGGGAAAAAATAATACTTTGATATGCTATAGGTGCTTTTTCGAAAGGATTTGAACGTAACTTTCGTTTAAAAACAGTTAAAAGCGTCTAGCTATTAATGCTAAAGAATTATAAGCGTTTAAAAATCTAGTAATTTTTTTAGTGATTTTCTTTAATTACCTGCAACTAGAGAAATATTGAGCGTCGGGGTCTATAACTCTGTCTTTTTCCATATTTTGACATCTGAAAACCTATCTTAAAGTTAGAGCAAAATCCGTGATCCGGAGATGTGATACTCTCCTAGTCAGAGATAAATAACTTTGAAGAGTTTGAAAAAATATTCAAGGAAAGATATTGGAATTCAAATATCCAAAGAAAAGCTCAGAGAAAAATTGAATATGGTTCTTACCAAGAAAACGGTAAAATGTCGCGAGCGGACTATGCCACATACATGCTAGGTCTTGCAAAAGAACTAGAGTTGTCAATCACGGAAAGTGAATTGATAACAAAAATAGGTCTTCACTTCGATAGAAATGTTAGATGCGCAGTAAATGGTCAGCCCGAAAAAACCAAATCATCATTATTCATAATCTTAGAAGATTTGACTATGATGATAAAATAGGAAATCGACATAAACAAACATCTACACAACAAACACAAGATACACATAACACATACACGAGACAAAAAGAAACAAACACAAACAACACTGATACACAACAACCAAGGCAAATACGTAACATAAATCATATACAGACAGCAAACACGGACAATAAAAAACAAGGGGATTCAAACACACAAGGGGGGGCACAAAACGACAAAACACAAAATTACAGACTACAATACAGTGTGACACAAAACGACACAACACAAAGACACAAGACACCAACAATAAGATACAACGAACAAGTAGACGTAAGTACGTTAATTGAACCAACGACGTCGGGAAACGCGAGATAGTTGCGTACCGAAAGTCGGAAAATAACAATAATATAATTAATAATAAAGAAAAAACAAAGTACGCAACTAAAATAAAAAACCAAACAAATAATGAAAGATTAAATAGTACAAACTCTAACGTAATATATACGTAAATAGTACGCTCTAACTTTGGGAAAAAATAATATTTTTACATGCTATAACTACTTATTCGAAAGGATTTGAGCTCAGCTTTAATTTAAAAAAAAGTTTCAAACTTGTAGCTATTGACTCTAAAGAACTATATGCGTTTAAAAATCTAGTAACTTTTTTAGTGATTTTCTTTAATTGTCTGTAACCAGGGAAATATTGAGTATTTATGACTATAACTTTAGCTTTTTCCATATTTTATCATCTGAAAACTTATCCCTAAGTTTGAGCAAAATCCGTGATCCGGAGGTGTGACACTCTCCTAGTTAGTTAACTATAGCACAGGGCCCGTTAATTCGTCGACGCGAGTTCGATCCCTGACTTAGTGACTTTGCCATTCGACTTCATCATAAAATGACATCATGTGAAACAATATGTTCACAAAGAATGAAGAAACTCAGAGAACGAGTTTCGAGTCTTGCTTACCACAATAAAAATAAAAGAAACAAAATTTTTTAAAGTATGGTATTTAGTTTGAAGCTCATATAACACATTTAAAACCCATGTAGTTTAGCTGATTTTGCGCTCTATGTGAATAAATGTTATTCACATATCACATGTTAATATAATCTAAATGAAATAAAAGAGTATAAAGCATAAGCGCCCAAGAGAAAAGCAGGACCACACGCGCGAACGCCGGCGGTGCCAATCTATCAGCGAAGAGGGGACTGGAGTCCAGTGCCCATAAAAGCGGGCCAGCAGAGAGAAAGGCTCTCTTCTGCCTCGCTTCAGCTCAACTTAGCTTGCTTGCTTTTTGACGCCAAGCATAGAGGAATCACCTACATGATTCTTCTATGCTCGTGCGCTTATTCATTTCATATTATAAAATTGTTTTACATAATTTAAATAAAGATTTGCGGCGAGCAACATACCACATCCTTATCCCATCCTCAAGGTAAAGCCCCACATACTGAGGCACTTGGTCCTCAGTAATAACGGGCATTACCCATAACCTAAATAATCATTTACTAACAATCGAAATAATTACACACACTTATACACTGACACATTCGAGCCCGCACCAGACGGCATAACGACTTGTCTGGTTAACGGCTCTACAATTACAAGCTTGAAATAAAGCAAAGGATGAGACTCAATGGAGTCTATCAAAGTGCGTCGTACTAACCATAACCTAGTAGGACGTCACAAGCGACACAGTATCTATTAAAGAAAATAGTATAAAAACTAAAAAAGTCAAACGCTTTTTTACGCGAAGTATAAAAGAAATATATCAATTATTTAAAAACGAAAATCCTGAAATAAAAACAAAAATTGCTAAATCAACATTTTACGCTTTAAGACCAAAGTGGGTTACATCACATCCACCCACCGATTCGTGTATTTGCGTTTACTGCGAGAATCTTAAACTTATGTTAGATGCTTTGAATAATTATAAAAAAGAGAATAAACACGACATTGCAGATTTGGAATTGAAAATATATTCTTCATTTTTTTGTTCAAAAGATGATATGAAATGTGTACTAAGAGAAAGTAAAGAATGTCCCATTGAAGATTCTATTGATTTACAAGTAATTTATTTGACAGATGAAGATTTATATGAAGAAATAATTTATGGTGTTTGGGAAAAATTAAATTTACTGAATAAAACTAGCACAATTGAAAATTTCTTAATAGAGTCAAGAGAGCGCGCTCTCACTGTAAGTGCTCATAAATTGGTCAAAGAAATTCAACATATAGCAATTGAAGAGGTTAAACTTTTAGCGAAGGATACTGACTTCCAATTAGTTATTCACGTCGATTTTGCAGAAAATTGGACAGTTCTACTCTGAAATGAAATTCGAAGCTATCATTAAAGTAAAAACCAAATATCAATATTTACGTCAGTGTGCTATTTTGGAAATGATAAAGCAGTCAGTTATGTCACCATCTCTGACGATATTAAACATGATTTGTCTCATGCCCTAATAGCTATAAATTTAACTATCGACAACTTAAAACAAAAACATATTGCGCAAGATCTTGATGAAATCATAACCATTTCCGATGGAGCTGCAAGTCATTTTTAAAATAGATATCAATTCTATGAGCTTCAAAACTCAAAAGTAAACAGGAAATGGGTTTTTTCTGCAACAGGTAATGGTAAGGGCGCTTGTGACGGTATTGGTGGTTTAGTTAAACATTATGCTACCACGCATAATCTGTCCAAGAAGAGTGCAGATTTTATTAGAAACACTGAAAATTTCGCCTCTCACGTGTCAAAATATACTCTGTCGATTAACATTCTTGTTATCCGCAAGGATGAGTTAGAAGTTTTTCGACAGATAAAAAAAAATGGAATGGTTAGATAATGCAAAAGAAATTAGAGGTATTCAAAAGATTCACTGTTGGAAAAGTGAACGAAACCAAATCTACACTGCCAAAACTTCGAGACATGAGTGGCAAGAAGTAAATTGAAAGGTTCTATTCAAATTCGGATTTTTTTATTCACATTAGTTCTCAATTCATTAGTGTTCATTTCTTAATTGTATCGCATATTATTTGTTCATTGAAAATGACCATATAATATATTTTAGTATTGAAAACATTCATCGTTTCGAAATTCAAAATTCAAATTCAAAATTCAAAATTCAAAGTAAATATATTTATTTGAAGTTTCAGCATTTTTTTTTTAAACTTTAAGTTTTTTTTAAGTCTTATTCAGTAAATTTAATTTTTCCCAAACACCATCAATTATTTCTTCATATAAATCTTCATCTGTCAAATGAATTACTTGTGAATCAATAGAATCTTCAATGGGACATTCTTTACTTTCTCTTAGTACACATTTCATATCATCTTTTGAACAAAAAAGTGAAGAACATATTTTCAATTCCAAATCTGCAATGTCTTGTTTATTCTCTTTTTTATAATTATTGAAAGCATCTAACATAAGTTTAAGATCCTCGCAGTAAACGCGAAGACCCGAATCGGTGGGTGGATGTGATATAACCCACTTTGGTCTTAAAACGTAGAATGTTGATTTACCAATTTTTGTTTTTATTTCAGGATTTTCGCCTTTAAATATTTGATATATTTCTTTTGTACTTCGCGTAAGAAAGCGTTTGACTTTTTTAGTTTTTATACCATTTTCTTTAATAGATACTGTGTCGCTTTTATTCGCACTTTGACGAGAACAATAAAAATTATCGTTCAGATAATAATCCTTTCCTTTCATTACAATTTCACTATCCAAAGAATAGCCACAATAGTTCTCAGACTGCTTGTAAATTTTTTTATCATTCACCAACGATCGTGCTTGATCAATCATATAAATAGTTACATTTGGTAAAACTGATAATAAATAATCTTTGGATGTATCACTTGGTATAATACTCAACAATCGCACTTTCTCAAGAAAATTTGAACAATTATCTAATGCAATTTTAATATTCTCAATCCATTTATGATTTGTTTTACATTCATTATTTTCATTCATTGCGGGCAAATCCGTTATATCGTAGACTTTCATCATTTTACTTGCTATTTGTGAATCAAATGCATCGTTTATTTGTTTTCTTTTTTAGAGAGCATAAGATTCTCGCATCTTCATATTAATACTTTGAGGCATTTTAATTGGTGAAATGTTTAATTTCAAATTACTTGAAGTCTCGTCGAGCTGTTCTACCACAGCCTCACTATGAATAAAATCTTCCGAAGATTCTTGACTGCTTGAAGTCGATGAAATAGGCGCATTTTTCACTTCATCTAATAATATTTTGTAACACGAAGGGCATACTTTATCTTTTCTAGAGAAAGAAGTATTTGGATACAAGCGCTTCAAAGACTCCGTTAGATCACCTAATTCTCCAAGCGGACTTTTGGAGCAATCATAAACAACTTTTTTGTGCCTTTCTTTTAAACCCTTGCACTTTATTTTAACAATCAGTGATGCCATTATTGATATTCTGTTCAATGACAGATCGAAAAAAATAATTTTTATGAAACATCTTTATTTTTTATTTATCTTCCTTTTCTTATATTTTTAAACGCGTCAAGTCGTTAATGAGAATGCAAAGAACGAATCATCGCCACCTAGTGGTGACATGCGTCAACTCCCTACAAAATAAATTCAAATTCTAGGCGCAAAATTCGAACTAATAAAAAAATTATATTTTCCAACTGAAAAATTTTTATTATAATAATGTACCATAAAAAGAAGATAAATGGTTATGTATTCTTTCATCAAAATAACTTTGTTTTTTAAATTAAAAAATTTATATCTTTTTAGATTGTAATCTTCAACGAAAATTGCGTTTCCTCAATGTAAATATCATATTTATTTAAAGTTTTAGCATTTTTTTTTTAAACTTTAAATCGTCATAACTTTGGTTCTAATCGATCAAAATATTCGATCCGGGGTTTATTTTAAAGATAATTGTTAATATTTTCAATATATTAATAAATAAAAGCATAAAAATAGTTGTAAGAACACGTAAAGTTGGAAAAATAGTACGATCCGCCATGTTATCAATGTTTTAAAATAGAAAATATAAAAAAAACGTTTAAAAATCTGTTGAAAAAAAATAAGGCAAAATCGCATATTCTCACCTACCCTAGAAGTTAGTATTTTTTATGTATAAAATCATATAAAAATTAAAAAAAAAAAAAAAAAATACAGTTTTTGAGAAAATCGTGTTTGAAAAAAATCGCTTTTTTTCGGTTTTTTGTAAATAACTCAGTGAGATCAAATTGTATTACAAAAATCGAGATTGCATTTAAAACTAGACAGAATTCCGCACATTTTCGTTGAAAGAACGCACAAAAAGGTTGAAAATTGACGGAGGTATAGTCATTTAAAAGTGGAGGTTCATTTTCAATTTTCGAATTTTCGATTTTACATCCATCACTAAAATTGCTGTAGTAAGAAAAAAAAATTTTTTGAGCGTTCTACGAGGTAAATTTCATCTTCATATATATAATAGAAGGTATTTTTATTACTTAGAAAAAAAAAAAATTCGATCAGTGATGGCCTGCATGAATCCGAATGGAATCAGGCATATGCGTTACATCCTAATAAAGATGAAGCACGTAATTATGAACAATTATATATTTTAAATAATGAAATGGCAACGATTGAACGGAATAAGTTCAATACAAATTTAATATTATTAAAACATTCAGATAACTCGATAAGATACATTAGCCTTTATGCTAAAGCCTATAAAATGATGCATGAAGTAGAAGAAGAAGAATTACAACGATGTGCAAAAATCAATTGTCCTACAAGAACTGTTATTATGTCTATTGCCGCAGAAATAATTTGGATAAAAATATATATAATCTACCAACCTGTAATGTAGTTGCAATAGTATATTTTGGAGAAGACGATCTTTCTCCTATTAAACGTGATAGTGTTATTTACTTTAAGTATGATAGACCAATTAGTATACCGACAATTTGCAAACGTACAGATCTATGACATATCCGCTTATTTAATCTAATGGTGATTTTGGATGAATGCCAAATATGAAAAGTACATTTAGAATATCTAATATTTCAAATTTGCAATTTTATAATTATAGATTTAGTGTTAGAAATAAATTTAATCCATACCTTAATTTGGGAAAATCATCTAGACAGTTCATTGTTGATATGTTTGTGAAAGTTAAAACCTCCAGATTATATTTCATACAAAAAAACCAAAACGTATTAAGAAATGATTGTTACAAAGGTGTTATGGACAATGACACTTGTAAATTATCATGGTGAACCTGGCCTTTTTGTAGCTATGACCCGTAACCCACATTAGAAAGAAATAACTAACAACTTGGAAACTCATGAAAATGTAATAGATAGACCAGATATTATAACAAAAGTATTCCATCAAAAAGTAGAAGAATTCAAAAATTTAGTAATAAAAATGGGAATATTAGGAAAATGTATTACATATAGTTAAGTAATTGAATTTCAAAAACGAGGATTACCGCATATGTATATGTTGTTATTCTTAGATAAAAATGATAAATTTGACATTCCCGAAAAAAATTCATAAAATAATAAGTGCAGAAATCCCAAATGGAGATATTTATCCAAAATTATATAGTATTGTTGAACAATTTATGGTACGTGGTCCCTGTGGTATGCAAAATATAAATTGTCCGCGTATGGATAAAAATACGAAACAACGTACTGAAAATTTTCCAAAAAAATGTAATAATACAACAACATTTAAATCCAATGGATATCCACTATACAAACGTGAAAATGATGGCGTCAAAATAATTCTCAAAAATAAATTTACAGAAAGAATTGCAGATAATGGATTTATTGTAACTTATAATCCTTACTTATTATTGAAATTTAATGCACACATAAACGTAGAAGTTTGTTCCACTGTACAATGCATTAAATATCTATGTAGCGTCAACTACATCGAAATTCTAATTTTCCGTTGTCTTATTTCAAAAAAAAAGAATGGAATGAATTTAATGTTTTTTGTAATGAAAATTAACCTACTTTTTATCTAACACAATTTTCCCTTTTTTAGCAAATCTAAATTTACTGAATTTAACACAAAATATAAAACTTGATTCTACATTTACCATCTACAAACTAAAGAATTTAAATTTGACTTTACTTTAAATTTAATTTAACTGTGATTTGAAAAACTAAAATTTGCTATTTAAAATCTCAATAAATTTATTAACACAACACTATTGGAATTTAAGATTTTGCACTAATTGAACTTATTACTTTATGAATTCACTGCACTATAATGAAAAGAAAGGTTGAAATGAATTTCACTCAATTTGAGGAAAAAGCCTTAAAGGCATAAAAAACCCTTTTATTAAATTTTACACTGCACTAAATTACAAGTTGAGATTAACTAAGAATTTACGCACGAATATTACGCTCGCAGGCACACGCGTGTAACCTTGTGATTTCTATGTTATTGTGAGTACAACAGACGTGAAGACGTTGTTGGCTTATTGACTTTAGAAGTCGTTAATGCGTACGCGTACGGCTTCGTTTATGATATGTGTGTGTTCGTCAGAGAACGAATGCGATTGATTTTGAATCAACTCTTTAGTACAAGAGCAAGAGTTATTATTTGAATCAACTCTTTAGTACAAGAGCAAGAGTTATTAATTGCGATGTAAGCTTAAGTGGCGCTCGGTCGACAGAGAGAGATATTGCGTATTAGGCGGCTGACTCTGAACTGAACTGAATTGACGCGTGTCTCTACTTTTATACTTTGACAAAAAGCTGTTCCGAACATCTTAGAATTTGACAAACTTAAGGTTTGCGTTATCTCTCTGTGCCGGCCGCGCGCCCTTCGGGAGAGCTGTTTTTAAGAAAATGTGTTTAACGAACTTTGTGTTCGTAGAAACGTGGTGCGACGCAACATACTCCCGGCGCAGGCTGCGAACATGATACAGGAGTAATCAGGTCGCAGTTTGATATGACATAAATGATACAAAGATGTAAAGCCCTACATGGCTCAATGCTCGCAAATCGGTAGAATACAGAGTTTGCAATATTGCGCTTGTATGCGCCGCTCGCAGTCTTGATTGAAGCCATTCTTGCTGTGCCATCGTCCCCTGGAGAAACCTCGATGACAACACCCAATGGCCATTTATATTTAGTTTGGAGTTCGTGTAAATTTTTCCTTTTCTTAAAATCCTGCCTTGCCTTCGTAATGAAATGGTACGTGGACAGCTTGTTGTCTGGAATAGCTCTTTAGTACAAGAGCACAAGTTGTCTGGAACTGAAACAAAATTTCGTTCTGTTAAGAAATTGAAAAGTTTACCTATAAGAAGGTGAGCAGGTGTTATTGAGAGGGGGTCGTTGGGATCGGTCGTAAGAGCATACGATTGTCTAGAATTTAATATGGCTTCTATCTCAATTAAAAGAGTATTGATTTGTTCATAAGTGAGTTTTTGGTCCTTAAGGACTCGTTTTAAGTGATGTTTAAAACTCTTTACGGCCGCTTTCCAAATACCTCCAAAATGTGGTGACAAAGGTGGGTTAAAATGCCATTGGATTCTTTTAGTTTAAGCATAGTTGTCAATTTCATTCTGAAATTGAGGAGTCATCATCATATCATAAATTTTTTGTAGTTCTCGGTCAGCGCCTACAAAATTGGTTCCATTGTCTGAATATACTTGTTCTGGGATACCCCTACGTCCTATAAATCTACGAAATGCGGCTAGAAAACCTTCAGTCGAAAGGTCAGTTGCTAATTCTATATGAACTGCCTTTGACACCATACAGATAAATACGCAACCATAAGTTTTAATAAATGACCTATTTCTATCTTTCTTTTCCTTAATTAATATTGGTCCGAAAAAATCTACTCCAGTGTGACAGAACACAGGGGATTCCTGAACCCTATACTTCGGTAAATCCGCCATTTTGGCATGAATCAAATTGGGTCTGTGTCTAATACACTCTATACAGTGTCTAATAATCCTACGTACCTGATTCTTACCATTTAAAATCCAATACCTTTGACGAATTTCTGCAAGAGTTGATTGACCGCCTGCATGTAAATTAGCCTCGTCGGCTCGCTTGATAATCATATCAGTGACCTGATGTTTACTAGGTAACAAAATGGGACATTTCTGATCATGAGATATGTTAGCCCCTTTGAGCCTACCTCCTACTCGAATGATTCCTACATCATCAATGAATGGATTTAAGTTATCGAAGGGCGTTCCCCTTTTGTGAGTGCCTAGCGCTTCCTTGGCATGAATTGATAAACGATTATATTCAGTAGAAAATCGTTCGTGTTGAATTAGTAAAAGAATTTTTTGTTCCGCTCTAATGAGTTCTGACACTAATAATGGAAAATTCACCTGATTAGTTTGAGTTTCTACTACCTGCCTATCTTTAGAGATTTTATCCTTCCATCGCAATATGTAAGCTACTACCCTAATAAGTCGTTCAAACTTGGAAAATGAGGAATAAATTCCACTGCCCCTGTAGGCTGATAACGAGCAGTTTTCCGTTGTAAGTCCAGGTAAATCAGCCACCGGTACCTGCGTTAGACGCGGCCAACAAATTTCGTTATATTTTAACCATTTGGGTCCTGATGCCCATAAAGAATTATTCAGAAAGTCCGCGGGGAGTTGGCCTCGCGAGAGTGCGTCTGCGGGGTTATCGTTGGATTTACAAACCTCCAACTAACCTCGTCACCTAAAGTCTGAATATCTGCTACTCTGTTTGATTCAAAAGGTCGTAATAAATGAGGGGCCTTCTTTAACCAAGCTAATACTATAGTTGAGTCTAACCAAAGAATAGTCCTATCTATTGTAAAATTTAACTGACTCCTAACTTCTACATACAATTTTTTAAGAATAGAAGCTGCACATAGTTCTAACCGCGGTATAGTTATCCCACTAAGTGGTGCTACTCTAGATTTACTACAAATTAATTGAATAGATATATTTCCTAAACGATCTTCTGATTTAACATATATACAAGCTCCGTATCCGTGTAAACACGCATCGCAAAAGCCATGAATTTCTATTTTAATTGGATTTTTAATTAACGAATGCCTAGAAAAAAAAACTTCTCGTAAAAGTGTTAATTGATCAGCTAAAATTTTCCACCTGTTGTAAATGTTCTCTGGCAAGGGTTCGTCCCACGTAACCTTCGCTGCCCAACATTCCTGAATTAATACCTTAGCATACAATACTACTGGTCCTAATAAGCCAAGGGGATCAAAAATTTTTGAGATTTCAGACAGTAAATTTCTCTTGCTCGCCCTAACCGGTATGTCAATATTTTGCGCAGTATATTTTGAAAGATCATCTTGAGTATCCCACATGATACCCAAGGTTTTCTGAATTGACTCTTTCGTTATGACACAATCTAAGTTGAAGTATTTTTTCTCTATATTATTTAAAACCCCCTTATGATTAGGAGCCCATTTTCTAATTACAAAACCCCCTCGAGCTAGTAGTTGAATTACTTCATCTCGAATATTTAATATTTCATTAAATGAGTTAGCCCCAGATACAAAATCATCTACATAGAAATCGCGCAAGAGCAATTTACTGGCTTTGGGAAAGTTTTCTGCTTCGTCCCTAGCGAGTTGTTGAATAGTACGTATAGCGGAAATGGAGCTGGAGCTGTCCCAAAAGTAACTGTATTTAATTGAAAAGTTCTAATTTTACCTTCATGATACCAAAAAAACCTTCTGAAATTTCCTATCGTCTGGGTGAATTAAAATTTGCCTATACATTTTCTCGATGTCAGCTGTAACGACAAATAAGTGTGATCGAAACGAAATTAATTGCTGGAAAATGGTGTTCTGCAACGTTGGTCCGACCATCAATGTGTCATTGAGTGAAATTCCTGTAGAAGTTTTCGCGGAAGCATCAAAGACTACCTTAATCTTAGTGGTTTCACTAGACTCTTTGATTACTGCATGATGTGGAAGATAATATCCCCCTTCGATGTCATCACAGATGGTCATATGTCCTAAAGAAATGTACTCATTCAATACCTTAGAATATTCTTCCTTTAAACTAGGGTTCGAAAGAAGTTTTCTCTCGAGAGAATGAAATCGCCTAAGAGCCTGTATTCTAGCTTCACCTAAATTGAACTTACTACCCCTAAATGGCAAACGAACCATGTATCTACCTGTGGTATCTCGTTGAGTGTGAGTAACGTTCTGCTCTGCTTCTGGAATCAGCTGACGAGTGTTCAAGTCCCTGTAAGTTAAAAATGTTGGTTTGCAAAAACGAGCAAAATTCCTTGAGAGTGGGTGGCTGATCAACGTCAAGTTTCTCTTGCCATCTGCTCAGCATGCTTTGAGGAAGACAGCGTTCCGCTATTCTAATGACAAAATGTTCGAACGAAACTGGAGTACCTAAAATTTGTTCAAGCATTGTAGAGTGTTGACGAATTGCATCAAGCAGTTGAGACACTCCTTCGGCTGTTGCTGCTGGAACCCTAGGCAAATCTATTAATGAATTAAGATGATCAACTACTATGAGACGTTTGTGATCGTATGCATCTGTGAGCGCCTTCCATGCCCTCTGGTAATTGTCTGCACTTGGTTCGAGAGCAACGATTTTTAACTTGGCCGATCCGGTGAGAGAGTTCAACAATTGAGTATGTTTTACGAAATCGCTAATGTCAGTTCGAGTGTGAACTAATGCAGTATATTGATTTTTAAAAGCCAACCATTGATCTGCTTTGCCGTCGAAGGAAGTAATTTTAATCTCCGGCAACTTTGGAGCATCGTGTCGTTGAGTAATTGTTATATTACTACTGTTCAAAGTTGAATTAGCGAGAGGAGCTGGTGTGGTTACAGGTTGACTGAGACCGGTAACGCTGGTTGAAGTTTCATAATATGCGTTAGTTAATGTCCTATATTCGCTGAGTAATTCGTGTTCGGACACAACTATTGCTAAAGCTTTGTGATATTTCTGACATTGAGAATGCAGACTTGAAAGATCCTTTAATCTCAGTTGTGCGTTTAAAGGATTAAAGTTAGGAGTTTTTAAATAAGTTATCAATTCATTTAATTCCTCCCTAAAATTCCTATACTCTTTGGTTGTAGCTGTTACTAACTCGTCTTTATTCATTTTGTTGAAAGATTGTTTAACGTTTACTAGAATCTTATTTTATTGTTTTATAATAGAAAAGGAGCGCGAAACGCGATTTAACCCTGTCTACCTACCCGCTACCAGAACTAGCTACCGTCGCACTCCCCCCTCGAGCCCCTGTGAACTCGGCAGAAAGTCTACTGCAATTTGTGCAGCAGACAAGCTGTCGTGATTGGGGCGGCGGCACACAGCGGCCGGTTCCGGTATTTCTAGCTAAAACAATAATGACTTGACTTTGTAAAATGGACAAATTGAATAATTTAATTTGCAAAATTTGAAACAATTTGAAATTGATTTGAAAATTGATTGATTGAAACTTGACTAATGACCACTAATTTATTTACTTGAAATTAATGAAAATGAACAAACTTGACCTGTAGATTTTAATTAAATTAATCTGAACAAATAAAATGTAAATTCTGAAATGAATAAACTAAATTTTAATATTTGACTTGAAATAAATCAAATTAATGAAAATTTACAAACTTGACCTTTAAATCTGAACAAATAAATGTTAATTATAAAATTGAACAAACTAAATTTTTTGAATTTAATGTCAAATTCGATTTCTTAAAGAAATATCGAATTTAAAAGAATGTAATTTCTTTGCGTTGAATAATTATTTTTTAGTGAATGCGACGTTCAATGGGGTTTAGCAAAAAAAAGAAACTTAATTGCTTGCTTACGAATCAAAAATGTTGAATTTTTCTGTTACTGACAACAGAGTTTCAATCTTGACTGTGATGTATGAGCTTTGTTAATCCTAGTAAATACAAACGGTCACTCTTACACACTTTCAACCTTATACTATATACCTTTGTTTCCTATCTTTGTCACAAAGATAAATTTAATTGGTTTTGATTTAATTAACCTCGTAAAATTATTTTAGTCAATAAAGGAAATGAATTTTTACTAATAAATAAATTTCAAAAAATAAACTTTGAATTTAATGTAAAATGAATTTCAAAAAGACTCAACTTTGAATTTAATGTAAAATGAATTTCCAAAAAAAATCAACTTTGACTTTAATGTAAAATGAATTCCAAAAAAAAAGAATGAACTTTGAATTTAATGTAAAATAAATTTCCAAAAAAAAATCAACTTTGACTTTAATGTAAAAAAGAATGAACTTTGAATTTAATGTGAAATAAATTTTTGAAGTAAAAAATTTTAATTTAAATTTTTCAACTGTGAAACAAAGAATAAAACAACTTATCTTTGTGTCCTATGCTGTTGCCTTTGGGTGCTGAGGTCTCCTTGGCGGGCACGATGGCAAGCGTGGCGATGCAGAATTTGACTTGTTGGCTGATTCTGAGAATTAGATGTTTTGACGCGCGCAATTCGTAAACGCTTTTGTCGTAAGTTATAACCTTACAAAGAGAGGCACCAAAATGTAGTGTCAACTACATCGAAATTCTAATTTTCCGTTGTCTTATTTCAAAAAAAAAGAATGGAATGAATTTAATGTTTTTTGTAATGAAAATTAACCTACTTTTTATCTAACACAATTTTCCCTTTTTTAGCAAATCTAAATTTACTGAATTTAACACAAAATATAAAACTTGATTCTACATTTACCATCTACAAACTAAAGAATTTAAATTTGACTTTACTTTAAATTTAATTTAACTGTGATTTGAAAAACTAAAATTTGCTATTTAAAATCTCAATAAATTTATTAACACAACACTATTGGAATTTAAGATTTTGCACTAATTGAACTTATTACTTTATGAATTCACTGCACTATAATGAAAAGAAAGGTTGAAATGAATTTCACTCAATTTGAGGGAAAAAGCCTTAAAGGCATAAAAAACCCTTTTATTAAATTTTACACTGCACTAAATTACAAGTTGAGATTAACTAAGAATTTACGCACGAATATTACGCTCGCAGGCACACGCGTGTAACCTTGTGATTTCTATGTTATTGTGAGTACAACAGACGTGAAGACGTTGTTGGCTTATTGACTTTAGAAGTCGTTAATGCGTACGCGTACGGCTTCGTTTATGATATGTGTGTGTTCGTCAGAGAACGAATGCGATTGATTTTGAATCAACTCTTTAGTACAAGAGCAAGAGTTATTATTTGAATCAACTCTTTAGTACAAGAGCAAGAGTTATTAATTGCGATGTAAGCTTAAGTGGCGCTCGGTCGACAGAGAGAGATATTGCGTATTAGGCGGCTGACTCTGAACTGAACTGAATTGACGCGTGTCTCTACTTTTATACTTTGACAAAAAGCTGTTCCGAACATCTTAGAATTTGACAAACTTAAGGTTTGCGTTATCTCTCTGCGCCGGCCGCGCGCCCTTCGGGAGAGCTGTTTTTAAGAAAATGTGTTTAACGAACTTTGTGTTCGTAGAAACGTGGTGCGACGCAACAATCTATTCAAATACTGTTATAAAGGTCATGATTGTGCAGACATTAAATTACATCAGGTAAATGTGGATTTTCAATCAAAAAATAAAGACACTTTTCAAAATGACAATCGTTAAAATGTTGAATATAAATATAACGAAACCCAGTCCACCTCGAGCAATGCACAGATCATGAGAATATCCTTCACATGTTGTTTCACATACTATAAACGTCTAAGCGTTCATGAAGAAAATCAACAAAACGTATTTTCCAAAGAAGGAAAAGAAGAAATGATCATGCAAAAAAATGTGGGAACAACATTAACAGCAAATTTTGAATTGAATAGAGCAGATTTCGAAACACGAGATGTTAGGAAATAATTTACAAGTCAATGGATTTTCTTTAAACGATTTTAATGCACCTAAATTAAGCACATTTATAGGAAAAGATAATGATAAAACAATTTTAAATCATAATAATAATATTCTTAATGAATTAGAAATGAAAATAAATTCTTTAAATGATAAACAAAGGCAAATATTTAACTCTACTATAAAAAGTTTCACCAACCAAAGTAAAGAAAAATATATTTTTACATATGGACCAGCTGGAAGTGGAAAAAGTTATTTACTTAACATTTTAATAGCTTATTTTAAATATTACACTATACATTCTTCATTTGTAGCTTGGACAGGTATAGCAGAAATTTATTAGTCGATGGAAAAAAAGTGCATACAACATATAAACTACCGTTAAATATAACAGATTGTACAACTTGTAATGTTAAGCCTATTTCTGCAGATAGCAAACAATTAAAGCGAACGCAAATAATTATATGGGATGAAATATCAGTGACTTCAAAATTTACTCCTAAAGCAGTTTTTCAAGATTTATGCGATGTAAACCAACCCTTTAGTGGTAAAACTGTAATTGTATCAGGAGATTTCAGGCAAACATTACCAATTGTTCAACATGGAAGTCGTATGAACGTTCTTAAAAATTTAGTTAAATTTAGTTTACAATGATAGAATTTTAAGCAAACGAAATTAAATGAAAATCTGCGAGTTTCGAATAATGATGAAAATTTTAAACAATGGTTATTAGATATCGGAGAAGGAAAACACCGCAATGTTTTTGAAGATAATAATGAACAAAGTGCTATTCAGATAATTTTATGATTGAAGAAAATCTTTTTAAAAAATATTGGCCATGGCATTGTCTTAAGCAAGATAATTTATATACACGTGTTTAATACACGACTTTGTAATAGTTTGTCGTACATTTTTCAATAAAGAGCTTATCCAAGCAACATTCCTCTCCTATTAACCCAGTGTTAAGCCCCGAATGTTGAAGCGTTTGGTTTTCAACAACAACGGGCTTTACACATAACAAACCCAACATTATTAACAAATATATTTTAAAAGTCAGCTATAGCTAGGCAAGGCGTCCTAGCTATAAGCGACTTTAACAATAATAAAAGGAAATACAGGGTCCGCAATAGCTAGGCATGGCGCGCTAGCTATTTAACGATCCCTTAACGCGTGGAAATAAATGAAATAATTATTTAAATAAATAATAATTAAAATAAATAAGAGGAAGGAATGTTACATTGGCGCCCACTGGTTCTCAACCGTCGTTGAGAAAACCCACGCGAGAATGAGTCGTGTGTTAACACTAATGTTAAATAATATAATTTATAACAAATAATAATAAAACAAAAAATAAAAATGAAAAATAAAATTATAAAAAATAAGAGAATAAAAATAATAAAACAATAAAAATCGAAAAAAAGGCATGAAAATGCACAAAAAATGGTATATAAAATACCAGAAATATATTATAAGAAAATAAAAATGATAATGTAAAAGAATTTCTTTTGTTCGAAAAAAGGCTAAAATAATTCGACCAAATTTTTGTTTTAAATGTAAAATTTCCGAACATATTATTCGTTAATAATAAAAGAAAGAGACTTGAAGGTCGCGCAGAAAAGCAAGAAGATTAGTGTTACAATGTACACAACTGAAATTCTTTAAGAATCTTTTGCTATATATGCGCAAAACTTAAGTCTAAACGCGAATATTATAAAAGAAGATATACAGTAAAGTTAAAAGGTCGATAGCTAAGAAATAGACAGAAGGAATTCTTAAGCATAGGTTCTCAACGCGAATGGGAACAATCATTGTAATAAAAGAATATACGCTCTTTAATAAAATAAAAACAAAATAATCATATTAAAAGATTAAAAGAGCCATAATAAAAAATAAGTGTAAACGAAATTAAAATTTTGAAATTTCATTTTTGATAAATTAAATTTATTAAAATTATAAATACCTTATTGAACAATTGATTTAAATAAGGAAATAGTGAAATAAAAATAGATTAAATTTTAATTTCGGAAATATTAATAAATATTGTAATTGCGAATAAATATAAAAATGGCGAAAAGAAGGTCAGAGATACTGATGCAAGAATTAGATAATCTTGATGGGACCATAGAGGAAGATGTTAACACAAAACAAAATGAATGGATGAAAGCTGTGTCATATGAGCTGACATTGTTGTTTAATAAACAACAAGAGTTGCATGACAAAATTACAGCTAGTCCAGACAAAGCTATAGTCTTTAACTTAGAAAAAACTGCAGATGCGGGAACAATAAATTTTAAAGAACAAATAAATGAATTATCAAACAAGATAAAAAACTTGTCAGATGACAATATTATAATTAAAAATCTTTTAAATAAATATAAAAAAGAAAATGAAGATTTACTAACTAAAAATGAATGTTTAAACGAAGAACTTATTAAATTGAAAAAGACAATAAATGATGATGAAGCCATTAAAATGGTTCGAGACAATTTAACTCAAAGAATTGACGTCACTGCCCAAGAGCAAGACGATAAAATAAATGAATTGAGAAATAAATTAAAAAATAATGGGATTCGAACGCAAGGTTCCGAACCTTATTATAATAATAAAATAAAAATTCCTTTGCCGAAGTATGAAGGCACGGAGGTCGAAAGACCAATGAAATTCTTAAACGAATTTGAAAAGTACATTGCATTAAAACGACTAGAAGAGAAAGAAACCCTCGAGTTGTTGCAGACTGTACTACAAAAAGATTCTAACGAATGGTGGTACATATATCAAGATGATGTGACCACATATCAAGAATTTAAAAATTTATTCCTTGATAGATATTGGAATGAAGATGTCCAAAGAACAACTAGAAGAAAAGTTGAATTTGGACAGTTCTATGAGAATGGCAAACTAAGTCGTATGGCTTATGCCACGCAAGTATATGGTTTCGCCAAAGAGTTAAATCTTCAATACTCTGATGAAGAATTAGCTGAAAAAATTAGCAAACATTTCAGCAGAAATGTTAGGCAAGCCATGCAATTCTCTCAAAAGGAAGATAAAAATACTTTATTTAAAATTTTGTCAGGTTTTGATAATAATGACAGGATTCAAGAGAAAAGAGCAGCTAATAGAAATGAATCTCATAGAAGCAATTCAAATCAACAGAAATTCTTTAAGGAAAATGATAATTTAGAGAATAAAGAAAAAGCTCTATATAATCAAAATAATAATAAACAAAAAGCTGCAATGCGGGAAAAATTAAATGCTCCTGTCAGCAATAAAATGACAAAAAATTATAATGATATTAATGTGTCTCAAATAGATATAGACTCAGTACCACTAGAAGAACTTCAGGAAAACTGAATAAAGTTGCACCTGATTTAAACAATAAAAGGGGTGAGGTTGCAACTCATAAAAAACCCCAAAAATAAAAAAAATTATAAATTCAAAAAAATCTTATCATGCTAACTTAGAAAAGCTTAAAAAATGCCAAATAAAACTTATAAAAGTTAAATGCGTTAAAGCAATAAATCAAAAAATTAAAACAATCAAAAAACAAAACATGTTAAATATACATATAAACGCAAAAAGAATAAACGTACTCTTTAAAATTCCAAATGTTATTAAAGAGTACAACACAAAACATGGTTTTCTGGAAATGTTAAACATGATTTTGAGGAGAGTACATGAAAAGATACTTTTATTCATAGATGGCGAATATGCTAATCTAAAAAATCCTGGGCAAAAACTTAAATCAAATGAGTACACTCAGGTAAAAACCATTGAATCACATGAGAGCGATAGTGACTCATATTCATGTGCATTCACCTCGAATGAAAATAAAGAAAATTTATTTCACGAGGAAAATAATTATGAACTCACCAATGATGAGATTCATAAAGGTGAAATAATATCACCAAAACTAGAAATTGAACCAATAGATTTAATTTCGAAACATAAAAAAGTATCTAGCAATGTATCTGCTCAATTATCAACGTATAAACATGGAACAAAAACTATTAAAAAAGCACCTCTTTATTCTTCAAATGAAAGAATAGAGAAAAACTACAAGTATGGTGGCAAAAAGTTATTCGGAAATGCATTAAAATGTTATTTAACAAATAATTATAAAAAATCTGAGTTATGCAAAAATGAAGATAAAACATTGAATAAACCCATAATACCCTATGCATTAATAAGAGATGCACAAAATGAAATAAAAAAAAGTTATGGCCATAGTGGACCAAAACATAAATATAAAATAATTTGATAAAAAGGTTCATCTCGAAAACAATAAATTATAAATCTAAAAAAGTACAAAGGGGGGCATAAAAAAATGTAGAACATGAAAAGTCCCGCATAGAACACTTATAACTGTTCTATAATCATTTAAGGCAAAAATAATATAATCAAATATCATCTTAAACATAATATAAATATATTAAAAAGCAAAGAATGCAGAAAAGATAAATAAGTAACGCACAGTACAGTAGCTATATAGTAATAATGTATTTATGCGCTCTTACACTTATAGTACAGTAGAGGTCAAAGAAAAAAACCAAAAATGTACTAAGACAAAAAACAATGGAAGAAAAAGAAAAAGGCAGAATAGAAGAAAGAAGTGAAAATTAAAGAAACAAATTATTTTTTAAATTAAATTAAATAGAATAGAAATAATTAGGTTAAGTTGTTGTAAAATAAATAAATTTAAGTTTATAATAAAAAGAAAGACTTTATTTCTTGTCAATTAATGTTAAATGTAAAAATCAAAAAAGGAATTAAAGCCATTAAATATAAAAAAAATTAAAACTAAATTAAAAAACAATTAGATGAAAGAAAATTTTTTTTGGTTTAAATGAAATAAAGTAATCATATTTTCAAATTTGAATAAAAAAGGAAAAGAGTATATTTTATTTTTACCTATATGAAAAAATCCATTTTATTTTGGGGGGCATACTTCAACACCAGGGTAATATTAAGTGCGTAATTGGGTGTTTGTGCGCGCATCTTCATAAGTCGCATTATTAAAAATAAAATAGATTTTTTCTTTGAACTTAATCAATTAAAAAGCAAAATCCATTTTAATTTGAGGGGCAATGTGAGCGCCCGAGTATGTACGGCCCTGAAACCGTACGATACTGGAAGATGCGTGCGCAAACACCCAAAAAGACCAAAGTGGTTGAACATGCAAGCGCGCGTATGTACGTACACGCACTTGCATGTGTAAGTACCGCTGAAAATATACGGCGACTCTCCCTCTCTTCTACTAAGTGAGAAGAGTGGGAGAGAGACCTAAGAGAGCTGATGCATGCAGTGCGAGGAGCTCGTGACTCTCGTCACTCTTGGATCGGCTCTTCTACTGTGCGGTTGTACCTTGCTGAAGACAACGGCGGGCGCTTGGCCATGGCATTGTCTTAAGCAAGATAATTTATATACACGTGTTTAATACACGACTTTGTAATAGTTTGTCGTACATTTTTCAATAAAGAGCTTATCCAAGCAACATTCCTCTCCTATTAACCCAGTGTTAAGCCCCGAATGTTGAAGCGTTTGGTTTTCAACAACAACGGGCTTTACACATAACAAACCCAACATTATTAACAAATATATTTTAAAAGTCAGCTATAGCTAGGCAAGGCGTCCTAGCTATAAACGACCTTAACAATAATAAAAGGAAATACAGGGTCCGCAATAGCTAGGCATGGCGCGCTAGCTATTTAACGATCCTTTAACGCGTGGAAATAAATGAAATAATTATTTAAATGAATAATAATTAAAATAAATAAGAGGAAGGAATGTTACAAAAGATTTCAAAATTTTTCATGGAAAATTTCGTGCGACTTTATCGAAACATTGCATGAATTATTACATGAATGCTTTTTAAAAGAATCTTGAAATGATTTGGTAAAAGAATACCTTAGATCATCCCAAAAATCTTTCTAAATTATTTTCTGATTTTAATCGTTAGAAAATTTCTGAGTTGTTTCTTGTTTCCTTTCAAGTAGTCTTTTCAAAGTCCTTTCAGAAAAGATTCATGTAATAGTTTTTATTTTTATTATAATGTGACGTCCTACTAGGTTATGGCTAGTGAGTCGCACTTCTATTGACTCTTAGGAGTTTTATTCTTGCCATCTTTCGGCAATTGTAGAGCCGTTAACCAGACAAGTCGCTATGCCGTCTGGTGCGGGCTCGAATGTGTCAGTGTATAAGTGTGTGTAGTTGTTTCGATTGTTAGTAAATGATTATTTAGGTTATGGGTAATGCCCGTTATTACTGAGAACCAAGTGCCTCAGTATGTGGGGTTTTACCTTGAGGATGGGATAAGGATGTGGTATGTTGCTCGCCACAACTCTTTATTTAAATTATGCAAAACAATTTTGTAATATGAAATGAATAAGCGCACGAGCATAGAAGAATCATGTAGGTGATTTCTCTATGCTTGGCGTCAAAAAGCCAGCAAGCTAAGTTGAGCTGAGGCGAGGCAGAAGAGAGCCTTCCTCTCTGCTGGCCCGCTTTTATAGGCGCTGGACTCCAGTCCCCTCTTCGCTGATAGATTGGCACCACCGGCGTTCGCACGTGTGGTCCTGCTTTTCTCTTACGCGCTTAGCTGCTATGATGCTTAAGCGCGCTCTCGATGTGTGATGCATGTACACGAGCGACTTTGAATGTATGTGCGCTTCAGGAGCGTACATACTTTGGGCGCTTATGCATTATACTCTTTTATTTTATTTAGATTATATTAATTTATATTAATTTTCATTCATCGATCTAATTATGCTATTTATCGCGCGCAAAATTATCATATTTATCTAGTTTAGCAATTACGGGATTATGACATTACTGGGCGCTCACAATAAATTAATTCATAAAATATTTCAAAAAGATTTCAAAATTATTTCAGGTATGATTTCTCAAGACTTTACCAAAATATTGCATAAATTATTTCATGAAAGCTTTTTGAATGAACCTTGAAATGATTCGGTGAAAAAATACCTTGGATCATTCCGAAAATCTTTCTAAATTATTTTACGACTGAATCCTTCGAAAGATTTCCGAATCCTTTCTTGTTCTCTTTCAAGAAGTCTTTTCAAAGTAGTTGCAGTGAGGATTCATATAATAACTTTTTCGTCATGATAAGTTCTTTCATGAATTATTTCAAAAAGATTTTAAAATTATTTCATGTAAGGATTCGTAAGATTTTACGAAAATCTTACCTGGAATTATTACGTTAAAGCTTTTTGGAAGAATCTTGAAATTATTCGGTGAAAGAATAACTTAGATTAATTCGAAAATCTTTCTGAATTATTTTACAACTAGAACTTTCGAAAGATTTCTGAGTTCTTTCTTGTTTCCTTTCAAGAAGTCCTTTCAAAGTCTTTTCAGTAAGGATTTATGAAATAACTTTTTTGACACTCCGTGCGAGAAGCTCGATTTCACGCACGCTGTACAAAGTGACACGTGCGAAAATGGAGCTTCTCACACGTCGTGTCAAAAAATAGTGTTCGATACTCGTGCGAGGAAGTGATTTCTTACTCGTGTGACCTTTTCACCCTCGCTTCGCTCGGGCGCAAACCGGCACACGAGTAAAAAATCACTTTATCGCACTAGTACCGAAATATACTATTATTCTCATCATAAGTTATTTTATGAAATATTTCAAAAAGATTTCAAAATTATTTCATGTATGATTTCTTAAGACTTTACCAAAATATTGTATGAATCATTTCATGAAAGCTTTTTGAATGAATCTTGAAATGATTCGGTGAAAGAATACCTTGGATCATTTCGAAAATCTTTCTAAATTGTTTTATGACTGGAAACCTCGAAAGATTTCTGAGTTTTTTCTTGTTTCCTTTCAAGAAGTCTTTTCAAAGTCCTTTTAGTAAGGATTCATGTAATAACTTTTATTCTCATCATAAGTTATTTCATGAAATATTTCAAAAAGATTTAAAAATTATTTCAGGTATGATTTCTTGAGACTTTACCAAAATATTGCATGAATTATTACATGAAAGCTTTTTGAATGAATCTTGAAATGATTTGGTGAAAGAATACCTTCGATCATTCTGAAAATCTTTCTAAATTGTTTTTTGACTTGAATCGTTGGAAGATTTCTGAGTTCTTTCTTGTTTCCTTTTAAGAAGTCCTTTCAAAGTCCTTTCAGTAAGGATTCGTGTAATATTTCATGTCTTAACTTTCGTTTCCTTTTTGGTATTATTTTTGTAAAGACTTTGTAATCTTCCTGTGTATTATTTCATAAATTCTTTTCAAAAGAATATAGTTATCTTTTTAAGTTCTTTTTAAATGCTTTCAACGTATTATTACTTGTAATATTTCATGAAATTATTTCAAAATTCTTTCATGCTGTGTGGGAAATGTCACCCAGCGTAATGTACGAATATGGCACAGGGTGCCATTATTGCTATCAACATACAAACACCTAAATTCTTTTTTCTCTTTCTTTCTTTCCCTCACTCCTATTCCGCTTAAGAATATACACAAGTGGATATGTGCGTTGAATGTACTACAATTGATGCTTGTAGTGAATATATATATATATATATATATATATATATATATATACAGTAAAATTTTGAGAAAAGTATCTATATATACTAGAACGTTATAGGTAAACACAAAGCGGGTATTGTTTCTCTTTTTCTAAATGTTTTCATGTCGAGGTTTTCCTATGCCCTCTCACTTGCACCTACTGATTTCGTATAAGTACTTTCTTCGTAATCTTACTTTATATATATATATATATATATATATATATATATATATATATATATATATATTACTTGCTCAGTTAAAAAAATACAATTCTAATAAAAAAAATATTTATTGTCCCTAGTCTCCTTACATATCTTTATTTCTTAAATAGTTATAAGTAATTGAAGAAAGTTGAAAAATTCCACGAATTTAAAAACTATTTAATACGGTAAAAAAAAATAGAAAAAAATGACTTAAGAAAATTTTACATCACAAAACAAAATTGGTATTTTATCTTAATTTTAATTTCTTTTTTAATTTTTTATTCTGTTTCTATTTAAAAAATTATTTTTTACGAAAATTTTCCGAAAATTTTGATACTGTACATTTCTGTAAATTTTATTTGAGAAGCTATAAAGGTTTACTGCTTCGTTTTTTTTATCAATGAACCTTTATAAGCTACGCATGAACATTTCTTTCTTCATTTTTAAATAATTGTTATTAATAAATTATATTATTAATATATTTTTAAATACATAATACATTGAATGAAAAATAACAAGTTTTCATTAAAAAATTAATTATAATTTTTGCCAATGTCACACTTCCTAGTTTCTATATATATACTGGAAGCATAGCTTCTGTCGGCCAGTCCCCACGACTGCCACCCCCGTTTTTTTTTTATCAAACAATCATATCCTGCAGCTTAAAAAAAATCCATCTCTCGGAGGTCAGATACTCTCTTTGTAAGAGCTTAAAAATAAGAACATTCTCGTTACTGGGCAATTGTTGGGCAAAGGCCGCTATTTGGACCTTTACTTTATTGCTTTATTGTTAGATCAATTATTTTCTTGATTCTTATTAGCTAAAAATTATTTCTTTAATATTTTTTTAATCTTCTCTTCTCAGTTTGTTCTCTATTTAAGATATCTATCAAAAGAAATATAACATAGAATAGACCTAATTGAGCACTATGGAATTAATAGCTCAAATTGCTAAATTTAGCGTAATTAAATAAATTTAGCGTAGTTAAATAATTCTGTGCTATTTTTTCAGGCTTTTTAAAAGAACTGATATATTAATATAATACAATACTTTAAAAATAATAACTCATATAATCATAGAATTAATACACAATAAAAAATTTTTTGATTATCTTTATACTGCACGCTTTCCCAATTTAACGGTAATTTTATTTATTAAATAAAAATGGAAAATAAAAGTTAATAAATGTACTTTAATTCTAAACAAAGAAAACAATAAATACACCAAAATAAAATACAGAATTTTACTAATGCAAACTTTAACAAACTGCGTTTTTTATGAATACTGTTACAATTTAAATGAATAATTTTATATTTTAATATTTTGGAAACAAATAAGAAAAAAATTATTTTATTATTTTAATATTATTTACTTTGTTTTAAAGTTAAAGGTACCCGTAGAGAAATTATTTCGGAATAGTTAAATTTTTTTCAAAAATAATTATTATTTTGCACCTTTCTTTTTTTATAAACATAACTTTAAAACATTAGAGATATCGCTCATACAAATTAATATTTTAATGATGAGCTAATCAGTTCTTAAAGTTGAAATTCTGTGAATTGTAGCTCAACCCACACATCTCATTTTCTCAAAAATTTATTTAATTCCATATTCGAATTTCTAAGACGTTTCTATCGGTGAAGAATCGATGAAATATAAACTAATTGTAATTTATAAATAAATAACGTTACGTAGAATAAGACTAATTAAGCAAATTGGAAAATTTCGTTTTTTAGTTCTTCATTATTTGTTTACGGTTTTTCAAGTTAACTGATATAATATTATTCCACGGTACTTAAAAGAAATGTACTCGAAAAATTCCAAAAAACAATAAAAAATTTATTAAAAAAATTTACAATTTCTTCTATTAGCCCCTTACTGCGCGTTGGCTCTATTCTACGGTACTTAAAAAATATACGTTTCAAAACTTTATAAAAAAACTATTGGAATAGCAGATTAAGGCAAACACCTCTTTAATTTAAAAAATATTAAAGAAAAGTTAAACGAAATTTAAAACAATTATTTTTAAATTATTAAAAATAATAAACAATTTTTAATGCAAAATATTGAAAATTGGTAGCTAAATGAAAAAACAATTTATTATAATACTTATCAATTTCATTTCACGAAAATTCTAAATTTTAGATAAAAATGTAGTCTGTAAGAATTAAAACTTTCAATCAATTGAAAGATTTTTAATCGCTTTTACAAATATTTAACATAAAATGTTAATAAATACCTTTTTATTTTGGAAAATTAAAGAATGTTTTTTTTTAGATAAGGCTTATACTTTTATAAAGTTATCGAAGCGAATTTTGAATAAAATCTACATTAAAGATCCTTTATTTAAAAAATAGTGTATGAAAAAAATTTTTTATCATAAAATACAAAATAATTTATATGACAAACTTTAAAGCTTCATAATTTCATAAAAAATTCTTGTAACAAAGTTCTAAAAAGGCAAATAAAAGCTCTTTTTGAGTACTTTGTAATGTATTTGCTAACATAATTTTTTGTACTACATTTGAAAGATTTTAGAGAATACTTCAAGATGTATTTTTTTCGAATGTATGTACGAAATTTTTTTATAAAAACATGAAAATTTTTTTGTATTCTTTTTTTTGCGTACTGTTATTTAACTTTTACGAGATATTTAATTTACAACTTTTAAAAATCTTTCTTTATTAATGTTAGAATATAAGTGCGCCCATGCACCTATGTACTATATATATACATATATATATATATATATATATATATATATATATATATATATAATATAAAGCATCTTCGTTTCCTCTCCTCTCCTCGTCTCCAAACTTGACCATAGCTGCCGTTTTGTCTTAGCTTTGGTATTTAGTCTTTGCTGTGCGCTTTATTAGAAAGTTTTCTCTTTTCCTAAAGAGTGTTAACGCATGTTCTCACATATAAAGAGTGTTTATATAATTTCACACATATTAAAGAATGTTACAATTCTAATCTTGTTGTTTTATTTTATTAAACCATATCACCAACAGGTCATGCGCCCAGAACACGCTTCAACTGCGCGAATAATAAGTGATATCTTTGCAAATATTTATAACAAATTAGAAATTGTTTTATATTCACGCATCCTAGTGAGAGCATAAATAAATAAGGAAAAATTGCCATTTAAAATAACAAAAAAGAAAACAACATAACGAGTGAATTAAAGAGTGTTTTATAATAATAAAAAGGATAATTTATATTATAACAATGGCACAACAAGCTAAAATTGAAAGTAAGTAAAATTATATTTATGCATATAATTTTATAAAGACGTATACGAGTGTTTATATGATGTGTTTCAATAATTTTATTCATTCTTGTCTTTTCTCTCCTTATCCATATAATGCATGAACGTTGAAAATATTATGAGTGTTAAAATATATCTAATTAACTTATAAGATGAATCCTAAGAATAATTATAATAAGAAAATAAAGAAAAAAAAAGAGAAAAGCGTCAGGACGCTTTGAACATGCAATAAAAGGAGAGAAAACGAAAGAACGAAAAAGAAATTTTTTTATAAAGACGGTCAAAGAGTGTATTGTATTTGTAAAAAGAAAAAGCAAAAACGTGAGTCATAAGTTTACATCTAGGCAAAATATTGCTTGGATGTAAACATGTGGTGCTTAAGAACGAACTGTAAAGCGAACAAAAAGGTCTGGGTTTTTCCCGGCTTGCAGGCCCGTGCTTAAACGGCAGGTCAAGTATGAGCTTCAATGGCTATACTGTCATAAAAAAGGGCCCTAAAAGAAAATAATACACGATGTGAATACATATTGTACGTTGTACACTAAAAAAAAAAAAAACATTATTTTCTAAAAATTTAGTTATACAAATTATAATTTGTACAACTAATGCACCAAGATAACGAGAGTTTTAAAATACATAAGATGTGCTTATGCCATAAAGAGTGTTAATTAAAAATAAATAAAATAAATATGTAAATGGCATGTGTGTATATATGTAAACATGTATGTACATATATATAAATATAATAAATCATAAAACTGCAGTTATGAATAATAATAATTCAAATTATTATTATTTATTTTTAAAGAGTGTACGACCGTATTTAAGAATGTACGAGTGTATTTTTAAAGAGTGTCAAATAATCTTAAAAATTTATGCGCATAAAATAACTTTAAATAATGAATTCTTTTACATATTATTTCAGAAAAAATGAGATTTTAAGGCGAAGATTTATTTATCGAAGCCACCGAAAATACTATTCAGTTTATTACGATCAGTAGGTTGGTAAATGAGAGTACTCGAGTAAAATAAATTTATTTTAATTAAAAATATATATACATATTAAAAATCTAGCTAGTAATTACGTCTTTACTCCCTTTATTGGTAAATTCATTATAATAGGAGTAAAGAACAAATGAGTCAGCTGACAGGTATATACATTGTGTATGTATATACCTACGTGTATGCACATGTATATATATATATGTGTGTATATATATTAAGACACCGATACCTTGTTGGGTCAATTGCATACAGGTGAACGCTGTGCGTATTACCTGTATGTAAGGGACTAGGGTGATTGGGCTCGTGATTTTGTGTTCAAACACAAATCTAATTACCTGTTACAAATTTATTGTATTTGATGTTCAGTCAATAAGTTCAGTAGCAAGGATTCATACTTAATTTTTATTGCTGCTTTACAGATCGACCTGCAACGAAAGAAAACGGGTGGAAGCTCATAAATGACAGACTTCAAAGACGTGCAGAGGAGAAAAAGAGGATTGAGATTAAGGAAGCCACAATCCAACGAGAAGGAAAATCTGTTCAGGAAGCTGGAAACATGATATCGAGGATTGTCCTAATGATATCCACGGTGACAATAACAACACAAATATTAATTTTAATATTACAATGACAGGTAAAAAAGATATACTGATATTATAATTGAGTCACATTGAAATTAAAGAACAGTATAGGATCAGTAAGACGGTATGAAATTCTGCATTAAGAGTGCTGAAGAGTGGCACGTGCAGTGAAGTAAGAACAGTATGAGTGTAAAAGCAGCAAAGTAAAAGAGAGTTTATTTAAAAGAGATAAACCGAAACTTATGGTGTCTAAAGTTTCAGGTAACGAGTATGATGCAGAAATTATACGATATAACGAAATTCTTAAAGATATAATGAATTTGTGTGAAACTACAATAAAGTTCACAAAACAATTCGCAGCTTCCATAATAGATTTCAAGAATACGCTTGCAAAAGCATTAAATCAACAAAAGGTATACTGAAGGCAATAAAGCATGAATCATGGGAGTAACATGATCAAACAACGAGTGCTCTTAAAGAGATTAAGATCAGTTTTGACACGACTTGGTTTAGATACGTGTAATGTACACGAAGTTATTGGAGAGAATTACGAAGATTTGACAGAATCGCAGACTCAAGATGGAATTCAGGACGTAAAAGAATTTAACAACAGTGGCACAAGATTCGATTGAAAATAATCAAGTATCTCACAGTATTCAAAATGCAATGAGTCTATTCAATCGCAGTTATCGCAGATATTGACAATTATTAGAAGAAAAATTTAAAAGATTGAAATACAACAAACTCAACGAACAATGTCTTCAATCAACTGAAAAATAACTGCAAAAAGCACTAATATATAAAAAAAAACAAGATCATGAATCTACAAGCCAAATGAGTATTTGAATATTTTTATGACTGTTTAAAATCAGAATGAAGATCATGCGATTGATTTAATATTACAGAGAAAGAAATATTAATTATTGTCAAGGATGAGCAGACCATAGAAAAAGGGTGCATTTAAAATGTGCGATATAATCATGAACCTAATTAATCAAAATTATCATGCTATGATCTGAATATCAATGATCTAAATTGAATGCTTAACGAAAAAAAAAAAAAAAAATCATAACGATGTGAGAAAGAATTAAAATGATGTGAGAAAGAGTTAAAACAAAGGTTAAAACGATATGAGAAAAAAAAGCAACAGGTTCAATTAGATAGTAGCCATGCATAGGACAGACTTCTTACGAAAAAAAAAAAAAAAAAACATTCAAATGTTAGGATGGATTCAAGAAGATTGTTCAATGAAACGAAATTTTCTGACACGCTGATCAAATGTCAAAAGAAGAAAAATATAATGCTTTCTATAACATCGCTATCACCACACTGCCTGAAGTTCAGGCCGTACAGTTTGTGATTAACAATATAATAAAAAAAGACTTCAGTTGGGATCAGTAATATTATACAACCTGAAATCTGAACATGTGATAAAGGCAATGGCTCTCTATAGATAGTTCTCTCAAGCTAGGATTGACCTCAACGATGCAAGATGTTATGATTATAAAGATCGAGAACATTATAGAAGGAGTTGTCTAATGAAGAGTGAAATCAAAATGCTATAACGACAATAGCTTTACTATTATGTAACGTTACCAAGTTGCTTCGAATTGCTTAAAGGAAACACAAACTGGTAGGTTTGTCACGAAAAAGAGCAATTTAAATCGGACGAAAAGAAAATTTTTCATATACAAGGAAAATAGATAAAGTAAAAACATACAATAATAAATCCAAATACAACAATGCAAAGAAGGCTAACTCTAATATATATGAAAAATCTCAAAGTTGAAGTTGAAGAAAATAACAGATCAATAAAAATCAAGAATATCGAACCGATCACATAAAATCAAGCTTAGAGGCAGTAGAAATTTAAGTAAATGACAGCAGTATTTACAAAATTAATAATGTTCTTTGTGCTCAAGATTCGATAGAAAACTTTATCTTTCTTAGAAAGTTTATTGAACAAGAACTTAACATATACTTAAATTACAAAAATAATGGACATTTTGATCCTGCGTTGAATGAATCATTGATAATACAAGCCTATGAAGAATCTTTTCAGGAAACAAGATTAAAGGAATTCAAAAATGAAAAGAATATAAAAATAAAATTTAAAGAAAATTTTAAAGCACCTAAAAGGAATAATGTAAATACAGCTAGCGTTGTTAGTTCAAAAGGATTAAAAATGAATACATATTTAGCCAAAAATACTATCTTAAAGAAAATCGACATTTATAATTTCTAAATTTCTATTGATTCGTTTGATATCTCTATAGAAAGTTATTAAGATAAAGAGAGTGGACCAGGAAAGGAAAAGACAACGCAAATGATAAATAAAGAAAGTTTTAAAAGAATCGAACAAAAAAAAAAAATTCAAGGTGTTATCAAATTTAACAATATATTCATGTATCAGTATAAACTATATTGAAATACGATCAAAGGTCGAACACTAATTGATGAATTGGCCAAAATTGAATTGTTACAGAAAGAAGCAATGTTTAATTCAAATACATCAAGAGACTCAATATTAAACAAAACTATGCTATGTTACGTGAAATCAGATCGTGTATCATCACTCTATTTAAAGAATTTGGAAAGAAAGTAGCTTCATTCGAAGGACATGGAAAGTCCTGTTTTTCATAAAGCTATACAAGAATGCGAAATTCACACAATTACAAAATAAATTTAAGGACTTGTACGACGAAAGAATTGCAGATTATACATGCTGATATTGCGAAATCAATCACTTCAACAACTTATCTCAAAGGTTATCGTTACAGGACGATATTCACACTCTGTGAAGATAAAAAGATGTGTTTTTAAGTACCTATCAAAATATGAAATTTGCCGAAGAAATTACTATTGAAGTTTTGAATTAATAGAAGCTCAGCTTTAGATTGTCCAGACACGCCTTAATATAATGAAACTGCAGAAAGATTTGATTAAATAATAAAAACAAAAGAAGAGTAAAAGCCTACACATATATAATTAAAAATCACCTGAAAATATGTGGAATTTAAGTTAAGAAGCAGCCGTATATAAAGAATGCCTCATGAAACAAACGACTTGATTATATTCGTGTAAGAGTTCTGAAAGAATTATGACATTAGTCAAATCAGATGTTTTAATTATCTACTGTACGTAAAAGTTCAAAGAAAAGTAGAATCGAAATTTCGAAAGCAGGGTAGAAGAATGATTTCTATTGAATATGCAAAAATTGGATATCTCTTCCAAAAAACCGGAGGGAGATAAATTTAATGAGAGCAAAGATGTGAAATTTGAAATATAATAAAGACTGCATAATGATTTGGCCCAATGACAATGAAAAATGAAATGATTTACCTGATTGAAGAAGGACTGTGAAGAATTAGTAAAAAACAATAAAAACGGAGGGAGATAAGAAAAAAAAAAAAAAAAAAGAACAAGAGAAGCAACAAAAAATAAAAATATTTTTGAAAAAGAAGTTTTGTTGGTCGATAATAGCTTTTCAGATACACTTCTCGCCTTAAGCATGTTTCAAGTCTTATTAAACTTATTCAAAACAGCTGAACATGAAAGATGTGGCAATCAAAGGATTGTTAATGAAGTTTTTTTTCTTTATTAGCGAAGATTATTGAAGACTTAATGTCATTCAGAGAAGTATTGATATTTTTCGAATAAATAAAGAGGCGAGATGTCATCGAAAAACAATGATGTGTCAATAACAGGAAAAACAACGAAAAATTGTGAATAGATCAAGAAGATAAAAGACGGTATAAAACTCAATATTATAGGTTCTAGATGGATCTTTAAGAGTAGAGAAGATGGTCAAAGAAAGCATAAAGCTCAATTAGTTATAAGAGCATTTAAAGATAAAAATATATATATATATATCTTTCTGCTTGTCAAGCTGAGTCTGTCGCTACGAGTGAAACTTGTCAAGAACTAACTGCATCAAACAAATCAATAACCATAATGCTAGACAAGTCTTTTCATCCTATGAAATTATGGTGTGATAACAAGGCAGCAGGTGTAAGTGCAAAGATAGATGGTTGGAATAAACTTCGACACATGACGGAAGTAAGAGAGCATTATGTAAAATAATGCTTTAAAGAGATTTAGTCAAGGTGTGCTGGATTCTCTCAAAAGAACAAAAGCTGATATTTTTACTAAACCCTATAGTGTACATAAGAATTTAACTGATAAAATTCTAAACAGAATTAAAAATGTGTGAAGAGTGCTTGACTTGATTACAATAACCAAAGACGTGTAAAGAGTAATTGACTTATAAAGGTTGGTTTACAATGATTAGAGATGTGTAAGGAGTGGTTGACTTGATCACAATAATTAAAGACGTGTAAAGAGTGATTGACTTGTAAAGATTGGTTTATAACGATTAAAGATGTGTAAAGAGTGATTTAATTTATTTATTTGTTTCAGAGAATAAAAACAAGCAATATTGAAGACGTGAATCAAAAAGATGGGCAAATTCAAGAAAAGGAAACACTACAACTCAAAAATTCAAATAGACAAATAAAGTTCCTATTAATCTTGTTTTAAAATTAAAATTAAAATAAATTTTTGTTATTTAAATGTCAACAGTATTTTGTAATTTTATACGCAATTTATATGTCAAAATATATTTTAAAGTCTCACGTTAATAAAACCAAAGGAGCATGGTCGGGAGGGAGTGTTAGAATATAAGTGCGCCCATGCACCTATGTACTATATATATATAATATAAAGCATCTTGGTTTCCCTTCCTCTCCTCGTCTCCAAACTTGACCATAGCTGCCGTTTTGTCTTAGCTTTGGTATTTAGTCTTTGCTGTGCGCTTTATTAGAAAGTTTTCCCTTTTCCTAAAGAGTGTTAACGACTGTTCTCACATATAAAGAGTGTTCATATAATTTCACACATATTAAAGAATGTTACAATTCTAATCTTGTTGTTTTATTTTATTAAACCATATCACCAACAAGTAACCCTTTCGATACGGTTATAAAGATTTTTATATGGTAACTTTCTACCGTTTAACAAATATTTAATTCAATGTTAAATATGAAACTAGATTCCAATCCGTATTTTAAAAATTAATTCTTAAAATTACTGATTTTTTAACTTTATTTACCCAGAAAATCGCATAAAAATTCATAATATTTTCATAATTTTAAGAATTGATTTTTTAAATGAATGACACGAGTTGGAAGCTACTTTCATATTTTAAATTGAATTGAATATTTTTTTAACAGTGTATAAAAATCCAATTGACATAAGCATAAGGATAACTTAATATTGTTTCATATTTTCAACATTTTTTACACATCTTATAATAAAAACTTTTATTTTCTTAAAATAAGAAATTGTATTCACGCAAGCGATTTGGCGAATGCAGCGCGTTCACGCGCGAAACGATCTTTTGTTTTTTGTTTATAAACTGCTTAGGCTAACGTTAATTCGTGTCCACGTCATTAGCGGCTTTGTAGTTTTAATTTATGTTAACGTTTTGTGCTAATGTGTCTTGAAGATGGCTAACAATAAAAAAGTGTCTGTGTATGATTATTGTCAATATATTAATTGCAAAAATGGAAAAAGTACAGGTCATCGCTTATTTCGTTTTCCAAAATAAGAAGAGCAACGAAATTTGTGGTTGGAAAATGCAGGTTAGTAATTTATAATTTTTTCCGTTCATACAAATATATTTGAATGTTTTCATTATTTTGAAAAGTTATTCATTTTATTAACTATCATAATGTTAACATTGTATACATAAAATATATATTTTTGTCCTATTTTTTAATTTATATATATCTGTACATATAGAGAAAAGGAAATAGATTTAACAAAATTAATGTATATATATTCATGCGTGTGTAAGTACACACAAGTGTGTATGTATAAACATATGTATGTATCTATAAATATATTTATGTATGAATGAACGTAAATACTTAATTTAGAAACATTTTTCCTCTCATAAAATTTAGAAATTAAGAATGCTTCAGTAAATGTGCAATGTTTGTTTTTTTTCAGGTTATAAGCAATTTAATAAAACATTTATGACTTTGGAAAAATAATTACATCATTTTCTTTTCTTTTCTTTTTAAAAAAATATATAAAAATTATGATTAAAAATTACATAAAAAGTAAATTTTGTTGAAAAAGTTCTAGTCATTTAAAGGTTATAAAGAAACAAAAAGTAAGCTTGAATTGAGACTGAAACGCGTACTTATTTTTATACATCTTTTTAGCAACATTATTGCACTATTTTCATTTATAAAAACTTAACAACTTAAGTTTCGTAAATAATTTTTTTCTCGTTTTAATGATTTAAGAGCAGGCTGGATTCGCTGTCCTTGTCTAATTAAGTTTTTTTGTTATTTACTCAAGTGTTAATCGATATATTTGTGTTAGGGGCTTTTTCAGATTAGAAAAACCCCGGAAAACCCTTCACAATATTTCTTAAAACTAAAGAATGTAAAATCAAACTTATAAAATAATAGGGTACGATATGATTCATTGTGTACATAATATATTAAGTTGGAATAAATTCAATTAATTCAATTCTTTTAATAAATTCAAAATGTTAATTTACACATTCAGTAATTATTAATAAAACTAAAATGAAAATTATAACAAAAATACAACTTAATTAATTACAATGAGTATAAAGTTGTTCAAATTGAATGTAAGAATTACAAGCATCACTCTACTTTTAATTAGTAATTTGCATGTCATAAGAAAAATGATTATTAATTATTATTTAAACTTATCTCTGTGGAATTTCCCTGGCTTCTTGTACGGCGTCCTCATCATTCGATGGATGATTTGGTGTACTGCATAACATTACTTTGAAACTGAATTTAATTACGATCAAACGCGAACAATTTAAAAATAAAACTTAAAGAAAATCATTAAATTTAATGCTGAAGTAGATCAAGCTGGTGCGCTTCCGCATGTCCCTAGCAAGAGAGAGACTTAATCGCGCGCTTAAAGTCACGACAGTAGCTATGCTCATCCCACTACTTAATTAAAAGTAGGAGAGAGTCAAGCTATGTCATTGGTGCATCATTGTATGGCCACTAGCAACAAGCACTGCAGGTAACTGCACGTGTTGCATGGTCAGCACAATGGTCACGTTGGTGATATCAAAAGTGTTACTCGATATTCTCTTAAGCGAAGATAACATCTTTAATACATTAAATTTTACAAAATTATAAAATCTAATTAAAAATTTATTAAGTAAATTTATTTGTGTCACTTAACACCCCCCCATACTTTTGCAAGTTTTGTGGTTTTTACTCGATGATTTAAGCATCAGTTAGAATCCATGATTAACCAGGGTTGGTAGCCTGGTATGTTATCATTGCTATCATTCACTATTTGGTCATGTACTCTTACTTTTTCTTAAAAATTGAGATTAGAATGGAAATAAGGTCGGTATTTCTGTGATAACGCGAACTGCTTACTTGTCCTTGTTAGTCATCAGTCCAGTCCATTATATAGTTAATTAAAAAGGTCATGGATGGAAGATGGGATAATAAGTCATAAAGTAAAAATAAAAGTCAAATGCAAGTTTATTGTCAGTAGTTTCAACGCTTAAACACTCTTGTAGGGGGGCGGCAACTGGGTGCGCACTCAACCTTTAATCACAAGTTAATTCCAACTATATGGTGAAATTCCAATTTTGTGTTCTGCATTTGTTTTTTTTAAAAACAAAGAAGGAATATGCAGTTTTATTAAGATTTTTGGTTTACGATTTCCCAATTATCTATTGTTGAAACTATACCTCGGCCGAGGAATTTCATTAAGTCATTTTGACATAGTCTAGTAGAGTTTAGTACGTCTAAAACTGTCACAGCTGAATAAGGTGTTGGCGGGTTAAAGGTGCATTAGTTAGTGCAGTCTATAAAGTCGAGTAGAGTCTAGTACAAATTTTTATTTGTAAAAGTCAAGTAATGATTAAGGAAGGTCGGATGGTCAGTTTAAACCCCCTTTTTTTTCTTGGTATTTACTTAAGTACATTAGTCTATCTGCATGACAGACAATGGCTATATATAAAAAAAAATAAGTTATTAATAATTTTTTTAAATATGAGGCTACAGCTGTCAGTTTTCCGTATACATCACTTGGTCCTTGCAATAAGTGGAAGTTGAGTTTCCGAAACAGTATGATCATTAATCAAATTCCCTTGTCGCGGCTTTTAATTTGTCCACGTGTTTACACATTAATTTTCCGTTCGGTAATTCTAGCAAAACATTATTATGCCCTAGTGTTTTTACTATTTTTGAAGGTTTTAAATAGTAAGCGTCAAACTTTGATCTTCGAGGTTCATTTTTAACATAAGCATAGTTTCCTACAATGGGTTTAAATTCCTTCACACGTTTGTCATAGTATTCTTTAGTTCTAGTTTTGGTCTTGATGAGTTTATGTCCAGCGTCCATTTTCATCTCGTGTAGTCTAGTAATCAAGTCTCGTAAATATTGGTTGTAGGTAGCCAGACGTTCCTCTTTGGGTATGTGAAGAGGGAATCGAGCAAGTCTGCCATACACTAGTTCAAAAGGAGTATATCCTGTAGCCGAATGTACACTAGTGTTGTAAGTAAAAGCGGCAAAAGGAGCTAGTTGATCCCAATCATCATATTGATCGGAGTATGTCCTTATAAAGTCTACCAATGGAGCATGACTACGTTCTAGTGCACCTGTCGTTTGTGGTCGATATCCTGAGGAATGTAACTGGGCTATCTTGAATATTTTTAGCAGCATTCCTATTATTTCTGACATAAAACTGGTTCCTCTGTCCGAAAGTATGGCTCGAGGAGCTCCGAATTGGCAGATCAAGTGTCTGGCTAGAGCATCAGCTATGGTAGTCGCTCTTAGATTTCGTAATGGAGTCACTATGACAAATTTGGTTAGATGGCATTGCATAGTTAGCAAGTGGCAATGGCCTGATGGCGTCATTCTCAATTTTCCCTCGGTGTCTATTGATACTTTATCGAAACTTTCAATTGGTGTGTCGGTAATAACCATCGGTGCTCTTCTTGTGATTCTATCAATTTTTCTTTCCTGGCAGGTGGAACAGTCTCTAATGAAGTTTAGAACGTCATTTCTCATTCCCGGCCAATAGTACCTTTCTCGAACCTTGGCATAAGTTTGATTTACACCCTTATGTCTTCCAATTAGACTAGTATGTAAGTTAGTCAGTACATCTCTTCTTTCGTCTTCACTTAAATACTCGGTCTTTCCGTAGCATAGAGTTATTTGTATGTCTGTTCTGTTAAATTCATGTCTTAGTAGATTTATTAAAGTCCCAGGCTGTAAATTTTCTGTAAGCTTACCGTGTCTACACACTCTTATAGTGTGTATATTTCTGTTAAGTAGAAGTAACTTCAGTCTATTTGAAGTTTGTTTGAGTAACTCTGTGTCCAATGAATCATGGTGTTTATTTTTCAGAATTACTGTCATTACATGATACTTCCTGTAAGGAGTTACCAATATTTGTCCAAGCTTTGGTTTTGATTGTTTCATATCTATCAGACTAATTGCATTAATGTCACTGAGCAAGGATGTGATGGGGTCATGCTTATCGCAGTCGCAAGTCGCATGAAATCCAATAAGTTGTCTGTTTTATATGTTAGACAATGCCGTGAAGAAATTACATTTTTAACGGTCTTTTGCTTTTCTTTATCTGGTGTCGAAGGTTCAGATTCTATAAATTGTTCGTTGCCTAGGTTTCTTTAAGGTAGTATGTCAATCAATGGCTGAAGAAGAGTTATAGAATCATTGGGTTCCTTCGTAAAATTTATGTCAATGGCCTTCTCTGGAATGGTTTCTAAATCTGGGAATCGTACACTTTTCTTAATAGTTTTGGGAGTGCTAGATTGCGCTGGAGGTTGTGTTCTTATACTTGGGGTTACCGAAATTACTCGATATTTTGGTACGTTAATTATGGAGTCATAGCATTCCTACGTGTCAGCATCTGTCCCAGCTTGCTGTTCTCTTTCTACCTCACTCTCTCCGTCTGTTAAACGTTGAGCTATGATACTCGTTGCCGTCCCTAAGAGATGATTAGCTTGTTCCCTACTAGGTTCAATTGCATCCTGTCGTTTAGGGGTTTCTTTTCTAGAAGTAGTGATTATCTGGTCTTGCTGTTGCTCTGCTGTCGTTGGTTTGATTGGTGATTCTTAATTTAAGAAAGGTTCGCTGCTACATCTATTCAATGGCGCAAGCTCTTTTCTTTGTACTTTTGGTGGTTCATAAATGCCTGAACATTTGGCTTTTTCGTCTAATTCCATTTGATGTGACATCGAAACTTCATCACCATCAGAAAAATAATCAAGCATTGGTTTTGTCGGTGAGTCGTCTAGCTTCTCCAAAAACACCCAATCGCCCGTATTATACCAGTAATCTCGTAAACTGCCTTCTAACTTCTTGTAAACTCTGTCAACATCACGTCTTATTTGGTGTCGATGCTGAGGAGTGAGCTCCTTGTTATTTTGTGATTCATGGCATGAAAAATCAGATTTTTGATGAGATTTCTGAAGGTTGCCCATGGAATCGTCTATTCCCGTTGAAGATAGCAAGCTGCCTAGTGGTCTTGTAATTGTTTGTCGTGGCTCACCAGTTAAAGATAATTCATCTTCTGAGATGAATTTTGAATAAACCACGGATGCTTCATTATCACCTAGGTCAGGTAAGTTACTGTCAGAACCTTCTCCCGTTTCACTGAGTGGTACTGCGCTTAAGTCAATAACATTGTCATCTGTATTGGAAATTTCTGACTCAGTGGTTTCTAACGTTCGCAATCCACTCCGTCTGGGATCGACAAGTGGCAATTTTTCATCTTGCTTTCGTGTACCTAAATCACTTTCTGACACAGAAAGTGACTGCAATGGCAATGATTGTCTATGGGTTTCGAGTTTTGTCCTTAAACTCTTAGTTTTTGATCCAGTCCCTCCATCGGTGCTGGATAGATCACTGCTAGTTCTTGAAGAACTTCCAGTCTTAGTTTTTTCAGAAACTACTCTACGCGCTCTACTTGCCACTGTTTCTCTGTAAACAGGTCTTTTGGCATAAGTAGGTTTTGGTTTGATGTTAGTCGTGGCTGGTGTGATCCGAGATCTGGTTCGTTGTGCAATCACACTATGATCCAATTTAGGACTCTTTTTTTTAGTCTTTGAGCCTAGTAGTCGGCCTCTTTTAGAAGTTCCTGATGTAGTTGGTATAGTCGGATCTGAGGTGAGTGGTCTCTGAGAAGTACTTGGTACGTTATCTCTTATTTCGGGTGGTGCTTCTGGATTTCCTTGATCACCTGTACCTTTCTCGAGAACAGAAGTACCCTTAGCTCCTAGAACCAATACCCTGAGTCTTGGCAAGTTTTCATTAAGTTCTTTTTCTGTAGGCTCTTCGACTGGGTTTCGGCTTAATGCGCCTGCATTAATATATAATTTGCCAGGCTTATATTTAAACTTATATGGATAGTCGGTGAATTTTATCATCCATCGCATATCTGTTATGTATCCAGTTCAAAGGCTCATGGTCTGCTTGTAATATGAATTCTCTACATAATAAGTAGGGTCGAAAGCTGTCCCGGCGATTTCTAAATTATTAAAAACTAAAGTTTCGTAATTTATTTTTATATTTTAATAATTAGTATATAAATTTTTCAAAATTCAATTTCTATAATTTAAAAAAAATTTTTCTCTATTAGGCTTTCTTTAAAAAAAAAATTCAGTATTTAATATTAATCCTTGTTCTAGTATTCACTAATATACAAAAAGAAATTATTATTTCGGAGAAAATTTATTGTAAAAATTTTAAATAAAAACTGCGTATTTCAAAGTGCAAAGCCAAATCAATAACTTTTTAAATGATTATTTGAATTTTTACTATGATGCTAATTAAAATTTTGTTAGAATAGAAAAGAATTAAAAATTAGATAAAATTTACTCTATTTCTTAACTTGATTTAAATTTTAATAATAATCAAAAAGAAATAGTAAATATAATTAAAAAATTTTTAATACAAAATACCGTCTTTAAAAATAAAATTATTGTCCAGAATACTTTATGATAATAAAAATAAAATTTAAACGTAAAAAATTTAAAAAAAAATTTTTTTTGATTATGATTGTAATGATTTTAGATAATTATTAACGATTTGAATAATTGTAATTAACTCTAATTTGCCTTGCGAATAATTAGCTGTATATTTAATTTCAAACAAATATTATTAGAATCAAGCAGAAATATTTTTAATAAATATTCAAAATTAACAAAACATTCTTTTCAAAAATTTTTTAATCAAATTTTGCTTAGAAATCTTCAAGATTATAAAAAATAAAGTAAAGTTTTCGAAAAATATTTATTTATTTCGTTTTGAAATTTTATTTTCATTAATTCAAAATATTAAACCGAATGAAAATAATTAAAATTCTTTAAAATATTATGTGTAACAGTTATATTTTACCTTAATAATAGAAAAATTTAGACTGCAGAATCTAGTTGCTGCTTTGCCACTTAACGGCAGGCCGGAGTAGATCCTGATACCGACCGAGTAACAATTGAGTTGTTTGTTATTTACTCAAGTATTAATCGGTGTATCTTCAAATTAAAGGTTGAGCACAATAGATATTATTATTATGAACATCTATGCCCAAGAAAAAAAAATTCTACCGCTTTGTTTTTGAGAAAAGTAAGGAACACCGAAGTAAAAGTTTATGTTTATAATATTTTTGCGTTCCTTACTTTTCTCAAAAACAAATCGGTAGATTTTTTTCTTCTTGTGCATAAATATTTGTAATAATAATATCTATTGCGCTTAACCTTCAATTTGCAGATACGCCGATTAATACTTGAGTAAATAACAAAAATTTCAATTAGACAAGGACAGCAAATCCGGCCTGCTCTTAAACTTTAAGTATTCATAAATGTTAAAATTATTTTAAAGTAATTAACGATGCTCATTAAATGATGTCAATATTCAGACTGTGTGCGCGCCAATGGCTACTACCAATTTTATACCCATAAGGGAGTTTAAAAGAGAATTATATTTATTTGTTACTAAGAGAATTTATTACGATGCTCCCTTCTTTTAACGCGGCGCTACATTAGTATATATTTTAAAAGGTGGGGATACTTCTCCGACTTTTTGTTATACTTGATATTTTCCCCCCTCTTTTTTTTTATTTTTTTTTTAACCTTAAGTAACTGCCTTATACTTTTTTTTAAAATTATTAATTCGTTTTATAAAAATTTATTTCAATATTATTACCTTTTGGAATATTTTAGATAATATGCATATTACTTAATTTATTCGATTATTTTATTAATTCATCAATATTATTTCATCATTTATTTTACATCATTTTTCTTGTATTATTTCATTTTTTTTTAATCGCGCAAAATCACTGCAGTGTCCCCCCTTTTAATGAATTTATAAGTTGCATCTCAACTTATTAAATTCCGCAGTTGCTAAACCATCTGTTTAGCTTAGAATCATATATGTTTCCTTTTCATCTTCGTTTAATGATTCTTGATAGTCCTTCTATATTCTAGATTTTTAATTGTCATCTTTTACAATAATCTATGAATCCTGGGCTCATCAATGCAGCGGTGACATATGACGACGTCACCTTTTACTTTTTTATAGAATTACTGCATCACTTAATTCTAATTCCCCTTTTAATTTTATTATTCATTTTATTCCAATTATGGTGGCATTTTTAAAACTTTTTCATTTGCCTATATATTCATATCATTTTTATTTTTATTCACATATTTCCCCGAAAATGGGCTATAATCAAAAATTGGTTTCTAGTGCTGCATATCGTGCACTATATATAGAACACAAGCCTCCTCAACCTGATACTTCCAGCCAGGCGCTTATGAAGTTTTTCTAATTTGTTACGTGGCAAATTCCCCGGACCTCCGAGTGAATCCCCGAAGCCAGGAACTTACCTGGGTTCACGAATTTATATTTAATTTTAATTGAGCGCCGGTGAACCCTGCTCAGCTAGCTGGATAGAGCAACTGCAGAGGGGGTCAATACTTACTGGCCTACCTCGGGTTGTAGGCTGGTTCTATAACGATCAGAGTAGTCCAGAAAATTTCAATGTAATTTATGATTTAGTAAAAGAAAATCAGAAGTTAAAAAGAACAATGTTTAACAAATAAGAAGCAAAGTAAATTTTAAATTTATATATAAAACAAAATACTATTGATATTAAATAACTCTAATTCTTCAAGAAAAATTAATGATTTAATTAATTTTATTCAGTATAATTTTTGTCCATAAAAGAGGAAAGGGAAAAATAACTATTTGACTCTCTATTTAACTTGAATTTCAAACTTCTTATATTATCAATTTAAAAAGGAGAATTTTTCTCACAATATGTAATGATATATAAAAAAAAAATAGCGCCGCTTAATTAGTTTCTCGCACTTGGACCGTGCGCATACGCAAAAGACAAAAAGAGCACTTTCTTTCGTTACACGTGTAATTAGTTAATCACTTATTAGATTAAATAATAATTGTTTATGATTTTAATCACGCGACGCTCTATTTTCTTACTGCGCGGTCGCACAACCCGGCAATTATAATTCGCACTTAAAATATTAAAGGAATTAATCTTAGTATCACTCGCGCTATTCTGTACAAAAAGAAAGAAATCTGAATTTAATTAATAGCTAACGTATAGCTATCTCACTCGCACAATTTCACAATGGCCGTCGCGTCGTATATTTCTTTCACTTTCTATTTTTCAGTAATATAAGGATTCACAATCAGAATTTAACAAAAACAAATTTCTTTGACTTTAATAATTACGAATTTCTCATTTAATTTATTAACATAAAATGGCGTCGCGTCGCCAAAAATAATGCCTTCGCACGTGGCTTTCTCTTTTCTCCTTTAATTTTCACTTAATTTTACCTTTATTAATTTTACTCGTATTTTCACTAACCCGCACTGATGTTAATTTTAATCTGCTCGCGGTCGCAATCAAGAAAACATTATCATATTAGTAAGAACGCAAAATTATATCTCTTAAGGAGAATTGAGAAAGGTATCAAGGAAAACCAACAGAATTAGAAAACGCTGGTAGAATTCCATTTACAGTTGCTTTTCTGCAGATTCCCTCTCAGTAGTCGAAAACGAAAAAAAGAACGTGACGCTGGTCGAAGAAGAAGACAATGGCGTGATCGAAAGAACGGAAACGATATTGGTTCCAAGAGATGGTCGCACCCGGTCGCCGAGTCGTCGTCTCTGGAGATGTCTCACCGCAGCCTTCTTTCTTTCCCTTTATTTCTCCTTTCCCTTTTATCTAGCCCACGACTTCTCTGCTCTCGTTTGCCTTTTCCTTTTCTCCTTAATCTCTCCGATATTCTTTCAAAAAAAAAACAGGTTCAGCACTACTATTAAGTGCACTCGAAGGCGGCTGATACAAGAATCATCTTTTAAGAAGAAGGAAATCACATTCCCCTTTCGTTCTGTTGTCTATCTCTGTCGCACCTAGTCACTCTTCATTTTTCATCCTTCTTTCTCGTCGCGTCTTAGTTTCTCCTTTGATCTCTTCAGTTATGAGTCGCTATCGACAATTTAATCGACTCTTGGTCGCAGATCTTCTATCTCTATCACTTTAGTAAAATTTGTACTGTATTCGAAGTTGCTATGTTGCTTCACGCAGTAGAAACATCGATTATCGAAGATTTCTACTCGTAGCTATTCCTCATTGGTCGATTCCACATGTGTATGTACAGCTATATGGCGCGGCGTTGAAATATCTAAGTATGTGTATATATCTATAGGTACATTATCTCTATATATCTGTACATATCCCCTCTTCTTTCTCAAACTCAGCGGTTCCATGTCTTGTACGTTTTATTCTATTCTGTATATATATATATATATATATATATATATATATCTAATGTACAGACTGCTCCTCTTGTGTGTTGAGCCTGAATGCGTTTGTGCTATCTATCCTTCTCGCTCCTATGTAAATAACTATTAATTACTTTATTTTTATTTTTGTTTTTCCTCTATAGTTTTCTCGACTCTCCTTTACATCTGTCAATTTCTCACGCTTGAGAAAAATCATTAAAAAAAACGTTAAAAAAATAAAACATAACATTTATGAATTAAAAAATAAGTACGCTCGCTTTTTATAATTTCGCTTTATATACTTAATAATTAATCTATTTAAATTTTACTCCTTGTGATGTATTTTATACATCACAAATTATGCCCCCACCCTTTTAAATTATGCATATTATCCTTATTAAAGCAAATAATAAATTTTTACATGTATATATTTCTTTTCAATTTTTCTATAGTTAACATTCAGTTTATTTGAATTATTTTTCGATTACGTTCATATTGATGTCGTCACTTAAGTTTCGGTATTAGCAGTAAATTTATTGTCTATGTCATTCTTATCTTTGTTTTAATTATTTAGTTTTAATTCAATTACGAAAAATATTACTTTTTACAAAGTGCTTCAGCTTAAATATTGAAGTGAAAAAAAATAAATTGCAACTTTTATTTTGAAGAAAATATTATTCCCTCTTTCCATCAGATTCGTGTTTCTTTTATTGTACGCAAAAAAAAAATTCGAAATTTTAGCAAATTTTGTTTACGGTTAAAAAGAGTTATATTTCAGTGCATCAAAAAAAATGCTTATGTATGTGAAAATGCAAAAAAAAAATAAATTTCAGCGTTGTCTATACGATATTCTTTTTGGTTTCGAGTTTTGTTAATTTAATATTAAAACTTTTATAGTTAATATAATCTACTATTTCTTTTATTTGGAATATTATATGTGCATCTTGTTATAAATTGCAAACTATTAAAAGAATTTTGATATAATTGCCTCGGCGACGAATTACCGTGTGAAATAAAATTTTGAGTTATCAAATAGAAAGAGTAAAATTTTGTAAAAATGGATGTTCGAAAAATAAAATTTCCGTAGTTTTGTTTTCTTACATAAATTTTCGTTAGTTATAATTTATCAAAACCAATCATTAATATGCTGTAAATAAAAACATTCCATTTTTCTATTAAAAATGAAAATTGCTATTAATCTTTATTTTTGAAACGAAACGAAAATTTGATAATTAACAAAACCCCTTTATGACATTATTTAACTTTATTAGCTAGAGAAGAGAATTTAATGTCTAATTTACATGAAAAAATAATTAAATAAGATAGTTTGTTCAAATTTCCATTAAGAAATTTCTGTTTTATTTAAGGTAAATTTGACGTTAAAATTTTTCATACTTGAAGCTATTATTTTTTTTTTAACCGTATTAAAATTTTGATTTAGTGTTGCTATCTTTTTATTTTTTTTCGATAATAACTATTCGTCTTCTTAGCGTCGATTTATTTATGAATTTTTTTTCTTAAATTATTTTCTTGTTTCTTTTGTGGTCTCTTCATATTCTTATTTTTATTTTTAAAACGAGAGAAAATTACAATTTGTCCTTTTCCCTTTTTAATTTTCGTGGCCTAATCTTGACTAACTATTGCTTCCGGCTAGTACTTGAGCGATGGGCCTACTCATCCCTCTTCCTAGCATTCCACAATAGCCGTATGGCTGAAAACATGTATAACAGAAAAATATATTTCATGTTAGTTATATATTAAAATATTTTGAATATATTTTTTTATGAAATAAATGTGAAAATAAATATTTTTGACAAAAATATTGGATTAAATAAAAATTAGATTTATAGTAAAACAGGTGACGCGTTGAGTGTTAAACTTGTATGTATTAATATTATCAAAATTGAATTTTATTTGACAAATCTGACTATTTAAATACTAAATATAAATAATATTTATGGATAAAATATTGAACTAAAGATGCAAAAAGACAACGTGTTAATTTAATTACTATTAAATATTTTAGATTTCTCTTTTATTTTTCTATCCAACAGATATAACTGTGAATTTCAACGCGAATTCAAGCTAGATTTTACATTTTAATGACTTCAATGCTATTTTAATTTAAAAAAATTTTCATGCTATATATATACATATATATATATATATGTGCAAGGTAAAAATTTATCTAATTTTAAAGAAAATTTACAACTCTGGAGGTTATTAATCAATGTTTTAAGTATTAATTTTATAAAATTTTGGTATTTCAAGTAATATATGCAAATGCTATATATAAATATTCGCTTTTAATTACATTTAGTCAAAAGGATTGCAATTTAACTGATTCTAATAGCTATTTAAACCAATTTATAAAATTGCGCATTTGAAAACGCATGGATATTTAATTTTTATTTGCAAGAAATTTCAAGTGGCCTTGAAAACAGCAAGCCCGATTACAGTATGTTTGCTCTCACTGCAGCAAGCTTGAACGAAGTTAAGTCACCTGGTACTAGCCTCACTGAAGGAGCTAGGCGCACAGTGCCTGTGTTACATACCATTTGTTGAAAGTTTGTTCAGATTTAATGGAAAATTAATAATAAATGAGAAATGACTAGACTAGATTTCCATTTCGCAGTTTACAAATTAATGTTATAAGTTCTTTTATTCTGAGTTGACTTAAACTTTGATTTGCTTATTTTCCGTTTAGACAATTAGAAAAAAAAAATAAAAATTTATAGTTTTTAGCATTACTTAATTTGATAACAATTTTAGTTGTATTTTGAATAATTTTAATTAAAAAAAATGTTTGTAAGTCAACTTCAAATTTTTATTTAGTATTAGAAGTTTTAATAAATTTGATTGCAGACTTGTTTATTCTTAAAGAATTTTTTTAGTTGTTATTTATAGAGTTTATTTAGTTTTAACTTTTTCAACTGTTAAGCAGCATATACTAAAAGGTTGTATGTAAAAGTTCTATAATTCGTAACAAATTATAAAGAATTAATTTCTAAACAAAAAAAACGATTATTTATATTACATATTAAAAATCAATTTTTTTCAAGATTTAATTTCGTATGGTAATAAATTATTTAATAATGGAAAACTGGTACTCATTAACTGCTTTAACGGGATGTCGTAGTTGTTGGAATCGAGTTTTGCTTTTTTTATCTTACTGATATCTTTTTAAATTTACTATTTGGACATATATAATGACTTGTCCGCGGTAAAACTATATTAATACAATAATTTTTGTTAAATTAAAAATTTAATTTAGCTTCATATTTTTTTATGAACTTTGAATGAAAATTAGATATCAAGCTCGATGAACCTAACCTCAAAATAGTATATATCGAAAGTTTGTTTATAACTTTTTATGTATATTATTTTGGTAAATTTCTTGACTTGTCCGCGCTAAGGATTAATCTTACGAATTTTCTTACTGAAGTGAAAGAATTTGATTTGACGCACTGTTTACTCATGAACTTTGAATAAAAATATTATTAGGAGGAGCAGAACTACGATATCCTCTTAATAAAGAATATTATTATGCAAACTTTTCTTTGTAAAGCTATGAACAAAAAAAATTCTAATTTATGTTATTAGTTTAAATATAAATTCTATCAATATTGAACTTTATTAAAATAATTCGATTTAGTTTTTTTTTTTAATTTATTTTAACTTTGTGAACGTCCCTGCATAAAACGTAAATAAATGGAAAACTTTTAATCAGTTTAAAAAAATTTAGTATTCTGAAAAAATGTTCCGCCTTCTCTTGAAAATCCAATATAGATTTCTTAATAGGTTTAAGAAGTTCCTTTTAACAATTAATGAAAATGTTAAATGTGCAAGAGACACTTTAAATATGCATTAAATTTTGTTTACAAAATTTTGTTTTATATTCTTTACAAAATAAATATGAAAAATAAAAAATAGCATATCTGATTTTCACAACAGAAGTTTTATGAATGAAAATGAAATTATTAATCACTCTTGTCAAAAACTTTACAGAATTTACTCAACAATTTATTTTAACTTGAAATCTTATTTAAATCTAAATTTTATTTAATTTTTATGAAGATTTAAGAATAATTTATTGACAGTTTATTTATTGCAATTTTAATGTAAATCCTTTCTAAGACTTTGGCTATTTTTAAAGAAAAGTGAATTTATTATTTTCACTCTCAAACCGCGCACTTTCCTGATCCGTCGGCGCATGGTTTTTTCTTTTTTTTTCATTTTAGTTTCTTTAGCTTTTAATAATGTTGAATTTTTTTTTTTTTATTTGTTTATTAATTATTTGTAATTACACTTTGTTTCAAACAAAAAGATTTTTTTTTTTAATTTTAAATTTGTTTAGGTTTAAAAGTCGCATTTATTTAAAATTTTTATGAATTCACTTTAAAATTTTACGCGCGGTATCCTCCCTTTTAAAACATTTTCATTACTGGTTAATTACTTTAACATTTTAAACTTTTTTTCACTTTTTTCACTTTTTTCACTTGTTACACTAATTTTTTTTTAACTTTTAGGTAGCATTTTCACTCATAGCTAGGCCGTCGGTCCGATACCGTCGCTAAGCGCATACAAGCCAGCGTACTGTCATACACAGGATTATCGAAGGATGAACATCCTTCGATAATCTTTTTACCGTAATGGGCCCCACGTTGGGCGCCAAAATTTTGTTAGGGGCTTTTCTGGATTAGGAAAACCCCAAAAAACCCTTCACAATATTTCTTAAAACTAAAGAATGTAAATTCGAACTTAGAAAATAATAGGGTATGATATGATTCATTGTGCACATAATATATTAACGGTAGGCCGGAGTAGAACCTAATACCGACCGAGTAAAAATTGAGTTGTTTGTTATTTACTCAAGTTTTAATCGGTGTATCTTCAAATCAAAGGTCGAGCGCAATAGATATTATTATTATGAACATATATGCACAAGAAAAAAAATATCTACCGGTTTGTTTTTGAGAAAAGTAAGTAACGCGAAAATATTATAAACATAAACTTTTACTTTGGCGTTACTCACTTTTCTCAAAAACAAACCAGTAGATATTTTTTTTCTTGTGCATAGATGTTCATAATAATAATATCTATTGCGCTCGACCTTTAATTTGAAGATACACCGATTAAAACTTGAGTAAATAACAAAAATGCCAATTAGACAAGGACAGCGAATCCGGCCTGCTCTTAAGTTAGAATAAATTCAATTAATTCAATTCTTTTAATAAATTCAAAATGTTAATTTACACATTCAGTAATTATTAATAAAACTAAAATGAAAATTATAACAAAAATACAACTTAATTAATTACAATGAGTATAAAGTTGTTCAAATTGAATATAAGAATTACAAGCATTACTCTAATTTTAATTAGTAATTTGCATGTCATAAGAAAAATGATTATTAATTATTATTTAAACTTATCTCTGTGGAATTTTCCTGGCTTCTTGTACGGCGTCCTCATCATTCGATGGATGATTTGATGTACTGCGTAACATTACTTTAAAACTGAATTTAATTACGATCAAACGCGAACAATTTAAAAATAAAACTCAATGAAAATCATTAAATTTAATGCTGAAGTAGATCAAGCCGGTACACTTCCGCATGTCCCTAGCAAGAGAGAGAGACTTAATCGCGCGCCCAAAGTCACGACAGTAGCTATGCTCATCCCACTACTGAATTAAAGGTAGGAGAGAGTCAAGCTATGTCATTGGTGCATCATTGTATGGCCACTAGCAACAAGCACTGCAGGTAGCTGCACGTGTTGCATGGTCAGCACAATGGTCACGTTGGTGATATCAAAAGTGTTACTCGATATTCTCTTAAGCGAAGGTAACATCTTTAATACATTAAATTTTACAAAATTATAAAATCTAATTAAAAATTTATTAAGTAAATTTATTTGTGTCACTTAACAATTTGCAAATTAAAGGTTGAGTGCAATAGATATTATTATAAATATTTATGCACATGGAAAAAAAATATATCGCATTGTTTTTGAGAAAAGTAAGGAACGCATAAATATTATAAATATAACCTTTTACTTCAGCGTCCCTTACTTTTCTGAAAAACAATGCGATATTTTTTTTTCTTTTGTATCTATTAATACTTGAGTAAATAACAAAAAACTCAATTAGATGAAGACAGTGAATCCGGCCTGCTTAAAAACTGCATGTCTGTGAAAAATATTTATTAATTAATCTTACTTGCGGATTAAGAAGATGTAAAACACAAACTACTCATGAGTGTTGCCCATCTTATATCTTTATTGCAAAATATAAGAAAAAATGCGCTAGCTTATATTATTTAACATGAAAATCATTTATAAAAATTTTTAAATAAATTCATTTATCAGTTTTTAAGAATTTTTTATTTTTGCTACAAAATTGATAAATTTTAATATATAATATTTGAACGCGAAATTTTCAATAGCCAATGATTATATTTATATTAAGTTCACCATTTGAATATTGCATTGAATTATATAAAAAATTAAGATTAAAAGATAATAATAAATTTTTAAAAAATAAATATTTAACACAAAATGTTATAAGAAAATATTGCCTTATTTCGCACATATAGAATCATAAATTCAATGTTATAAAATATGCAATGATTCAATATTTTAAAAACTTTCTAAAAAAAGTTTTATCTGACGGACAAGTTAAAATACAACTTATATAGCTAATATAAATAATTTTCCTTTTATTTAGAAAATATAGGATTAATAAACGTACTGAAGTACATATTTAAAATTTTTTTTTAAATAAATATATTTAAAATGAAAAATTACTTCAAACAATAAAGAAATATTTTACATAAATATTTTATATAAAACATGAATCTATTTAATTGTTAATTACCAATATTGAAATTAATTCAAACATTTTCTCATTAAAAAGGATATATACAACAATATCTTAATTCGGAAGAATATTTTTAAAATTCTTCAATAAAAAAAAATTTCCCAAAATGAAAATAAGCTATACATCATAAAAATAAAGTGATATTTAAGAAGTCTTAAAAAGTTACTCTTGTTTCATATAATATTTGGTAATATTTTAAATGGTAAAGATAAATAAATTTGATTGCTTAATTTTCAAGAACAGTTTGAAAAATAGAAATAATCAGAGGTAATGGAAAGAAAATCCAATTTAAAAATTTTTTCAATTTCTGTTCAAAGCAAAGCAAGAAAACTAAATTATCTTGAAAAAAAGTTATTGTCTAATAACGTCGAATAAAAAGCAATATTTATTTCAATAGAAATGAATAAACTTTCTCGCTTCATTTTGAAAAAAGTCATAAAAATTTGTGAATTATATTCTCTGCTCGTAGCCTCTGATATTTAACAATTGTCTACTTGTTCTTAAAAATGTAAGAAAATATTCCTTTTTATTTTATAAAATAAGTCAGTCTCTTTATTTCTGTCTAAAATTACTAGTTTTTGCAAAAAATACATTTTCTAACTAAAAAAGGGTTAAGGGATATGAGAATATTTGAACGTTTAAACATATATTTTAAAATTTTTTCAATTAAAAATACCACATTTTGAAAAACTTAGCTAAGGTGCCGATTGAAAAATATGAGCCTGATGAAAAATGACCTGTTTATAAAAGAGCAGGCCGGAGCAGATTCGATAGCAACCGAAAATCGAAAATCCGTTGTTTGATTTTCTTCTACTATAAGTAATGGAATGCATTAAAATTTTAGATGCATTCACGAAATTTATTTCGCTATTGCGCTCGCCAAAAATAATTAAAGAAAATTTTAAAAAATTAAAAATCTTATACAACAGATGTTCATTAAACTCTAAGTACGGTTCCTTACTTATCGTTTAAAATATGTTGAATTTTATGGAAAAAACGTCTATTATACAATCATGTATGTATAAAAAATCGTGCTCGATAATAATTTCTTTTGAAAACAATATAATTATTTTATTTATGATAAATTAACATTTTCACTTCTCGGTCGATAACCAAAACTGCTCAGCCCTATTCCTTAATATATTATTTTCATGAGCATGTACTTTCCAAGATTTTTTTCTAATAGTTCAACTCTTATCCAATGATTCACACAAGTATTTCCATATATAAGTATTCTAATAAAGTTTATAACGATTTAAGAGCAGGTCGAGTATCATTGTCCTTTTCTAATCAAAGAATCGATTTTATTACAAAAACTAATAATTTTAGCAAAAAATTAAGAGAAAGCCGCATCTCGTATAAAAAAAACAATATTTTATTTGAGGAGAAAGAATTAATTTTATCGCTTCATTTTCAAGAAAACCTTGAAAAACTTTAAATATAGAGGTCAAGGTAAATAATTTGGTTTTTCAAGGTTTTCTTGAAAACGAAGCGATAAAATTAATTCTTTCTCGTCAAATAAAATATTGCTTTTTTTATACGAGATGTGGCTTTCTCTTAATTTTTTGCTCAAGTTATTAGTTTTTGCTAAAAATTAATACTTCGATTACAAAAGGACGGAGATACGTGACCTCCTCTGAGACATTTTCTTTCTTTAAATATTTATTGAGTAATAAACTATTTATGAATATTTAATATACATCATTTGCTGACATTATTTTTGTGCATAATTTTTAATTAAAAACATATTTTTGTTTTACTATGAAAATTTTGTACTTTATTACGTTAGTTAATTTAATATTTTCGAAATGAAAGGTAATTTATTTCTATTTTACATTAAATTTGGATTCGTTTAAAGTTACGTTTGAACTTATTTGCCATTAAACAGGATGTCGGAGTTAGAATAGATTTTTGCTTTTTTTTATTGATATCTCTTTAAATTGACTATTTAGACAAATATAATGACTTGTTCGCGCTAAAGCTACATTAATTTAATCATTTTTGTTAAAAATAAATCACTTAATCTTGTTATTTTTTCATGAACTTTCAGGCAATTTGAATAAAAATAACGGAAGACTATAATAAAGAATAGAATTCTCTCAATGTCCAGCTTTCCAATTACATATTTTTCCTAAAGGTTCAAATAAACGAACGACTTTACAAGGTGCTTTTATTTCATTCAAAATTTCATCAAATATTTCAATATCTTTAGAACTCAACATTTCGTTTGTTATTTGTTCAGTAACAGCTTCCAAAACACAATACATATAGTCGGGAACAAATCCTTCTATAATATCAAATAAATATAAATTTATAAACGGGCCAGCTGTTTTTACACCATTTGCAGGTTTCTTTATACTTTCTTCAGTTATAAAGAAATATTATATTCATCATTGTATTTTCTTCGTTTCTTTCTTCTGGTGTATTCTTTAAAACAGGATATTTTATACTATTGACATAATTTCCTGGGTGCAAACACCATCTGCAACTATGATATCCATTAAATTGAACAGATCCCTGCATTGGTACTCTTGCAACTGTATCCACGCAACAGATTAAAGTATATAATTTGATTGTTCTTAATTCATTTTTTATTTTGCATTTTATTCCTAAATTAGATAGACTGTTGATAAGATCAACGGCTGCATCCAGAAATACTGACATATTTGGTTTGTTTTTTTTAAACCAAAGACCTATAGTGATCAAAATTTTATCACCAAGTTATAAGATTAAATACTATTTTTTACGTAAGAACTCATGTTAAATTTTTCTTTGATTTGGTTAATGACATAATATTTTTTAAATTGCTTTGAAACACTAATAGTTTTTACTGTTTTAAATATTTTTTTTATTAAATATTCTATATTTTATAAAAAATCGTTAGTCACTGTAATTAATAAAGGACATTAAAAATTTCTGTATTTTTTAAAATTTAATCTATATAATTATTTAATTTTAGGATGAAGATAGTACTTCTACAAGTTCAAAAATGGACACAGACTGTGAAGATTACATGATAGATGATAATAATGAAAAAATAAATGATGTTACAGATTTTTTTAAAAACAAGATATTTTCCGAACCATTTGTTGGATCTATAAAAAGAATTGAAATAGTATTAATGTTATTAAAATACTCAGTAATGCATAATTTATCGAAATCTGCAACATCTCATTTGTTTACTATGACAAACATAATTTTTGGAGAAAAAGTAATACCGGATGCGCGTTTTTTTAATGAACAAAATATTTAATAAAAAAACAAATGTGGAATTCCATGGTGTGTGCTCAAGTTGCACAGCGTACTTAGGTAATTGCAATAACTTGGAACCGAAAATGACGTGTAATAATTGTAAGACCCATGTTAATTTAAGAAATCCATCATGTCTAAATAATTTTCTTATTATAAACCCTTCTTCTGCAATATCAGAATTGATTAATGTTCATGAAGATTATTATTTCAATGTTGTCCACGAACGACGATTAGATCAGTATATTCGTGATGTGTTTGATGGAGTAAAATATCGTGATTTTGTTCTAAATCTTCCGGAAGAACACAGATTGAATTATGTAACTTCTGTAATTAATTCTGATGGTGCTCCACCATTTGAGTATACACAATACTCAATATGGCCTATTTATCTTATGATAAATGAATTGCCAGTATTAGATAGGTTCAACAATTTGATCACTATAGGTCTTTGGTTTAAAAAAAACAAACCAAATATGTCAGTATTTCTGGATGCAGCCGTTGATCTTATCAACAGTCTATCTAATTTAGGAATAGAATGCAAAATAAAAAATGAATTAAGAACAATCAAATTATATACTTTAATCTGTTGCGTGGATACAGTTGCAAGAGTACCAATGCAGGAATTTGTTCAATTTAATGGATATCATGGTTGCAGCTGGTGTTTGCACCCAGGAAATTATGTCAATAGTATAAAATATCCTGTTTTAAAGAATATACCAGAAGAAAGAAACGAAGAAAATACAATAATGAATATAACAGAAGGAAGAATAAAGAAACCTGTAAAAACAGCAAGCCCGTTTATAAATTTATATTTATTTGAAATTATAGAAGGATTTGTTCCCGACTATATGCATTGTGTATTGGAAGGTGTTGCTAAACAAATAACAAACGAAATGTTGAGTTCTAAAGATATTGAAACATTTGATGAAATTTTGAATAAAATAAAAGCACCTCGTAAAGTCGTTCGTTTATCTGAACCTTTAGGAAAATATTAAAAATTAAAAAAAAACTTTTTAATGTACTACGTTTTTATAATGAACCAAAAAGTATAAAATAATGTGTAATAAAATGAAAAATGAATAATGATTTGAAATAAAAAAAACGTGGGGCGCATGTTTATTATTATGTATTGTATGCGCCCCACGTTTTTTTTTATTTCAAATCATTATTCATTTTTCATTTTATTACACATTATTTTATACTTTTGGTTCATTATAAAACGTAGTACATTAAAAAAGTTTTTTTTTTATTTTTAATATTATTTTATACTTTTTAGTTCAATTAAAAAACGTGGTAGATTGAAAATTTTTTTTTATTTAAATATTATCTTATACATTTTGGTATTATTATTATTATTATTATTAATATTATTTATCGTGTTGTCCAACAGTGCATATTATATAGCATATATATTGTTGTCAAGGGACTAAAACGTGTTTCATCTATTTTTTTTAGAGAACACGTAATCGCATGGTGAGTTTCCCGCCATTTTGACGATAATGACGCCATTAGAAATTCAACCAAGATTTATTGTTTTATGCATTGTTAGACCATAAAATGAATAAAATACAGTCTCCAATTCTATATGTATAATAGAAAATGCTGTAATTTATGTCTAATTGCAATATATGACAAGTTAAAGAATTTAAAAAATTTTCGAAAATGGTTAGACACTAATGTTAAAAGTATATCTATATATAAAATCTTCAAAATTTCAATTTTTCCAATATCTCCGTATATAATTGTATTAATATATTTTTCGGTGGGAATATATATTTAATTATATTATCCAACAATGCATGCAAAAATATAATATTGAATATATTAATATATTAATATATTTGATATATTAATATATTAATATATTTGATATATTAATATATTAATATATTTGATATATTAATATATTAATATATTACTATATTAATATATTACTATATTTGATATATTAATATATTAATATATTAATATATTAATATATTAATATATCAAAAGAAGATTTTTAAAATTTTCGAAGATGTTTAGACACTAATGTTAAAAGTGTATCTATATATAAAATCTTCAAATCTTCAATTTTGCCAACATCTCCGTATATGATTGAATATATTAATATATTGTTCGGTAGATATATATATTTTTTTTATAATATTGCATTGTCATCCAGTTCCGAGCTATATTTAAAATTTCAAGTCTTTAGCTCATCAGGAAGTTAGTTTACAATCGGTTGCAAAATTCGTACCGAACAGACAGACAGACAGACACCAAAGCGAGTTAATAAAAACGTAGTAAAACGTAGTAAAATATGTAATTGGAAAGCTAAACATTGGGAGAATTCTAATCTTTATTATAGTCTTCCGTTATTTTTATTCAAATTGCCTATCAAATATATAAAATATTGGAGTTTATTGGTGGAAAGTTTGTACATTTTATTGTCCGATGACATTACAGGTTCTGAATTAGATCGTGCGGATCTTTTATTACATAAATTTGTAATAAAAACAGAAAAATATTTTTCAAAAACATCAGTAACTTACAATGTACATCAATTACTCCATATTTCAAAGACTGTTTTTAATTTGGGACCATTATGGGCTCATTCTACGTTTGCATTTGAATCAGGTAATTCTCAACTTTTAAAAGCTGTCAAGACCCTTACAGAAAAAAACTATAATCGATGACCGTAGTGAACTATAGTCTAGGATTAAAGTGATACTATATTCATGTATTATAATATATTATAGTAAAAAAGTATAGTTTCTTATATTATTTTCGCGCTACTATAATCGCAGAATATATTAATCATAATGTTTACATACTATAGATATATAGTTGGTGGTCTTATAGTGCACTGATAGGTTTATAGTTTATAGACTCATCGTTTATGGGTTTATGGTTTATAAGTTTATAGTTTATAAGATTATGGTTTATAAGTTCATGGTTTACAAGTTTATAGTTTATAAGTTTATGGGTTTATGGTTTATAAGTTTATGGGTTTATGGTTTATAAGTTTATGGGTTTATGGTTTATAAGTTTATGGTTTATGGGTTATAAGTTTATGGTTTATGGGTTCATGGGTTATAAGTTTATGGTTTATGGTGTTATGGTTTATGGGTTTATGGTTTAGGGGTTAATGGTTTATGGGATCATGGTTTATGGTTTATGGGATCATAATTTATGGGTTTATAGTTTATGGTTTATGGGTCAATAGGTTATTGGTCTATGGTTTATGGGTTTATGGTTTATAGTCTTATGGATTACGGGTTTATGGTTTACGGGTTTGAGTCTTTATGGTTTATGGTTCATGGGTTCATGGTATATGATTTATAGTGCATCAGTTAATGGTTTATAAGCTTTTGATTAATGGATTTATGGTTTATAGGTTTATGGTTAATAGGTTAATGGTTTATATTTATAGGTTTATGGTTAATGTGTTAATGGATCATGATTTTATGGTCTATAGGTTTATGGTTTATGGTTAATGTGTTAATGGATTATGAATTTATGGTCTATAGGTTTATGGTTTATGATTAATGTGTTAATGGATTATGATTTTATGGTCTATAGGTTTATGGTTTATGGTTTATAATTTATGGGTTCATGGTTTGTGGGTTGATGGGTTTATAGTCTGGTGGTTCATGCGTTTATAGTTTATAAGTTCATCATGGGTTAACGGCGTGTGTTTTTATTATTTATGGGTTTATGGTTTATGATTTATGGGTCAATCGTTTATGGTTCATAAGCTTATCGTTAATGGGTTCATGGTTTTTGGGATGATGGTTCACGGGTTTATGGTTAGTGGGTTTATGGTTAGTGGGTTTTCGGCTTATGGGTTTATGAGGTTATGGTTAATGGCTTTATGGTTTGTGGCCCTATGGTTTATGGGTTTATGGTTCATGGTTTATGCATTATACTTCATGGATTCCTAGTTTATAAGCTTATGATTTAGATGTTTATGGTGCATAGGTTTATGGTTTATGGGTTCATGGAATATGGGTTTATAATGTATAGGTTCATGGTTCATAGGTTCATGTTATTTGGTTTTATAGTTCATAGATTCATGGTTCGTGGTTCAAGGTTCATGGGCTTATGATTTATGATCTATGGGTTATGGTTCATGGGTTCATGATTCATAGTTTACGAGTGTAGAATTTTATGGTTTATAGGTTTATGGTTTTTCAACTATAAATCTATTAACCTATAAACTTTAAAACCATAAACCACTAAACCGTAAATTCATGAACCATAAATTCAGAAACCACCAACAATAAACCCACATCTCTATAGATACATAAACTTATGAATCATAAGCCTATAAACAATACACACATAAATCATAAACCCTTACACCATAAAACCATAAACGGAAAACCCATAACCTGGAAACTTAACAACTGATAAACAATAAACTAACAATGTATAAATTATAAACCCATGAAATATAAACCTATAAAGCATAAGCAACGAACCCATAAACTATAAACCTATTAACCATAAATTCAAAAGACATAAACTTACTAACCATAAACCCATAAATTATAACCACAAAATCTATAATCCCATAAACCATAAACTCATGAACCATAAACCCATAAATCATGAGCTTATAAGCTATAGGCATATGAATCATAATACCAGAAGCCATGCACCTTGTTAATCCTTAAACCATAAGCCCATAAACCATAAACATATAAATCGTCAACTCATAAAACATTAGCACATGAATCATCAACCCATAAACCATAATCGATAAATCCATAAAACCATTAACAATAATTCATTAACCTATTAACCATAAACCCATAAACCATAAATCCATAAACCATAAACCATAAATCCATAAACCATGAACCCATAAACCATAAACCCATGAACCATAAACCATAAACCATTAACCCATAAACCATAAACCCATAAACCATAAACCTATAAACCCATAAACCATAAACCATAAACCATAAACCTATAAACCATAAACTATAAGCCCAGAAATCATAATCCCATAAACACTAAACCATAAACCATAAATCCATAAACCATAAGCCCGTTTAATCCATAAACCATAAGGACATGAACCGTAAACCCATAAACCAGAAACTCATAAAACATAAGCACATGAACCATAAACCTATGAACCATAATCGAGAAACCCATAAACGATAAACCATGAATCATAATTTCGTGAACCATAAACTATAAACTCATTAACTCATAAGCCATAGACCATAAAACCATAAATCCATAAACCCATAATCCATAAACCCATAAACAATAAACGCATAAACCCATAAACCCATAAACCATGAACCTATAAACCATAAACCCATCAACCCATCAACCGATAAATCATAAACCCATTTAGACAAATATAATGACTTGTCCGCATTAAAGCTATATTAATACAATAATTTTTGTTAAAAAAATAATCACTTAGACTCGTTATTTTTTCCGGAACTTTGAATGAAAATTAGATATCAAGCTCGATAAGCCTAACCTCAAAATACTATACATTGAAAGTTTGTTCATAACTTTTTATGTGTAATATTTTAATAAATTTCTTGAGTTGTCCGCACTCAGGATTAATCTTATAAATTTTATTTCTTAAGTGTAAGAATATGATTTGACGTACCGTTTACTCATGAACTTTGAATAAAAATATTATTAGGAGGGGATAACTACGATATCCTTTTAAAAATTTTAATTAAAGTACATAATACAAGTAAATATATTTCTTTTTCGGAAATTTTGCAATAAAATGGAAAGATAGTCAATGTTTATGACTAGAAGTGTAGTGTCCGCTTTACATCTCCTTAAGAGGATATCGTAGTTATCCCTCCCGAATAATATTTTTATTCAAAGTTCATGAAAAAACGGTGCTTTAAATCATATTCTTTCACTAGAAAAAGAAAATTTATAAGATTAGTCCTGAGTGCGGGCAACTCAAGAAATTTATTAAAATACTACACATTAAAAGTTATAAAAAAACTTTCAATGTATAGTATTTTAAGGTTAGGTTTATCGAGCTTGATATCTAATTTTCATTCAAAGTTCATGAAAAAGTAACAAGATTAACTGATTGATTCTTAACAAAAATGATTAAATTGATGTAGCTTTAGCGCGAACGAGTCATTATATTTATAATAAAAAAAAGCAAAAATCTATTCTAACTCCGAGATCCTGCTAAATGGCACATAAGTTCAAACGTGACTTTAAATGAATCTAAATTTAATGTAAAATAGAAATAAATTTCCTTTCATTTTCAAAATATTAAATTAACTAACGTAATAAAGTACAAAATTTTCATAATAAAACAAAAATATGTTTTTAATTAAAAATTATGCACAAAAATAATGACAGCAAATATTGTATATTAAATATTCATAAATAGTTTATTACTTAATTAATATTTAAAAAAAGGAAATGTCTCAGAGGAGGTCACGTATCTCCGTCCTTTTGTAATCGAAAAATTAATTTTTAGCAAAAACTAATAACTTTAGCAAAAAATTAAGAGAAAGCTACATCTCGTATAAAAAAAGCAATATTTTATTTGATGAGAAAGAATTAATTTTATCGCTTCGTTTTCAAAAAAACCTTGAAAAACCAAATTATTTACCTTGACCTCTATATTTAAAGTTTTTCAAGGTTTTCTTGAAAACGAAGCGATAAAATTAATTCTTTCTCATCAAATAAAATATTGCTTTTTTATACGAGATGCGGCTTTCTCGTAATTTTTTGCTAAAATTATTAGTTTTTGTAATAAAATCGATTCTTTGATTAGGAAAGGATAAATATTCTCGACCTGCTCTTAAATCGTTATAAACTTTATTAGAATACTAATATATGGAAATACTTGTGTGAATCATTGGATAAAAGTTGAACTATTAGAAAGTAATCTTGGAAAGTACATGCTCATTAAAATAATATATTAAGGAGTAGGGCTGAGCAATTTTGGTTATCGACCGAGAAGTGAAAATATTAATTTATCATGAATAAAATAATTATATTGTTTTCAAAAGAAATTGTTATCGAGCACGATTTTTTATACATACATGATTGTATAATAGACGTTTTTTTCATAAAATTCAACATATTTTAAACGAAAAGAAAGTAACCGTACTTAGAGTTTAATAAACATCTGTTGTATAAAATTTTTTATTTAAAAAAATTTTTTTTAATTATTTTTGGCAAGCGCAATAGAGAAATAAATTTCGTGAATGCATTTAAAATTTTAATGCATTCCATTACTTATAGTAGGAGAAAATCAAAGAACGGATTACCGATACTCGGTTGTTATCGAATCTGCTCCGGCCTGCTCTTTTATAAACAGGTCATTTTTCATCAGGCTCATATTTTTTAATCGTCACCTTAGCTAAGTTTTTTAAAATGTGGTATTTTTAATTGAAAAAATTTTAAAATATATGTTTAAACGTTCAAATATTCTCATATCCCTTAACCCTTTTTTAGTTAGAAAATGTATTTTTTGCAAAAACTAGTAATTTTAGACAGAAATAAAGAGACTGACTTATTTTATAAAATAAAAAGGAATATTTTCTTTCATTTTTAAGAACAAGTAGACAATTCTTAAATATCAGAGGTTACGAGCAGAGACTATAATTCACAAATTTTTATGACTTTTTTCAAAATGAAGCGAGAAAGTTTATTCATTTCTATTGAAATAAATATTGCTTTTTATTCGACGTTATTAGACAATAACTTTTTTTCAAGATAATTTAGTTTTCTTGCTTTGCTTTGAACAGAAATTGAAAAAATTTTTAAATTGGATTTTCTTTCCATTACCTCTGATTATTTCTATTTTTCAAACTGTTCTTGAAAATTAAGCAATCAAATTTATTTATCTTTACCATTTAAAATATTACCAAATATTATATGAAATAAGAGTAACTTTTTAAGACTTCTTAAATATCACTTTATTTTTATGATGTATAGCTTATTTTCATTTTGGGAAATTTTTTTTTATTGAAGAATTTTAAAAATATTCTTCCGAATTAAGATATTGTTGTATATATCCTTTTTTAATGAGAAAATGTTCAAATTAATTTCAATATTGGTAGTAAATAATTAAGTAGATTCATGTTTTATAGAAAATATTTATATAAAATATTTCTTTATTGTTTGAAGTAATTTTTCATTTCAAATATATTTATTTAAAAAATTTTCAAAATATGTACTTCAGTACGTTTATTAATCCTATATTTTCCAAATAAAAGGAAAATTATTTATATTAGCTGTATAAGTTGTATTTTAACTTGTCCGTCAGATAAAACTTCCTTTAGAAAGTTTTTAAAGATTGAATCATTGCATATTTTATAACATGTAATTTATTATTCTATATGTGCGAAATAAGGCAATCCCACACAGCATGTAAGCTTTCTGGAAGCTTTCTGGAAGCTTCCCGGAAGATGTGGAAGAAAGGTTGGAAGCTTTCAGGAAGTTTCCAGTGGAAACTTCCAGGAAGATGGATATGTCCTCGATCAGGAGTCTTCCGTAAGTCTTTCATGGAATGTTTCAGTGAAAGCTCACTGGAAGCCTCCGTAAGTCCTTCATGGAATATTTCAGTGGAAGCTTACTGGAAGCTTCCGTAAATTATTCATGGAATATTTCAATGAAAGCTTACCGACAGCTTCCGTAAATTATTCCTAAAACATTTCAGTGAAAACTTACTGGAAGCCTCCGTAAATCTTTTATGGAATATTTCAGTGAAAGCTTACTCGAAGCTTCCGTACATCTTTTTTGAAATATTTTAGTGGAAGCTTTCAGGAAGCTTCGGTAAGTTTTTCGTTCAATATTACCGGACGCTTCCTAGAAGAAAACATGGAAGATTTAATTCACTGCAGAAAAATCATTGAAAGCTTCCAGGAAGATTCCAGTGAAAAGTTCCCGGAAAATGGATATGTCCTCGATCAGGAGTCTTCCACAAGTCGTTCATGAAATATTTCAGCGGAAATTTACCGGAAGCTTCCGTAAACTTTTTATGGAATATTTTAGTGGAAGCTTACTGGAAGCCCCCGTAAATTATTAATGAAATATTTTAGTGGAATCTTACTGGAAGCTTCCGTAAACTTTTTATGGAATATTTTAGTGGAAGCTTACTGGGAGCCTCCGTAAGTTTTTCATGAAATACTTCATTGTAAGGTTACCGAAGCTTCCGAAAATTTTTCATGAAATATTCCAGTGGAAACGTACTGGAAGCTTTCGTCAATTATTCATGAAATATTTCAGTGAAAGCTCACTGGAAGCTTCTGTAAATTTTTCATAAAATACTTCATTGGGAGCTTACTGAAAGCTTCCTTAAATTATTCATGAAATATTTCAGTGAAATATTAAATAAGTAATGAACTAATATTTCTTTGAAATATTTCAGTTTATAAATATTAGATAATTCATTGAAATATTCCTGTAATATTGCTGGAACATTTCATGTTCTATTTCAAAAAATTTTTGAATCCGACACTGAAATATTCAAGTAAGTTGTTACATTATTTCTTGAAATGTTCCAAATTAATATTTCTCAAATCTTTCAAAAAGCATGTCATGAAATATTCCTGTTATATTAAAAAAATATTTCATGAAGTGTTTGAAAAAATGTTTGAACATAACACTGAAATATTAAAGAAATATTACTGCACCATTTCCTAAAATATTTTAAATCAATAATGCGCAAATTTTTCGAGAAATATTTCATGAAATATTTCTGTAATATTCCAGAAATATTTCATAAAGTATTTAAAAAAATTTATAAATATAACAGTAAAATATTGGAAGAATATTGTTTAAACATTTGTAGTTATCTTGCGTGCGCAGCAATTTTTTCATCTTGCCAGCAGGTGGCTACTTGATTATATTTTCATGTGATCGTGAATGCGGTTGACAAACTCTTGCAATGATTCAATGACAATTTCCAATATTTCGCTGATAGGTAAACGAAGTCTTCCATTTAAGCTTCCATGAAATCTTACGGTGCAATGATTCATCAATCTTCCAACGAAATCTTCCCTGGAAGAATCACGGAAGCTTTCAGGAGCCTTTCACTGGAATGTTTCAATGACAATTTCAAACATTTCGCTGAAAGGTAAACGGAGTTTTCCATTCAAGCTTCCATGAAATCTTTTGATGCAATGATTCATCAATCTTCCAACGGAATCTTCCTTGGAAGGTTTACGGAATCTTCCAGGAGACTTAAATCGGAATATTTCAGTGAAAATTCCCAACATTTTCTCGAAAGGAAAACGGAGTCTTCTATAAAGCTTCCATGAAATCTTTCGGTGCAATGACTCATCAATCTTCCGACGGACTCTTTCTTGGAAGATTTACGGAAGCTTTTAGGAGCCTTCCACTGGAATGCTTCAATGACAATTTCCAATATTTCGTTAAAAGGTAAACGAAGTCTTCCATTTAAGCTTCCATGAAATCTTACGGTGCAATGATTCATCAATCTTCCAACGGAATCTTCCTTGGAAGGTTCACGGAAGCTTTCAGGAGCCTTCCACTGGAACGTTTCAATGACAATTTCAAATATTTTGCTGAAAGGTAAACGGAGTTTTTCATTCGAGCTTTCATGAAATCTTTCGATGCAATGATTCATCAATCTTCCAACGGAATCTTCTTTGGAAGGTTTACGGAATCTTCCAGGAGACTTAAATCGGAATATTTCAGTGAAAATTCCCAACATTTTCCCGAAAGGAAAACGGAGTCTTCTATAAAGCTTCCATGAAATCTTTCGGTGCAATAATTCATCAATCTTCCAACGGAATCTTCCTTGGAAGGTTTTTGGAGGCTTCCAGGTCTCTACTTCGTAGAAAGTTTTCTTTGCAATATTCCAGAAATATTTCTGTTTTCTTCCATAAAGCTTCCATACATATTTCAATGAAATATTCTATTGGAATATTTCGGAATATTCCAATGATATCTTTCATGTTGTGTGGGATATTTTCTTATAATATTTTATGTTAAATATTTATTTTTCAAAAATTATTATCTTTCAATCTTAAATTTTTATATAATTCAATGCAATATTTAAATGGTGAACTTAATTTAAATATGTTTATTATAACTTACAAGGAGAGTGCATTGCATTTGAGCCCAACATTTTCCCGAAAGGAAAACGGAGTCTTCTATAAAGCTTCCATGAAATCTTTCGGTGCAATAATTCATCAATCTTCCAACGGAATCTTCCTTGGAAGGTTTTTGGAGGCTTCCAGGTCTCTACTTCGTAGAAAGTTTTCTTTGCAATATTCCAGAAATATTTCTGTTTTCTTCCATAAAGCTTCTATACATATTTCAATGAAATATTCTATTGGAATATTTCGGAATATTCCAATGATATCTTTCATGTTGTGTGGGATATTTTCTTATAATATTTTATGTTAAATATTTATTTTTCAAAAATTATTATCTTTCAATCTTAAATTTTTATATAATTCAATGCAATATTTAAATGGTGAACTTAATTTAAATATGTTTATTATAACTTACAAGGAGAGTGCATTGCATTTGAGTCTTCGATTTTCTTCTAGCTTTGGGATCTTTTTTCTTACATAAAATCATAAAAAAAGCCGACTTCATTCAGTCCAACGCTCGATTTTTTCCGAGTTATGAGCAGTTTTGTCTATTTTGTTGAAAAAAATTGTATCTGCTTTATAATTTTAGTTCTCGAATTACTTATTCTACAAGGTTTTTACTGATTGCATATTGAAGTTGAGATGAGAGCCTTTCGAGTAAAAAAAACATGTCCAAAAAGCTCAAGTTGTTAAAAAGTTATGGAGGAATAAAAATAGCGCAAGTATTTAGCTGAAAAAATGCATAGAAAATAAAAGCAACATTTTAATCAGAAATTCATTTCAATATTCATCCCTTCATAAGTTTTTAACAACTCTTTTTTTTAATCGAAAGGTTTTAATCTCAAATTTAATACGTAATCAGTAAAAATCTGATAGAATAAGTAGTTCGAAAACTGTAAAATTATAAAGCAGATGCAAATTTTTAAACAAAACAGACAAAACTGCTCATAACTCGGAAAAAATCGAGCGTTGGACCAAATTGACGTGGTTTTTTTTATAATTTTATGTAAGAAAAAAGATCCCAACGCTAGAAAAAAATCCGAGACCCAAATGCAATGCACTCTCCTTGTTAGTAAGGTTTTATAAATGAAAAATATTTTTTAAATTTTTATATGTAATAATTATTTATGTAAGTATCATTTATGGTAATCTTTCATCTAAATTTACGGTCATTTAAACACTTCCGCTTTGACTAGTAATTTAAATTGTAATTCAACTGATCTAATTCGTTAACATAAAAATTGATATAAAAATTGATAAAATATATACGAATTTCTTATCAAATATTTTTCAATGATGATTCGCTGATATCCTAGTTACACGTGTACTTAGCACATGTTTTTAAAGACATTCAAATATTGAAGACGATGTGAAATATTGAAATTATAGTTTTAAAATTAAAAATTCTTAATATGAAATATTTCAAAGATATCTTTATAATGTAACTAAATTATTAATTGAATGAATTATCAAATTTTCAATTAACATTATTACATTATCAATCTATTTTGGTATTTTTTATTATGTACAGAGAACCCCTGGATTAGAAACTGGAGTGTGTCTTCATTACTGACAGCTGGCTTGTGTTATGAACATTTTAAAAATGAGGATTTTATTGATGTCGCTAAAACAAAGTTGCGACCCTATAAAATTCCTATTTCTTGGAGATTAACTGAACAGTAGAAAGTGGAGCAACAAAATCAACAAGAACGGCAACATCCACAAGAGCAGCAACATCTACAAAAACGGCAATATATACAAGAGCAGCAACAACAACAACAACAACAACAACAAGAACAACAATATCAACAGGAACAGCAACAACAACAAGAACAGCAACACCGACCGCAACAGGAGCAGCCTCAACTATCACAAGACAGGGATATTGTTATAGAAAATACAAGTATGGACATCGAAGTGAGCAAGAGTATCGGCAAAGATTTCTTATCCAATTCTCTTGATCCTTCAATAGAACCTTTATTTAATAAATCAATAGCTAATATCACTTATCCTTCAGCAAAGCAATTTCTTTGTACATTCGATGAAGAGAATAGTGATTTAAGCTACTTAAAACATGATAATTTGTCTACTGAGCTGTGTACCAACACAACATCTAATGAAGCAACGACTAGGCGTTTAAAAGTCAAAGCTTCTCGATGTTGTCAATTATATGCTCGTTCAAAACAATCCCAAATAAATACTTTAACTTGTAAGGTGAAGTAATTGCAAAAAAATTTAAGAACACAAAAAATGAAAAATCGTCATTTGCTTAAGAACTCTAAATTAAGCAGTGTTAATAAAAATATTACCATTGATAATTTTTTAGCAGATAAAGAGATAAGTGAAACTTCAAAAACAATGATTAAATTACATTTATATAAAAAAAATAGTCCTTTCGCAAAAGACGAAAAAGAATTAGCCAAAGTGATGTATTATCATTCTGCAGCGTGCTATATTCGTTTAAGAAAAGCAGGTTTAAATTTACCTTCAGAATCAACTGTTCGGTATTGGATTTCGGAGTACGATGTTATTCCAGGATTTAATGATATTATTTTTCAACGGGTTGAAGATAATTTGAAAAATTTGCCTGAAGATGAACGAATATGCGCGCTGAAGTTTGATGAAATGTCTGTGAAAGCGTATGAAGAGTATTCGAAAAAATATGATTTGATCGAAGGTTTAGTAGATATGGGCGAAAATTATAGAAGTAGAGAAGTTGCTAAGCATGCCATTCTTTTTTGTTTGGATAGCATTAATAATAAAAATCCATGGCATCAATTGTTGGCGTTCGGATTCAACGAAAATGGCGCAACAGCTGACGAACTTGAAAAAATTATTCATGCTATTTTGAGGAAATTGAAAACAATTGGTGCTGATGTTAGATCGATAGTTTGCGATCAAGGTAGCAGTAATGGAAAATTTGCGAATGTGTTGAATATTAATTTTGAAATGCCATATTTCTTTCTTGATGAAATAAAATATTTCACAGTTTTTGATTGGCCTCATCTTATAAAGCGATTGACAGCTCAATGAAGATCCCATGGTAAAATTTTCATTGGCGATGATGTTATTATGAACTTTAAAGATTTAATCCAAACATGGGAACTTGATAGAAGCCATGGAACATCAAATCTATTAGGACATTTATACGAAAATTATTTCTATCCTAATAGTTTCGATGCTATAAAAGTTAAATTAGCTTTTCAATTATTAAGTCGTTGAATAGTGAGTGCTATAAGAATAGCAGGGAAAGATCGGCTTGGATTATTATCCGATACTTGGAAAGCTTCAGCTGATTTTGTTGAAAAAGTGAATGCTGTAATAGATGCTTGTAACTCCCGTAATTTAGATACTTCAAATCAGCTGAAGCGTCCATCATCAAATAAATATCTAGAGATTCAGCAGCGTCTGGAAAACTTCGTTGAATGGTCGCGACAGTGGACCGTAAAAAATGCAAAAGAGAAAGCTTCAAAACCACCATGCTTCTTGGGACTACCTTTAACCGTACAGGCTTCATTGAGTATTTATGATGATATTAAATTTCAATTTCCCGAATTTGAATTAGCTACAGGTCTTTGTAATCAAGATTCGGTTGAACACGTTCACTCGCAATTACGCCGAAGGGGTGGATTCAATGCAAATCCAACGTATAGAATGTACAGATTAACGTTTCGTCATATTTTGTCAACAAATTTTATTTACAGTGATAATAAAGGTAATGTAACTTATGAAGATGCGGGTTTTTTGATAGATTCAAATATTGCTCAAAGTTTAAATGATAAATTAGAAACAGTTTCGTCAAATGATATTAAGAGGCGGTCGGGTCTATTCGCCGCTACATATAGGGTGGCGCTGCGGTCAGGTGAGAGAAATCTATTAAATATTTTTTATACAGCTATTTACAATTTTCTGAGACGACAATATACTTTTAATGTTGTCATTTCCTCTAGCCATCTATATGTAGAATAATTATTAATACTTATCTTGTTTGAAAAGTCTGAAATATTGTTATAAAGCGAAAAATGCGATGCAACGTAGGACCGATGTAAACATGCGTGCACCTTCCCTTAGTGCGACAGAGAGAGCAATACTAAAGAATGATGTATGCTAATGTTTACGTCGGCTCTACCTCGCGCCGCATTTTTCGCTTTATAACAATATTTTAGACTTTTCAAACAAAATTAATATTAATAATCATTCGACATATATATGGCTAGAGGAAATGACAAGATTAAAAGTATATTATTGTTTCAGTAAATTTTAAATTGCTATATAAAAAATATTTTATATCTTTCTCTCACCTGACCGCAGCGCCACCAAGCGGCAAATGGTTCCGACCGCCTCTTAATTTGCTAGAATATGAATTGAGAGAATTAAATGAGATTCAGGAAATTGAAGATGCTGCCAATCAACTGGATATGTATTTAATGATGGATTCTGATGATATGGTCGAAATGCGAAATCATAATATGTTTGAATCAAATGCGATTACTTTTTTTACAGGCTACATAGCCAAAAAATGTTTAAGTAAATTTCCTTGTGATGAGTGTCAAAATATGTTTGTAAAAGATGTTGTTTCTTTAAATACCAGTAATAAAGAATATATTAAATACAGGGACTATTCGCATTCTGGTTTAAACATGGCAGAAGTAATATACTTGACAATACCAACAGAAACTTTTACGAGTGTAGTAGATTGTCAATTACAAGCTTTTAACAAATGTTATGAACGTATGTGGCATGAAAGAAAATTATTACTTCATTTTATGGAATATGTTGAAGCATATACACGAACAAAATTTTCAAGTTGGTTTGATCAAGATAATATTTGCTACGCACATAGAATTCATGCTTTGCAATTTCTAAAGAGTTAAAGTTTATGCCAAGACACGCGAGCACAATAATAAAAATAAACATTCGGCTAAGAGAAATATTGTTGATAAAAATCAGAAATTAAAAAATGTTACAAATATTTATATTTATGTTTAATGGTGTTAAAATATTTTGTTAATATAAATATTTATAAATTTATCTTGAAGTTATTATAATTATTTCATTTTATTCGACGTTATAAAATATTATGTTAAATCTAAGTTTATGACCTCTAGAAACAATACTTTTTTTCATGTTTAGTTCCACAGCTGATGCAGTAAATTCTACCTAGAACGAACGCCGATGTGGGTCTAGGTAGCCACAGGGATATAATACCTTATTGTATGTTGACTATATGCTTAATAACAATTAGTTTAGTATGCATATGTTACCATAGAAATGATCGGCTGACAATAATACGCGCGTAATAAGTCGCATGGTTAGCTTCAAGATATTTTTCAGAAGCAGGATGCAGAGCAGTTTAATTATATTTTTTTTCAGATGAAATAGGTAGCGATTATTTTAATAATTAAATTTATTTATTGTTAATAACAACGTGCGAAAAATTAAAAAAAAAATTTTTTTTAGCTTTACGTAGATTTAGATTTTTTGTAGATGGAGTTTATATTATTATTTCTTAGTTTATTCTTTCAAAAAAAAATTTTAATGACCTCTAGAAACAATCCTTTTTTTCAGGTTAAGTTCCAGAGTTGATGCAGTAAATTCTACCAAGAACGAGGTGATGGTATTATTCGAACGCCGATGTGGGTCTAGGTAGCCAACGGGATATAATACCTCATTGTATGTTGACTATATGCTTAATAACAATTAGTTTATTATGCATATGTTACCATAGAAATGATCGGCTGCCGATTATACGCGCCTAATAAGTCGCATAGTTAGCTTTAAGATATTTTTCAGAAGCAGGATGCAGAGCAGTTTCATGATTTTTATAGAAGCAGGATGCAGAGCAGTTTCATATTTTTTTCAGTTAAAATAGGTAGCAATTATTTTAATAATTAAATTTATTTATTGTTTATTGCAGGGTGCGGAAAAATATTCAATGCATTTTTATTTGCAGCATGCGTGAAAATATATATTTATTTTTATTTCTTTCAGCTTAACGTTTTGTGTAGGGCTACAGGCGAAGAACTCCACGGTTTTATTTATAATTATTATATAAAAAAATTATTGAATACTTAAATATAATTTTGGATTTATAATAAGAATTAATATAAGTACACTATAATTTGTTTATAATAAAAAAAAGTCCAACGCTTTTTTGAACAGTACCTCCAGGGTAGTGTGGAAAACTGTTCAATTATATTTATCAACTACCCTGGTAACACAATCTGACGCAATCGCGAGTGCGCAGAACATGCTTCGTATGCTTCAGCATTCTATTGTAGTTCTGCAGTCAGAAGCATGCAGCAGCTACTTCGCAGCAGCTTAGCAGCAGACTTACGACAGGTAGATTGCGGTTTAAAGAAGTGTATATTGCACGCGCGCTTACAGTAGAATTGCGGCAGACTTACGAAGGTAAGCATGCAGCAGCTTCTTCGCAGCAGCTTAGCAGCAGACTTACGACAGATAGATTGCGGTTTAAAGAAGTGTAGATTGCACGCGCGCTTACAGTAGAATTGCGGCATACTTATGAAGGTAAGCATGCAGCAGCTACTTTGCAGCAGCTTAGCAGCAGACTTACGACAGGTAGATTGCGGTTTAAGAGGCGGTCGGAACCAAATCGGTGACTTGCGGTATATATCAAGTCAGCATTTTTCGCTTTACGATAATATTTTGTATATTTTTATGGCTTAAACTATTTCAAATTATTCTTTATATACATGACTAGAGGAAATGACTATATTTTTACCATATGAATAAGTAAATAAATTATTATAAGCATTTATTACAAATATCAAACTGACTTGACATATACCGCATGCAAAAAACTGTCGTGTCGATTGTTAGGTGGCATTTTTCGCTTTATAACAATATTTTTTATATTTTTGTGGCTTTAACTATTTTAAATTATTCTTTATATACATGACTAGAGGAAATGACTATATTTTTACCATATTAATAAATGAATAAATTATTATAAGCATTTATTACAAGCACCGAACTAAGTCACCGATTTGGTTCCGACCGCCTCTTAAAGAAGTGTATATTGCACGCGCGCTTACAGTAGAATTGCGGCATACTTACGAAGGTAAGCATGCAGCAGCTTCTTCGCAGCAGCTTTGCAGCTGACTTACGGTGCCGTTTAGAGAATGGTGTAGTGTGCACGTGCTTGCAATGGAATTGCAGCATATTTACCAAGTCTACGTGAAGCATATACTTTCCAGCAGATTCACAGCATATACTTACGAAGGTAGCTTAGAGCAGATACTTCGCAGCAGCATTGGAGCGAAGTGGTAACATATACAGTGCAAATAGAAGATGGAGTAAAGCATGCGTTTTTGTAAAAAAATTTCAGCATCGTATGAAATATATTTTTATTACTTAGTAGACAAACAGCGTTAACATTGCTATTAATATAAGAATGTATTGGAAATCTGTCTTCATATCGTTATTTTACGTTTATATATAAGTTTGTTTAATATTATTGACAATATTATATAATTTTTTATATATATGTAGTATAACGTCCTTATTTATTATAAATATATTATTTTGTCTGATAAAACGATGTTCAATGGCCATCCTACTAACATTTAGGTATTATAAAAACAAAATTATTTCCACATATTAAACAAAAATTGTATTTAATTAATAATTTTTATTCAATTTCATTCCAAATAACAAATTTTGTAGAACGATAAGAATCACATTTTAATGAATTACATTTTCTTATTAGAAACTAAATGAAATTATTCCTTCTTTTCATTTTGATATAAGCTTTTGGAATACTTAATAATTCTGTATTTTTTTTTATCGATAATATAATATTTTTTTGGACTTCAATATAAAGTATTTTCAATACGCATTTTATGAACATGATATACGTAGCATTTTTATACGTAGTAAACGGAATAAAACAGACTAATTTTCACCCACTGAATGTTTATAATATATTTTTCTAACGATTTAAATTCTGGAATTTTTAAATTATGTATTGTGCGAAAAAGAGATAAAAGTTTATTCATTTGGTTAAAAAAAAAAGAAAAAAAATAAGATAAATTCATGTACATCAAGGTTATGAGTATTGAGGAATGAGTCTCGACTATACATTTCAGCTTAAATCTTGGTCAAAAGAAACGTATACGGTTGTATTAGAAACAGTAAAAAACTTTCTTTTGGAACATTTAAAGAAGCTCCTAGATATAGATAAAAGTAAATTGAAAATATAGTTTATGGGAGAGGAATTGCATGTTGTAGTGGTAATTTGCTTACGTCAATTTTTTTTCACAGTTTATATAAAATCAAATTGTTCACCACAAGTAATCTGCTGCAGACCGCTTGCGAAATTCCATGGCAATTCTTGTGCACGCGAAAGTCATGAGAGGGTCTCGTTAAGTGCACTTGTAATTACGTAAAACTCCTTAATTCTGCTGCGCAGCACTTAATGTTAGTAAACTTTTGCACTTCTAGTGCAATTCTGTCGAACGCGCAAGTGCTCGCAATAATTCTTTTGATATTGCAATTTCAATCTTGCAATTTCATCGCAATTCTACCGCAAGTCATCTGCTGCAGACGGCTTGTGCAATTCCATTGCAATTCTTGTGCACGCGGAAGTGATGAGAGGGTCTCGTTAAGTGAACTTGTAATTACGTAAAACTCCTTAATTCTGCGGCGCAGCACTTAATGTTAGTAAACTTTTGCACTTCTGGTGCAATTCTGTCGAACGCGCAAGTGCTCGCAATTATCCTTTTGATATTGCAATTTCAATCTTGCAATTTCATCGCAATTCTGCTGAGCGTCACCTAACGTAATTACACATCAGCAGAAATATAGCAGAAATCGGAAGCATATGACGTATGGTCTGATGTAATTTCACTGACGGTCAAGTCAATTGCGTCAGAATTGCGTCGGAATTGCAAATTTTTTGTTACCAGGGTATTTATTTGTTTTAGCAAGACAAAAATAAATATAGTTAAGGTGAAAGATGTGGTTTTCCATCGAATCATATTACTACCTAAAAGGTAAATACTAACATAATGAAAAAAATAGAAATCAATATTATAAAGAATTATACAAATATTATTATTGTTTACATAAATTTACAGGCTTGCAAGTAAAATGTTTTTTTCACTGGAAAATATGAAATTATGTATACAATTTGCTATTAAGTGATGATTTGATGTGTCGGTGATAATTTTTAATATTTGCATATAATGAGGTATGATTATTCATATTTTTTATTATAATTTTATTTGCATTATAATTTATGGTAAACAGAATTGTTAAATTATATTGAAAATTTTTTTACAGATCGATTCGGAGAGTCAAAGAAGTATCATCCTCGAAAAATCAATAGCATGAATATCATGTGCAAGTATAAATAAATGTGTAAATGTAATTACAAATTAGAATAAGGTTTTGGATACTGTAACGATGTAAAATTTTATGCAGTATTTTATAATGTATTAGAAAAACAATATTTGTTTATTTAATAAATGGTTTCCGATAAAAGTTAATTGTTTATATTATTTAGCATAACCTTCAAATATTAACATTTTTTGTAATTGATTCATTATCAAGATTGTATTTATTATAAATATAAAATAAATCTTATATTTTGTACATAACAAAATTAATATTTTATGTTTAACTTAAAATCATGGAAAGTTATTTAATAACTGAAAATCAAATGAATTAATAATAATACTAATAAATTATAAAAACCAGATTTTAAATGCTTTTTATAGCGTTGTATAATTTTCGAACAATTTCAATGGTTTGTTTACAAAATTAGCAATTTTTTTTTATTTTTTGTTTTGTTAAATATTAATGTTTAATATGAATTTGTTCAAAATTAAAATATTGAACTGCTTTACTGTATTTAATTACAGAAATAACCAAATTATTTAAAAATAATTGAAAATAATTTATTTAAAATTAATATGAAAACATGAAGAAAAAAATGAATTCAATAGAAAATCATTTGATAAAAAAAATATTTTTTGAAAAAAAAGTATTAAAATATTTCTTGTGATCATAAGAACAAAATAATAAATTTTCCAATTATTTATTTTTTCTTCAAATTTAATGAAAAAATTTTTCTTATAAATTTTAGCTTAAGGTGATTTAGTAAGAAGCTGCGGTGTAAAGGTTAATGTCATAGTCCCCAGTACATAATATAAAATTTTTAATGATTAACACATAGTTGAAACTTCGTGAGCAGCTTCATTTCGATGAGTCTACCAAACTTTTCTCTATGGCAACTCTCGATATCGCTGCTTCTTCGAGCTATCGATTTTTGAACATGTTGAATTTACGACCTTTTGTTTTGCGATTAACACATACTTAATTTTTTGTAATTTTGAAAGATAATTTCATACTAAATACGAAAATAATTTTGTCCGACAAATATATCGCTGCCATGAGTCAGTCTACCATTCTCAACATGTCGTATATAAGTCATTTTGTTTAGCGATACACACATACCTCATACTTACAGATATATTTCCTTTTTTTAGTTCAAATTAAAAAATCATTTTGTCCAACAAATCCCGTGCGCCGTTTTATCAGACCGACAAACCAAACATGCAATCTATACGGTTTTTATTTCCTGATTAACATATTTCGGACAACGGTTTTGCGTGATAAAGGAGCATAAATGATGATAAAATAATCTATTGTCCGACAAAAATAATGAAGCTTAATGTCAGTCGGATAAATTCAAAGTTACAAATAATTTTTAGACAATTATTAATGATTCAATTTCAAAGGTATTGACGATGGCGGATATCCCATCCGATTTGACTAAAAATGTACACCCACCGTTAATGGATTCTTTCCGAATGTTTTGAAATCCTGAATTTTCATTGGACCGTTCCGTTGTTTTCTATGTTTCTATTGGAACATTTTAAAAAATTCGGAAAGAATCAATTAACGTTGGGTGTACATATTTCTGTGTTATAAAATAGATAATTCAGTATTATAATTTTGTATTAAAAAATATCGAGATTTATCTCAATATTTTGACGAAAGAATTGTGCTGCCGAAACGTGTCAATAATACTGATTTGAATATAAAAAATAAGGTTCTTTCTTTCCTTTTGCGTTTAATTTAAAATTCAAAAGTATTAAAATTATTACTATTCGAATTGAAAATATAAATATTGAGCAAATGAACAATTAGAAACTCTAATTTTGAGATTTTGAAATTATGAAACATTTCAAATTTGATAAATGCTTGATAACGAAGAGTGTTAATTTTTGTTTAAATATATTTTGTCATTTACGCATCATTTAAGAATTAACCTTTAAAATACTGTTAAAATAAAGTTTTCTTTATTACTCAAAATAAAGTTTTTACACAATAAATTAAAGCTCCTTTTAAACTAAAATCTTTTGTGGATTTATAATTGATATACTGACAAATGTTGATACATAAATTGAGCTTTTTTTAATCAAATAATATAATATAAAGAAATATACTAAAAATAATATAAAAAATTGGTTTTAATTGGCATTATGAGAATTTAATTATTTTAATTAAAATCAGATCTTTCATTTTCATCTTCATCTTCACTTGTATCGCTCATTTCATCGATCTCATGTTCTTCGCCATCATCATCATCACTTTCTGATTCTGAAATGAAATAAAAAATTTTATTTAAAAAAGGTAATATATTTATTTTCTTAATGTAAATGTTTATAGGATATCTACCTGAAATATCAGACGATAATTCTTCAAATGAAGGACTCATACCTCCATTAAGAGGCGGCCGTATAGTTCTGTCCTTGTCTAATCTGAATTTTCGTTATAATTAGTAAACTAAATATTTTTATACAAAAGTAAGGGCAGAGCCCAATAGATTTAAGGATGAATAGACGATTCTATTCTATGAAAAAATATAAAATTTTCATTAGTTTTCGAGTGAAGTCTGAAACGGAAAGAGAATTGAACACTTCAATCAAATTTAACTCTTTTTCCGTTTCAGACCTCACTCGAAAACTAATGAAAATTCTATATTTTTTTTCATAGAATAGAATCGTCTGCTCATACTTAAATCTATTGGGCTCTGCCCTTATTTTTGTGTAAAAATATTTAATTTAGCCATAATAACGAAAATTTAGATTAGACAAGGACAGAACTATACGGCCTCCTCTTAAACCAATGGTATTCATAAACATTTTCTATTAAGTTTCAGCCACAATTTTCTGGTGCATATTCACTAGGTACTTTCATATGTGCATTGCGCCATATACTGCAAATATAAATAGTACGCTTAATTTGTTGCAATAATTCTTGCTTGCTTGGCGGTAAGCATGATGCATCATATCCAACTATCTTACTTTTTAAAATTTTTTCATTTTCACTGGACATTTTGTATCCTTTTAGAAACAGCTCATGCCGACCTTTATTAACATCTGTCGATTTAAGAGAGTACATTTTACAAACGTACTCCTCAATAGTATTAAAAACTGGACTTGAAAAATCAATTTGTGTCGGTGAAGTATGAATTAAATTAATAAAGGCCTCTTGAAACTTTTTATTTTTTTGCAAAATTCCAAAAGGTCTCTTTTTGCCTTTACGATAAAATGATGGATTATAGTCATTCTCAGTAAATATGTGACATACCGCAAGTGCTCTTGATAATTCTTCACCAAGATCTTTATAAATTTTATTAATATCAAGATAAAGTTTTTTTGTACCTGTACTTAAATCTATAATAATTTCGGTTTCACCTTTACGAAATTTAAAATTAGAAATCATTATCACTGGAATATCTGAATCTGTACAGTGAATAGTAACACGATAATTATTGTTGAATTGGCAGACATGATGGACAATCTTCGTATCAGCCTCTTCATGATAACAGGTAAAATCATAATTTATTGATCTCTTAACAGTACCATTATGTACTTCATAGGTATAACATTTGTCGTAATTTAATTTAATTTTTTTTTCAGCACATAAAACTGCAAATCCATCGTTTGCCCAGTCATCGATTAAAAACTCTACAAACTTTCTTTTAAAGTTAGAGCTTCGTAATAATTTACTAAACTCTGCGGGTCTTTTGTTTTCACGTCGAATATCATAATGTATATCCTCCTCACCTCTCAAACGATGCTCATAGTCTTTGATGCTAGGATCATTAAATTTATCAAAAATAATATGAATTTCTTTTTTATTGTAAATAAGAATTTTAAAAATATGTTTCGAAATTTTCTCTTATTTGCTTGGTAAATTTTTAAAACTATGTAATAAGTAATAACCATCGTATATATGTATATCCGCATCTGGAGGATGTATATTGTCTGGCTGATGCTTAATTAATTCCTGAATTATCAAAGATTTTTGAGTTTTGCAAATATTTCCATCATAATGGCAAAATGCAAAAGAAAGCGGTGCTAGTGGATATTCTAAAAGTTTTTTTAAATTTAAATTTAAATCTTTTTGCAGACAAGCATACAATAATCTACCGAAAACATCTCGCTGCATTTTTATTTCTTTGACTTGTCCATTAATTTTGACTTTTTTTGTATTTTTATAACTAAAATTCATAATTTTATTTTTCGGTATGGCTTTATCAAATCTTTCTGCATCAGAAATTATATCCAATATAAATTTGTTGCGTTGGTTTTCACCTTCAGTTTCCACAGACGATAAAAATTGGTGAACTTCGTGAGGTACAGATTGCCCGGTTGAAATATTGTACAGATGATCATGAGACAAATTAGTTGAAAAGGGATCTGTGCATTGTTTTATGAATTGCAGTAAGGATTCTAATTTTTCACTCCAATGTTTTATAATAGAACTTTTTAATTCTTTTGTAACTTCGTCAGTTTTTTGCAAATTGCAGAACTGCATAATTTTTGAACTTATGCTAGTACGTAAAGAATGAGTTATTGCCCATTTCATTCGCGAGAAAAAAGAATCTGTGATGTTTATAATACCAGATGCTCTTGAAGCTGCATCAGCGTTTACCGTTTGTTCAAGCGTCAAATCAATTGGGATTCTTGAGAATTTCTTAGAAGTTCTCCGGATACCAATGAAATTATCCTCACTATCATTCAGTAATCCAGGGTGTGTTTCTTCAATATGTTGTAATTTATCAAGATAAATTGTCAAGTATCTCGAATAATTATGATGATTCATCGAAAAAAATATATTTGCTATCTTAGACAAAACATACTTGTATAAATCAAAATCAGCTGAACGAATACTATATTCTGTCATTAGGTAATAATCAACTAGTTTAGTATACAGTAAATATATTTGTGCTGTTTTTCCGTACTTTCCTCGCAAATTTTTAAATAATTTCTGAATAGAATCATTATTTATCTGTGGTTCGATATTTTTTGGAGCATTGAATTCTATTGAATAAGTTTTAATATTTTCAATGTTTAATTCGTTATTATTTTGACATTGTAGGAATTTTTCAAAATGCAGAATTTGTAGAGCCAAAGACAGCAGCGGGTGAATTTTTCTACATCTATTGAAATGTTTACCCGTTAAAAAAGTATTGACGGAGCCACTTGCTGAAATTCCGCTATCTATCAATATATTTGTCAAGCCAGAACCACTTATGAACTTTCCAATCGCTGTATGGTACGACATCATGATATGAAATGCTCCTAAGTGAATAAAAAGTGGAGAGAATTCATTCTCAGCACTTTGAATTCTTAAGGCTATTTTAGCCATAGCTAAATCATATGTGACATTAAAATACGATTTACTAGAGAATTATTTATTTGCGTTAAGTATTCTATTTTTTAAATACTACTTAAATCTGGAATAATTCTGGCATGGTAGCCCACCCACATGGGAGTATTTTCAATTTTTAATAGGTGGGACAATAACCATGTGAATTGCGTTTGTTGATAATTTGATAGATTTGATGGGTCTTGTATAATTTCTATGCTACTTTGCCAAAATTCTGGGCGACGTTGCTTGGCATGACCTAAATCTTGAAATTCGTCCGGTTCAAAAGATCTTTTTCTACGTCCACATGTATTACGCACATTTAATGGAATATTACTTGCATTATGCGAAGGTGCATTTTCGATATTTTGTATGGTATTCAATTTTTCTGTAGTAGGTATAGTTTGGTACATAATACCCACTGTATCATGCAGTGATTCTTTTCCTGCAGTCGATTTTCCTGACGTTTCCACAAATCTATCGAAATTATCCCACGCAACACCAGAAGATAATATCGAAGTGGGATATATTCCTGATGGACATAAAAGTTTTTTCGATGCACAAGAATAAGCCGCTGAAGTTTCTAATTCAATTATAGTTGAATAACTAAGGCAGTAACCTTGTCTACTTAATACATTTATAACTTTCTCACTGCCAGTTATGCTTTTCATACCTATTCCCAATAAAATATGCTTGCTAGGTTTAATGTTACCTCGAGTTATAGTGTAGATTGAATCTTGCGAATGAATCGATGCTAACCTTTTAACGCGATCATTAACTCTATTAACAACACCAATTAAAGCGACTGTCCAAAATGAATTTAGCCAATGAGGTATTTCACATTCACCTTTGCTCAAAACTTCAGCGTCAAGATATTCCGGTAAAGTGTTTTTTTTTTATTTTTAAAATATGCTCGCGATATTTCAAGGCAAATTCCACAGCTTGTTGTTCAAAAATAATTTGTCGAATTTCTTCATCATCTATAGTTGCTAAATCTACTTCAGCTGATGCAACGTACAGTTTACGGACAAATTTTACGAAGTTAACTTTTTTCTTAAATTTATTGTGAATTGTATTTTTTACGGTATTTGTACAAAACATTGAGTTACATTCAACGTCTCCAACGTCATATAATTCTTTCAAAAATTGAACAAAGCAATTTCTTATATGAGTCAATGAAAGAATTTTATTATTTTGTAAAATTTCTTGTTCAATAAATTCCATCAATCGTTCTCTTGCTATTTTGTGAAAATCACGATTAACAGCCCACTCGTTACTTTCTGGGCGATTTTTATAATTTTTGTATTTTGTATAATAATCGAAATGACAATGACTATGATACGTCAAGTTTACACTTGCAACATTGTTACTTTCCTCCTCAATGTTTTTCAATAAATTTAGATCATTTAATTCAGTCGCATAAGTTTCAAGGGTTTGTAGACACTTGAATTTATTTTTGATTTTACAACAGTAATATTTCCTTCCTTTACGTGTAATTAAAATTTTTGAACAAAAAAAACAATGTTCCGCAGAAATTTTATCCGTAAAACTCTCTACCGTTGAATCATCAATCATTTCGGCAGTCAACCTGCGAAAGTAAGCATTATACCATTAAAAATATAATTATGCGTGAAAATATGTTTGTAAAATAAATTTATAAAAATTATTTAAAAGTGTAAAAAAATTTATTACAAAAATATACTCTAATATATTTTTTAGTATAATGTACTTAAAATGACATATGTGTACGTAACCAATAGGAAAAAAAGGGTTATATGTTTGATTAAATTTGGTTTAGTAATTCTTAAGATACGACTCCATGTACAAAAATAAAATATATATAAAAAATTTGCAATAATTTTGATATTTTTAAGTATTTATGCAACCCACTGAACTTATTCTTTAGAAAAGTGTAATATATCTAAGAAATTTTATTATTAAATTGTAGAAACTTTAATCAATTCCAATTTGGAGCAAAAAAATAAAAAATTTACAGTTTATTACATAAAATACATAATAAATTTTTAATTTAATTGTCTTTGCATAAATATTAATATAAAATTTAAAGTTAATATTGATTCTGTAAGGTGAGGTTATATTGTATGTACAAATTGAAAAGGTAGTTGAAAAATGCGGTTTCGTACTTACTCGTTTAATACATTATTGTCACCAATCTGGATTGGATTTCGGGAAAAATAATCATTATCACTCTCCAGATAAGAATCACCAGTCGTATTGCTGTAATTTTCTTATACGAAATGCATGAATATTGTTATCTTTATATATTAAAATTTATAAATAATAATAATATATATTTTACTAACGTTGAAACAGAAGATAGATGCACATCAGCTATATTGGAATCTGATACAGATGACGATGAATCGGAGCTATGAAAATACAGTCTCAGATTATTGAATTCCAATGTGTAAAAAATTTTATAATTATAAATAATATTTATATAGACTTACGTTGAATCACGAGATACCATCAGATGTACACCAGCTATATTTGAATGTGATGCGGATGTTAATGAACTGGAGCTATGAAAATGCATTCTCATATTATCGCATTGTTTAAAACGTTTAAAAAAATTTATATTTATAAATAATATATATATATATATATATATATATATATATATATATATATATATATATATATATATATATATATATATTACAGACTTACGTTGAAGCACGAGATAACACATCATTAGCTATATTTGAATGTGATACAGATGTCGATGAATCGGAGCTATGAAAATAAAGTCTCAGATTAATGCATTGTTTAAAATGTGTTAAATTAAGGAAAAAACGAAAATAGAATAGAACTACAATAGAAAAATCTGAAAAAACAACTTTGACTTTGAAAAAGCCATGTAAAGAATACTTGTTGATTTTTTATTACTTTTATTTTTATGTATTTTTTCCCGTACAATTAAATGGTGCAAATTTTATTAGTCTCAAATGATGTTAATCATATTATAAACGTAAAAATTTTATACATGTATGTGCATATTAAAATAATAAAATTTTTTTTTTAACACGGTCTTGTCACAATGTTTTCTCTTAAAATGATAAATATTATAGGTTATAGAAATAATAAATTATTTACAAGTCACACTGAAATATCTATAAAATAAGTAAATTTAACTTTAAAAAATTAATTAGAAACTTAATTTTCTATAAATGTACGAAGAGCGAGGTAAAATTTCGAATTAATAATCAAAAAATTTCTTTTAAATAAATTTACTTTAGATCAAAATTAAATAATAATAATATTATACTAGCTTTACTTGTCTGAAATTCACAACAACTATAAAGTAAAACTAGCATAATATTATTATCTAATTCAGATATGTCGTTTATATAATTTATTTACGAACATTTTAAACAAAATGAAAAGAATTAATTAATTTAGAAATCTTGCAGTTTTAGTGCTAGCTTCTATTATCAATAATTATGCAAATGCATAATAAAATTATAAGAGATTTTAACCTTAATATTCAATGTTACTTTAAAGAATTGAAAAGTATACACGCACAATAAAATTACATGCAGAGAAGATATTATAAAACTCTGCTCTTAAAGGAGGTTATCTGATCATTTCCGAACTCTCAAGAAAATCGACGCGTAAAAAAACTGTTATTTAATCTCACGTGTTATACGTACAATATTATTAAAATAATTATATGTATTTTACTAATAGAATTTATTATTAGAATATAATTGTATTTTAAATTATTTACTAGAAATTATTTTTGATTAATTACTATTAAAAAATCAAATATAATAGTTTCAAGATTTTTTTTCTATTTCAATCAATTTAATAAAACAAAATTGAATTAACTTACTTTTCCCATATCAAATATTTTTTCTTTATTACGTTGAATTCTTTATAACATGTAGAATGATAACCTACAATATCATCATCCCAACTATTTGGTAGTACCGCGTCATTGTATTTATGTCCAAAATGTTTTCTACATTTTAAAAAAGTCTGACATAATTGCCAGATATCCAAGGTAAATTTTTTTATTTGCTCTCTTTTTGGGCGATATCCTGGCTTATCTACACGGAAAAAGGTAAATACCATTAAAATCAATACTACACGTAGTATGTATTATTTCTGTGATAAAGTATTGAAAAAAAATGTAATAGTATAATTTTAATCAATACTATATTTCAAATTTTAACTACTAATGCTGGCATAACTATATTACGAACTGAGTGCATGAATTTCCGCTACGTAGTACCTATTTTTTCGGTACTAGGACTGATATTTCACCTATCCGATCCAGGGGTAAAATTTTGCAGAGAATATAATTGCTATATATAGAACTGATTTTCCCATACTAGAATTAAAAATTGATGATTCTAAAATCATTTTTATAATATACAACCCTTTTAAATTACTAATAATTAATTTTCAACTTAACAGGATGTCAGAGCTGTTAGAATCGATTTTTGCTTTTTTTATTTTGTTGACATCTTTTTAAATTCATTAATCAAACAAATATTCTAACTTATCCGCACTATAGCTATGTTAGTACAATCATTTTTGTTAAAATAAAAAGTCATTTGAATTTATTTCTTTTATAAACTTAGATTGAAAGTTAGATCAAGCTTGACAAACCTAACCTCGAAATACTATACATCGTAAGTTTGTATATAACTTTTTATGTATAGCATCTCGGTGGATTTCATGAGTTGTCCGCACTCAAGCTTAATCTTACAAATTTCTTTATTGTAGCAAAAAAATTCATCTGCTTTTTCCCGTTTATAATAATCAACTCAAGTTTAAAATTAATAATTAGTAGTTTGAAATTTTTACATATTATATGATCGATATTATATTTATTGATTGCTAAAAATTTATATACAATTTAATGGTTTTTACATTATGATAAATTAGCTGTATTGAAGTTTCATATTCGACAGCGCCGCAGTAAATATTGTATAGGTACTATGTTAGTAAAAGATAATGTAGTCCCGTAGTACGGAAAAATTCGGTACTATACCACACAATTCTTGGGACGAGTCGCGTTAAAAAATGTACTTATATAGGTCGTTTTAAAATATATACTGAGTATCAATTAAAAAACGACTAGTAATATTCTTTCTAGTACTGACTCAAATTAGTACATTCTTTTCAGGTATTTTCCTTTTTCCGTGTATAAGTGCGTTACAAACAAAACACTATTATTTTTCTGATAAACACGAAACTCTACTCCAATTTTGTTTTTGGCGCTCGACTCCGATTTTGTTTCCGGAGCTTTTAAAGTTGGAAGTATCAGTGCGCGCGCATGTTTTTCAAAAGTTATCCACGTTTTAAAGACAGAATAAGGCGGGAATTTCAAATAAGAAGAAAAATCCTCTTTTAAAAAAATGATGGATAAATTCTGTCATCACGATAAGATTGTTTTTATTGGTTGAAACAAACCATAGCGGAATAGCGCGAAGTTTAAAATTTTAAAATTTGACAGCAATTGCTTGAAAAATTATAACCATCAAATTAATCGTTTAACCTAATTATGCATGTGTTTGGAAATTGTTGATGAGAAAAAAAAACAAACAAATAAAATCCTTTTTTAAAATTAGATTTTAATTAAAGTATCAATGTATGTCAAATTTATTTTTATTCATTTTGATTTTTATATTAAAAAGTTAAATAATATTATAAATTACATTTAATAGAAAAATAAATACAGTAAGGCACACGAAGCGCGCTTAGAACTGCTAGTAATTTAAAATAACGAAATAAATTTAATTATGTTATAACTTTTTAAATAATATTAGAATTCCATGTTTATTTTCATCTAATTATTAACACACATACACACATATTTATGCATCCATGCATGTATATATTATTAAAGAATAAAAAATTAATAAAAAAAATAGAGATAAATAATATTTTTTATTCTACCTGTATATATATGAGCCCTTTAATTAACTCCATCTCCTCCGCGCACATCGATTAACTCCATTTTACAAAAAGTGGTGAAATGCGATGATTGAACATTTGCAGCATAAAATTTGTCGGACAATAGTAACACTGTATTGTATATTAGATTTCTTACCAATTTAAACAAAAATTAGAAATGTGTTAATCAGAAAACAAAAACCGTATAGATTACATGTTAGGCTTGTCGGTCTGATGAAATGGCGCACGGGATTTGTCGGACAAAATGATTTTTTAATTTGAACTAAAAAAAGGAAATATATCTGTAAGTATGAGGTATGTGTGTATCGCTAAACAAAATGACTTATATACGACATGTTGAGAATGGTAGACTGACTCATGGCATTTGAACAAATTTTTTTTATAAAGAAAATGCATTTTGTTATTATGTTTTAGAACATTGCATTAAAATAAATTTTTTATGATGTAACAAAATACTTACAAATTTTAGTGTGCTGATTTTAAACAGCAGTAATAAGAAATATACTTTGAAAAGGCATATCATAAATATAAAAAAATATTAACTTACAAGAAGAGTGCATTGCTTTTAGGTCTCAGATTTTCTTATAACTTTGTGATATTTTTTCTTACATAAAATAATGAAAAAACCAGCGTCTGTTCGGCCCAACGCTCGATTTTTTGAGAGTTATGAGCAATTTCGTCTTCATTTTAAGACATTATAAAATGAAGACGAAACATATTAACGTTGAGATTAAAACCTTGCAATTTAAAAAAAAAGTATTCAAAAACTGAATTTGTTCAAAAGCTATGAATGAATGAAAACGACGCCTCCTAATCATAAGATTCTACTTCAGAAGTGCTCGCAACAAAATGCTATTTCAAATCCAATTCAATAAAAGTCTCTTTCGAATCATAATGCAACACAATGCTGATTCCCGTAACGCGTCAACAAAATTCTCCTTCACAGACCAGTGTAACATAATTCTATTTCGGTGACCAATGTAACACAATTCTCATTCGAGCTCAGTACAATATAATTCTAACTCGTCGGACAGCGCAAGAAAATTCTACTTCGGATGTTAGAACAACAAAATTCTGTTTTGGAGAAATAAGAATTTACGATTGTTCTAAATTATTAGCATGCATAATTGATAATCTATTATTATTAAAATATATTGTATTAAACAGTAATGATATTATATTTTAATGCTATTAATACAAAAAAATATATAGTGATATAAATATGAATATATTCAATAAGCACGTACAAAAAAACTCGGACATTCTTAAAATGTTCTACGTGAAATAACAATCTGAAAAAATTCACAGCTACTCTTTGGACCAAATAGAATCATTTTAAAGGGACTTGTTTTTATATTTTTTTTTCGCTCCACTCTAATATATAGGCTTGTCTCTGAAATAGTAAGTAGAAGGTGTACATAGGTGTAGTAGTAATTTAATTTTAATAGGAAATTATAACTATTCATTATTAATAATAAAACATAATAAAGTATGAAACAACAAAAAGATTTATTTTGTAAAAATGTTGTCGTAGAAATCAAAAGTTTTGAATAATAATAATAAATTGATTAATATTATAAATTAATATTTACAAAACAGAATTTTGTTGTTCTAACATCCGAAGTAGAATTTTGTTGCGCTGTTCGACGAGTTAGAATTATATTGTACTGATCTCGAATGAGAATTGTATTGCATTGGTCACCGAAATAGAATTATGTTGCATTGGTCTGTGAAGGAGAATTTTGTTGACGCGTTACGGGAATCAGCATTGTGTTGCATTATGATTCGAAAGAGACTTTTATTGAATTGGATTTGAAATAGCATTTTGTTGCGAGCACTTCTGAAGTAGAATCTTATGATTAGGAGGCGTCGAAAAGGAATACGAAATTCAAACTGAAATACAGTATTTATTTTTTATGCACATTTTCAGCTGAATATTTGCGCTATTTTTATTCCCTTACAACATTTAAACAACTTGAAATAATTGCATTTTTTTAATCAAAAGGTTTTCATTTCAACTTCAATATGCAATTAGTAAAAACCTAATACAAATAGTAGTTCAAAAACTGTTAAATTATGAAGAAGATGCAATTTTTTTAAATATCTTAAAATTGAAACAAAAATGCTGATAACTCTGAAAAAATACAGCTTTGGACCAAATAGACGCGGCTTTTTTCATAATTTTATGCAAGAAAAATTATCCCAAACATAGAAGAAAATCCGATACCCAAATGCAATTTACTCTCATTGTTAATAAATAAACAATGATTTTAAAAAGCTATCAAGATAGATAAATTATTTTCCTAATCAATTCTCAAACTAAAAAAAATTTTTAATGTTTTTCTTATCATAGTTTAGAACTATTATTACAATTTAAAAAAAGGCTATTTTTTCAATAATTTTTCGTAAATATTCTTTAATATAAAGAAGATTGCATTTTTTTTTTCCTTTACATAGCCGTTTGATGAAGTAAGTAAAGATTTATAAAGTTTCGGAATTCGTAAATTTATATTTGATTTAATCAATATAAAGTTATTTGAAACCTAATTTAAGATGTTTGCATATATTTATTTAAAATTTTATACATATTATCATATTACATTTTATTTTTTACGAAAAAAAATAAAATGTAAGAAATTTAGTGAAAATTTTGTTCAGTATATTTAGTAAGAAGTAAACATGAAATATATAAAATAGGATTATCAATTTGTTTACTTTAGATGTTAAAATTGATGAAATTATAAAAATATAATATTTAATAATAGAAAGATAAAAAAGTATATTTTTTTTTTCAATTTTTAACAGTATTGAAGATAATTTTCATAAAATATGAAACTTGCTTCCAAACTATGTATTAATATCAATAACTTTACTGTAATTTAACTATAAAATTGCACAAAAATTAATAATTTCATCATAATTTTAGTATACAATTGTATAAAATTGAAAGAAAAAATTATAATTTCAATAATATGTTCAAAGCTAAATTCAATTTTAACAATGTATGAAATGCGCTTTGATGAGCTTTTCATTTGTTAATTATTATTTTATTCAGGTATATTAATAAATTTTTTTATTTCATCGAATTTAAATAAAATTTATTCATATTTTAATTTCCATTTTCATTAAATAAATAAAAAATAATGTTATCGTGCATCTATATGGGTTAAGAAAAAATTTTTTTTTCATAGACGAAAAAGATTTTACTGTTTAAAATTTAGTTATAATTAAGAAATATAACAATACTTTATGAAAAGTTTCTTTAATCCTCAATATCTGTAATTCAACAGAAAAAAATTACGAAACTAGTTACATTTTTACTTCATACTAATATTTATATATTTATTTAATATTTATATAATTTAATAATATCTTTTTTGAACACTTATCTGTAATACTTATATTTTTTTATACGTTCAAATTTTAATTATTCTTTATGATATTGTTGAAATTCGGTTTTATAAATACAATATCAATTGTTTCTTTAAAAAAATGTATATAAAAATCAAATATTTCAAAGGAGCAATATTAAAACAAAATAATGAACATAAGATTTGAAATAAAAAAATTTTTTAACATATGCAACGAATCTAAAGCCTTAGTCATCGCAGCCAACATTTCTCATTCAAATCAAACTATCTGTGTTCATAACTTTCCTCCTTCAAATCTTGATTTTCTTATTTAATCAGCTAAATAGTTTTTGTAATTAAAAAAACAAATAAAAAATTAACATCTTACAAAAAAAAATACGCTGTATGCTCTACATTGCTTCTTGTAAAAAAAATTTTTTTTAAGATTCATTTCTTTATTGTTTTTTAGAATATAATATTAAAAAACATTTTTTATTCTATAAAAAAATACTTACGAATTTTAATTCATTGATTTTTAACATCAGTAGAGAATATACTTGAAAAAGGCATATCATTAATGTCAAAATATTAGAAAATATCGATTTAATAAATATAATGTGATATAAAAAAGCTAACAACATGCATAAATTATTTCCCCAATTAATTAAGTGAACAAAATCATTATAGTAATTTGAAAAAAAATGCAACAAATTTTTCCTATTATCTTTTGTTAGTACTAGTAGTTTTTTGAATTTCTTTAAGTATAAATGGAATTAGAATTTTTTTATTTAAAATAAAATATTTGCAAAGATTAGTGATGTTTGATTTTGTTGTAATAAAATTTATTGAAATTATAACAGTTTTTATGGTGATTTCAAATGAAACACAGATTTTACTAAAACACCTTATTAAGTACAGTTTATTTAATACAAGAAATCCTTCTAATTTAAACAAAAACAATTCTAATTACAGATCTAGTTTTAATGCAGTGAGATTAAATTTATACTTTATTTTTAACGTTAATATAAAACAAAAGCAAAGCTTTGTATATATGAAAAACTAAAACGTCGAATCGCTGAACCAAACGGTTGAAGGTGCGCACTCAGACTGGACGAGACGAGTCGACAGATAGTATACTGGGACCAACGCTAGAGAAGAGTGGGGATAAATTCATGACTACATGAATTTCAACCTATATACAAACTGAGCGCCCTGCGCCATATCCAACACTCCCTCTCGCAGTAGCTCAGCCTTACTTCTTATCAGGGAAACAAACAATAAATTACATTCAAACAAAATATTTTACTGATCATAATTTAATATTAATCTCATCAATTTATTGTGTAAGTCAAAAGGTAGAGGTTTGGTAAAAATATCTGATATTTGATCTTTTGAAGGTGTCCACTCTACTTTAACTAAGTTTCTTGTTCTACATTCTCTAACGTAATGTTCTTTAACTTCAATCATATGAATTAGTCTTTTACTGCAGCTAACTTTAGAACTTTGAATCGCAGCATTGTTGTCACACCATAAGATCATTGGCAGTAAGTCGATATTTATAACTAGTCTAATTGAATTCTGCAATGATACCATTTCTTGACATGCTTCACTCATTGAAACATATTCGGCCTGGCATGTTGATAGTGATACGTAACGTTGTCTATGCGTTTTCCAAGCAATAGGGTCCTTGAATAATCTTATCACATAACCACTGGTCGTTAAGGCTCCTTTGACATCAGCAAAACTTGCATCAGAATATCCATGCATTTCTTCGGTTTTCCCTCTGAAAATGTATCCTTTATCTTTTGTAAATTGCAAATAACTACAGACTCTTTTAACCATGTTCCATTCGTTCATGGTAGGTTTGGATTGATGTCTACTTAAAACATTGACCGTATATATAATATCTGGTCTAATTGTATTTGCTAAGTATAATAGAGATCCTACTGCTTCACGATATGGTATGTTTTCCATAGTCAGCTGATCTGATTTTTTATCTGAATTTTCTTCTCTCTCTCTCTCTTCTAATTTTATTTGAGACTTGGTTAGTAACCATATGTGTCCTTTGTGGTCTGATCTCTGAAAATCCTAGTTTCTTCAGCAATTTAGTAATATATTCTTCAAGAGTAAAGGTTAGAGTCCTGTTACGCCTATCTTGTTCTAGTTTAATTCCTAAGAAGTTTCTTGGTGCACCTAAATCTTTCATTTCAAATTCTTGCATCAATTTACATTTTATGTCTTCTAATTTTCTTACATTATTGCTAGCTATAAGCATGTCATCCACATATAACAGTAATATTAAGAACTTATCACCATTCATCCAAGTAAATAGACAAGGTTCAATTTCATGCGTTGTTAATCCAATTTTGTTTGCTGTCTGTACAAAACGTTCATTCCATCTCTTTGGACTAATCTTAAGTCCGTACAATGCCTTTTCTATTTTACAAACTTTTTGTTCTTTCACTTCATCTGTGACTATTAGTCCATCCGGTATTTTCCTAATAAGCTGGCACACATTTAGGTCATATTTATTAATAATGGCAAGACATGCTCTAATTATTTGCATTCTTGAAACTGGTGCATACGTTTCACTTAAATCGTAGAAATTTTTATCCTTAAGAGCAGGCCGGATTCGCTGTCCTTGTCTAATTGGCATTTTTGTTATTTACTCAAGTATTAATCGGTGTATCTGCAAATTGAAGGTTATGCGCAATAGATATTATTATTACAAATATTTATGCACAAGCAAAAAAAAATCTACCGATTTGTTTTTGAGAAAAGTAAGGAACGCCGAAGTAAAAGATTATGTTTATAATATTTTCGCGTTCCTTACTTTTCTCAAAAACAAAGCGATAGATTTTTTTTTTCTTGTGCATAAATATTTGTAATAATAATATCTATTGCGCATAACCTTTAATTTGCAGATACACCGATTAATACTTGAGTAAATAACAAACAACTCAATTGTTACTCGGTCGGTATCAGGTTCTACTCCGGCCTGCCGTTAAATCCTCGAATCACTAGTCGTGCTTTGTATTTGATTTCACCAGTTGATTCTGTTTTACATTTAAAAACCCATCTAAAATCTATAATGTTACTTCTTATACCATCAGTTGAGATTGGTCTTTTTACTATTTTCCAGATATTATTTTTGTCCATGGATTTTAATTCTTCCAATTTTCTTTGTCAGATGAGGCCATTGCTTCTCTGTATGAAGCTGAATCACGATGTAGATGCGCTTGAAGAGCATGATGAGTTTCTTCTTCTGATTTTTCTTTTCTTGGTCGGCCTCTTTTCCGTTTCTGTTCTTCCTCTATTTCTACTTGTTTTTCTTGTGCATCTTCCTTTTGATTTTGCTGTGTAAACCAATTTTCTTGATTAATTTCTGATGGATTAGGCCTTTCTGTTAATTCATTATTAGCATGAATATCTTTAAATGCTTTCGACTCATCGACCTTCACATCTCGACTTTCATAATATTTTTTTTCTTTAGGATCAATAAAGATGTATCCTGTGTCCGTATAACCAATAAAAATAACTCGTTTTCCTAGTGGACTAAATTTTGGACCAGTTTTCCTTTGAATTTTGATGTAAGCAGCGCATCCAAATCGTTTTAACTGCATTAAGTTGATTTTAGCTTCTGGATTAAGTTTTGTTAAAGGAGCAACTAAATCATTGGATTTGTGAGGCGTACGATTGTAAACATGTGTAGCTGTTTTTAACGCTAGGTCCCACATGTTTTCTGGAACTCCTGAATCAAAAATAAGAGCTCCAACCTTCTTTGGAATAGTTTGGTTAAAGCGTTCTGCTACTCCATTGTGTTGAGGAGTGTCAGGACTGGCTAGCTGTAATTCTGCTCCAAATTTATTCAATACATCTGCGGTGCTACCTCCAGTGAATTCCGTTCCTTGATCGCATCTTAAATAGCAAAACTTTGCGTCTCTTCCAATTAAATTCCTCGTGCTGACAATGAATAAATCTAGACATTCTCCCGCTTCAGATTTATTTTTAACTGGATATGCCATAGCCAACCTAGAAAAATCATCGACAAACACCACTATAAAGCGATAGCCTTTTGGATAACTTTTTGGAATTATTGGTCCCATTGTGTCACTGTGTACTATTTGTAAAGGAGCGATCGCTCTCTTTCTCGTTGATGAGAAGGGTAGCCTATTAAACTTTCAAATATGACAAATTTCACAATTTAATATTTTCTTATCGAATTGAATTCCTTTGAGCCCCTTTAGATCTGGATTTTGTTTTTGAACTTCTTTGAGATACTCCAATGAGGCATGGCCTAGTCTAATGTGCCAGAGATTGGCTAGATTGCCCCTTTCAAGACAGTTATCTGTATTCTCATCTAGTTTATCTAAATCATTTTCTTCTGGTATTAGTTCGGTAGTAAACTTCTTATCATTAGTTGTTTCATGGGTATCAGTAGTTTGAAAGAATTCTCCTTCGTCATCAGCTGGTATCTCTCTCCCTCTGTTTTCTTGTTTCTTAGTAGCACTTCTAGTTAGATATTTATGTTTATTGTTTGCTACATACGCTATTATGTTTGTCGAGTTGTCCGTCTTATCGTTAACTTCATCGTTAGGTTGAAATTCAATGATCCAGAAAGGTTTGTTATAAATTCCTGATAAAAATATTTCATTAGAACGTGGATCTGAAATTTTTATTTTCTGACTGTCCAGATAAATGCCAAGTCCTTGACCTATTAATTTCCTCAACGACAACAAATTTTCAGCTAAAGATTCTGCATAAATTACATTTTCTAATTTGATTTCTTTTCCATCTATTGATATTAATTCTATATCACCAACTCCCTCTTATTCTATATTCGCGGATTTATTTTTATTTGCACATCTGATTTGTGATCGTTGATTTGTATTTAATGTTTTAAAAATTAATCGCGAATTTGACATATGCTGTGATGCTCCCGAATCAGCTATAAATCTTACTAATTTATTCCCATCTATATTTTTATTAAATCCTTCATAATCGTTTGTAAACAATGAATTATTCTCACCTGTTGTTATCGTTTCATTTTTCTTGTTTCTTTTGCTTTCGGATTTAGTACTATAACCTGTATTAACGGGACCTCTGTTTTTACCACGATAGCTTGCCCTGCCTCGGTCTAGCTTACGTCGTTTCTCATCAAAATTATCTAATTCCTGATTACTTTTACGCTTATTGTTTGGTCTGTTAGCATTTTTATAATTATGATTACCCCGTCTGAATATTTTACTATCATACCTTTTATCGTCTCGCTCGTCTGACTTGTCTTGATTGTAAGGACAATTAACTGCAGTGTGTCCTTCACACCGTCTACATTTGTAGCACGTCAAGCCCTCGTTGCGACACTCGTAGGCATGGTGCCCTAGGACGCCACATTTAAAGCATCGGTCCTTCTGAGTGGTGTGCATGGCAGCGGCTCCTTCTTCCCTTGTCCTGGAATCTTCTCTCCTTATGTCCATTATTTTCATCGCGTCTAGCTGTAAGATATAATTTTTCATTTGTTCATAATCGAAATCCTTTCTTGTATTATGTTTATGCAAAAAGTTAGTTTGTTGCATTTGAGGTACTGTAACGTTTGGCTTTTCTGGCGGTTGCCGTAGACAACTCGTTGACGTCGGTGGCATCAGACTTTCACTTTTTACCGGAGGTTCGAATAAGCCAAAGTTCAAATTTATAAACTAAATTGAAATTACTGAATTTAATAAAAATAAAAATGAGGTCAAGAATGAAAAGTTAACTGTAATAAAAGAAATAAAAATTTAACTGTAATTAATATTAAAGGAAAAAGAAATTTACTATTGCGTTTAAGTAACAATTAAATTGATGAAATAACAAATCTTAAAACTAAAGCGGTAAATGACGGGGCGGATTTACAGGACGGGTTTAGCGGAACTGGTAAATGAGTATGAGTCGTGCATTTTATATTTTTCACAATAAATGTTCTTTGCGTTTATTGAGTTGATCTTAAAACTAATACAAGGTTGATCAATTAAATGATAATCTCGGGAAAATTGGCCGGAAACGGCGGTACGCAAAAATATGAATAATCAAAATAATACAAAAATTAAATTATATCTTTTAGGCGGTCGGTATTAGTTTTACCGGTAATGCAGTTTAACAAAATTATACTTAACAATAAATTCCGAACGGTATCGGTTACAAACTAAAAGGAAAGATATACTATTTACAGGTTACGAGATATAATTGATCTCTTTCTGGCGGTCGGTATTTATTTTTACCGATGGCGCGGTTTTTAACAATCTTATTATTAATAAATTCCGAACGGTATCGGTTACAAACTAGCGTAAAAAGAAAAATAAACCATTTACAGGCTACAATATTATCGACGGTTAGCACGGTTGAAATCTACTTTACCGGCGGCGGATAATATGAGCGGTGTCTCCGTGACATTCGGTACAGGCATAAGGTACAGGCTGGTGTCAGAGGGAGACAGGAAAGGTTACCTCCAAGTCTTAAAGTAGACATGGAGGGGATGTGCTAGTCGTGCATACTCGCATCGACTAGCGGAGGATCTACCCCGACCGAGAAGGTGGTGGTAGTTGTCAGGATTCAGTGTCGGGCAATCCCACCCTTACACTGACGGAGAGGTTGGAGGCTAACGTAGGGCAATCCCACCCTTACGTAGCTTAAGACAGGAATACGGGTGAAAGTAACTCCCACTGTGTCGAGCAATCCCACTCTTACACAATGGAAGGGGAGACGAGTCCAAAGGCTGGCTCGGCGGCTTGCTTATATATGCTATGGAGCTCGCTATTCCCGTTGCGGGAGTAGCGCCTCGTAGCGGCTAAGTATATGAACTATGTCTAGCGCGATTTTTGAATCGTCGCACACCCCTCCTACTTAGGGGAGCGGAGTATACTACGCGATTAAACGCATCCTAGAACTAGGTAAACTTAATCAAAAATATTTTATAATTTAAGGATAGAAACTAGAGACTTAAAAAAAATGATTAAATTTACTTTTACAATAATATAACTAACTTAATAATAGTTGCAGGAAGCGGTAAAAAAATAAATCAAGGTAGCTCGGTTCGCAAGACAAAAATTAAATTACGGAAAAGAAAAAAAACTTATTTGTCATTCTACGGTGCAAAGAAAAACTTATTGTTTTACGTTAAAAAAGAAAATCTAATTTAACGCGGGTAAACGATGATAATACTCTTACGTAGGGTGCTGGTTTTTCTGCTGCAGATGTAGATATTATCGTTGGCGGCTGACGGTTGATGTTGTTCTTTGAGTGGCTGGTCAAGATGTTATTGCAGCATCGGTGGCCATTATGCTTAGACCAGTGTCGTCCACTTTGCAATATCCGGAGATGTTGAAAAATATATAGCCCATGTAGGCTGTGCGTCGCCGCGCAACAATACAACAACTGAGAAGAAAATGGTCAAGTGGAACTTCGCAGGCAATATTTTAGATCCTGAGTCCCTTCTTTCCTAAGGTGAATGTATCGTGCCTTAGCGGTACCATGGCGGTTGCCTTTTGGTAAGTCGAGCGGTGTCTCGACCTTAGTTTTTATCAGCTGGACCAAAAAACGTGTGAGAGTATAGGTATCATCGGAGCTGGTCAGCACTTCATTAATAGCTGAAACAGAAAAGAAAAACAAAACAAGAAAGAAAAAAAACGCGACTCATTTACCAGTTTTACAATGATGTTTGTTCGAGCGCCAGCAACTTTAGTTGCGAAAATTTTGACGGAGCGGTTATCAGGTCGTGTTAAGAGAAATCTTATGGCGGTAAGGAGAAAAATCCTTCTGGTTTACGGTCACCGGTCGTTGGTTTTCAGAGTATACGGTTACTCTCGGGTTTTCGGTCGGTTCGGTGCGGATTACAGTCAGCTTTCAACGCGGTAAAAATACCCGTTGCGGACAGCGGACAGTACGGTTAGTTTCAACGTGGTACAAAGGTATACCCGTTGTGGTAAACGGTCGGTACTGGTTAAATACTAATGGTGATTAAGGCAATGTAACGTTTGATCACAAAGATGGTAAAATAAAATTATTTCATGTAACGTTTGAGTTATAATGGCGAACGTACCGGAATAAACGCGGTTTAAGAAAAAAAAATGGTATCGGTCCCTGTTCGGTTGCGCCATGTAACGTTTGGTTACAATGGCGGACAGCGAACAGAAACAAAAAAAAAATATATCGGTTTTCGCGGGCTAATATTTTTCAGTCGGAAAAACGGGTCCCTAAGTTCGGGCGACATGTAACGTTTGGTTACAATGGCCTTAGCGGTTGCCGTAGACAACTCGTTGACGTCGGTGGCATCAGACTTTCACTTTTTACCTGAGGGTTGATGCTGGAAGATGGTCGGTCGGTATTAGTTTTACCGGTAATGCAGTTTAACAAAATTATACTTAACAATAAATTCCGAACGGTATCGGTTACAAACTAAAAGGAAAGATATACTATTTACAGGTTACGAGATATAATTGATCTCTTTCTGGCGGTCGGTATTTATTTTTACCGATGGCGCGGTTTTTAACAATCTTATTATTAATAAATTCCGAACGGTATCGGTTACAAACTAGCGTAAAAAGAAAAATAAACCATTTACAGGCTACAATATTATCGACGGTTAGCACGGTTGGAATCTACTTTACCGGCGGCGGATAATATGAGCGGTGTCTCCGTGACATTCGGTACAGGCATAAGGTACAGGCTGGTGTCAGAGGGAGACAGGAAAGGTTACCTCCAAGTCTTAAAGTAGACATGGAGGGGATGTGCTAGTCGTGCATACTCGCATCGACTAGCGGAGGATCTACCCCGACCGAGAAGGTGGTGGTAGTTGTCAGGATTCAGTGTCGGGCAATCCCACCCTTACACTGACGGAGAGGTTGGAGGCTAACGTAGGGCAATCCCACCCTTACGTAGCTTAAGACAGGAATACGGGTGAAGGTAACTCCCACTGTGTCGAGCAATCCCACTCTTACACAATGGAAGGGGAGACGAGTCCAAAGGCTGGCTCGGCGGCTTGCTTATATATGCTATGGAGCTCGCTATTCCCGTTGCGGGAGTAGCGCCTCGTAGCGGCTAAGTATATGAACTATGTCTAGCGCGATTTTTGAATCGTCGCAGTACATTATCAATTATCGCATTATAAAACAAATCTCTTTTTTCTGCATCGATTATCTTGATTGCACCCAAAATGTTGTCATGCAATCTAATTAATGCTTCAAAACGATCCCAGAATATCGTTGCTCTTTCTTTATTAGGTTGATATCTAATTAAATACAATTTTTGTTTAACCATCATGGTAGTTAAATCAGCTTCACTCGTTTTAATTTCTTTGATTTTATTTAATAGTACCGTTGGATCCATTATTTGTAATAACTTTGTATGGTAATTCGCGTCAACTCTGTACATTATAATGTCTCGAACTTTTAATTTATTTTTCTGTTCAGTTTTTTCATCCAGATCACGTTCTAGTTTTATAGTTGAGTCTATAACGTATAACAAATCTAGTGCTCTTAATTCACCGGTTAAATGATCCAAAAATAAATCTAACTTCATCGAACTAGTTAATTTGTATTCTCTTTTAATAAATGAATTTGTATAATTACTTTGAGGCGCGTTCAAAATTATGTTACTATTGTTAAAAGTATCATTGAATTTTTTATTTAATTCAGTCTGGACTAACTGTTGAATGTCACAATCTTCTAAATTGTTAGCTGAAGTATAATTGTGGTTATTTTTATATAGATTTGGATATCTCACCTCTCGTCTAACTAAGTTTATTGAATACAAGAAATCCTTCTAATTTAAACAAAAACAATTCTAATTACAGATCTAGTTTTAATGCAGTGAGATTAAATTTGTACTTTATTTTTAACGTTAATATAAAACAAAAGCAAAGCTTTGTATATATGAAAAACTTAAACGTCGAATTGCTGAACCAAATGGTTGAAGGTGCGCACTTAGACTGGACGAGACGAGTCGACAGATAGTACACTGGGACCAACGCTAGAGAAGAGTGGGGATAAATTCATGGCTACATGAATTTTAACCTATATACAAACTGAGCGCCCTGCGCCATATCTAACAAAATTAGATTAATCAACATTTAATTTCAAATTTATATTAAATCAAGTCAATATAAAATAATGTGAAACAATTTCAAAATGCTTACATAAATATTTATAAACGTGAACTTTATATAAAAGTATTTCTTTATCATGTATCCAAAATAAAGGGCAATTTATTTGAATGTTACTTGCATGAATTAAAAATAATGTTATCATGTTCCTTATTATTTTAGGAAATTTCCTTTTTTACAGATAAAAAGGAATATACATTTCAAAATTCACTTAAAATTAAAAAAAATTATAGTTTTTGGAAAATTTTTTTTAACTACGTTCTTACTTCATTCTATTATTTATTTATTCTATTATTCATTTATATAAAAAAAATATTGGGCCCAAAAAATATAAGATTCAAAAAACTGTTGGGCCCAAAACATAGAGCCTAGAAGAATATGAGAAACAAAAAATTTTATGCCAAAAAAATATAGAGCCCAAGAAAATATGAGAATCAACAAAATATTAGGCCAAAGAAAATATAAAGCCTAAGAAAATATAAGAATCGGAAAAATATTGGGCCCAAAGGAATATAGAGCCCAAGAAAATATAGAAATAAACAAAATAATAGGCACAAAAAAATATAAAGCCTTAAAAAATTTGAGAACCAAAAAAAATATTTGGCACAAAAAAATATAGAACTTGAGAAAATATAAAAATCAGAAAAATAGTGAGCCCAAATAAATATAGAGCCCAAGAAAATATAAGAATCAAAAGAATGTTGGGCCTAAAAAATATAGAGCCTATAAAAATACGATAATCAAAAAAATATTCGGCCCAAAAAAATATGAAACTTAAAAAAATATGAGAATCAAAAAATATGAGTCCGAAAAAAAATATAGAGCCCAAGAATATATAAAAATCAACAAAATATTGGGCTCAAAAAAATATAGAGCCTAAGAAAAAATAAGAATCAAAAAAATTTTAAGCCCAAAAAGATATAGAGCCCAAAAAAATATAGACCAAAAAAATATTTAGCCCAAACAAATTCAAAGACCAAGAAAATATAAGAATCAAAAAAATATTAAGCCAAAAAAATATTGAGCCAAAAAAATATAAGATCCAAAAAAATATTAAGCCCAAAAAAATATAGAGCCCAAGAAAATGTGAAAATCAAAAAACTATTGGGCCCAAAAAAATTTATAGACCAAGAAATACAAAAATCAAAATAATAGAGCCCAAGAAAATATGAGGATAAAAAAAATATTGAGCCCGAAATAATATAGAGACCAAGAAAATATGAGAATCAATCACATACTTGACCCAAAAAATTATAAAAATAAAAAAAAAATTGGGCCCAAGAAATATAAATCCCAAGAAAATATGACAATTAAAAAGAATATATGGCCCAAAATAATATAGGACTTAAGTAAAAATAGAAAATATGAGAAACGAAAGAATGTTAGGCCCAAAAAAATATGGAGCCTAAGAAAATATAAGTATCAAAAAAATATCAGGCTTTGAAAATACAAGAATCAACAAAATATCGGACCCAAAAAACAGAGCCCAAAAAAATATGAAAATTTAAAAAATATTTGACCCAAAAAAATTTAGAGACCAAGAAAATATAAGAATCAAAAAAATATAAGGCCCAAAAAAATATAAGATTCATAAAAATATTTAACTGAAAAAAATATAGAGCCCAAGAGAATATAAGGATCAAAAAAATATTTAGCCCAAAATAATATAAAGCCCAAGAAAATGTAAAATTCAATAAACTATTTAGCCAAAAAAAAATAAGAATCAAAAAGAATATATGGACCAAAATAATATAGAACTTAAGAAAATATGAAAATCAAAAAAACATTGGTCCCGAAAAAATATGGAGCCTAAGAAAATATAAGTATGAAAAAATTATTGGACCTAAAAAATATAAGGCACAAAAAAATATTGGGCCCAGAGAAATCTAAGATCCAAGAAAATATTTAGCCAAAGAAATATGAAGCTCATGAAAATATAAGAATCAAAACAATATTGGACCCAAATAAATATAAGATCCAGAAAAATATTAGGCCCAAAAAAATATAGAGCCCAAGAAAATATAAGGATCAACCAAATATTGGTTCAAAAAGAATATGGAGCTTAAGAAAATATGAGATTCCAAAAAAAAATTTGGCACAAAAATATAAAGCTTAGTAAAATATAAAAATCAACAAAATATTAGACTCAAAAAATATAGAGCCTAAGAAAATATGAGGATCAAAAAGATATTGGGCCCAAAAATAAATTGGATTCAAAAAAATATTGAGCCCAAAAATACAGGGCCCAAGAAAATATCAAAATCAAAAAAATATGTGGCCCAGGAAAATATAAGAATCAAAAAAATATTGGGACCAAAAATATATAAGATCCAAGAAAATATTGAGCTGAAAAAAAATTAGGCCCAAGAAAATATGAAAATAAAAATAATATTGTGCCTAAATAAATATAGAGCCCAAGACAATATAAGATTTAAAAAAATATGAGGCTGACAAAAATAAAGAGCCCAAGGAAATGTAAAAATCAAAGAAATACTGAGCCCAAAAAAATATTAAGCCCAAGAAAATAAAGAGCCCAAGAAAGTATAAGAATCAAAAAAAAATTAGTTAAAAAAAATATAGAGCTTAAGAAAATATGAGAATCAAAAAATATATTCGGCACAAAAAAATATAGAACTTAAGGAAATATAGGAATAAAAAAATATTAGTCCTGAAAAAATATAGAGCCCAAGAAAATATAAGAATTAACAAAATATTGGACCCAAAAAAATAGAGCCCAAAAAAATATGGAAATTAAAAGAATATTAGGCCCAAAAAAATTCAAAGACCAAGAAATACAAGAATCAAAATAATAGAGCCCAAGAAAATATAAGAATCAAAAAAATATTAGGCCCAAATAAATATAGAGCCCAAGAAAATATAAGGATCAAAAAAATATTAAGCCCAAAAAAATATGAGAATCAAGAAAATATTAGGCCCATAAAAATATGGAGTCCAAGAAAATATAAGTATCGAAAAAATATTGAGCCCAAAAAATATAAAAATCAAAAAAATATTGGGCCCAAATAAATATAGAGCCCAAGACCATATAAGATTCGAAAAAATATAGAACTTGAGGAAATATAAGAATCAAAAAATATTGGATCTAAAAAAACATAAGATTCAAAAAATATAAAGCCTAAAAAAATATAGAGCCCAAGGAAATATAAGAATCCAAAAAACTATAAAGCCCAAAAAAATATAAGAATCAAAAAAATGTTGGACCCAAAAAATATAGAGCCTAAATAAAGATGAGAATCAAAAAAATATTTAGCCCAAAAAAATATAGAACTTGAGGGAATATGAGAATCAAAAAATATTAGGCCAAAAAAAAATATAGAGCATTAGAAAATATAAGAATCAACAAAATATTGGGCCCAAATAAATATAGAGCCCAAGAAAATATAAGGATCAAAAAAATATTAAGCCCAAAAAAATATGAGAATCAAGAAAATATTAGGCCCATAAAAATATGGAGTCCAAGAAAATATAAGTATCGAAAAAATATTGGGCCGAAAAAATATAAAAATCAAAAAAATATTCGGCCCAAATAAATATAGAGCCCAGGACAATATGAGATTCGAAAAAATATAGAACTTAAGAAAATATAAGAATCAAAAAATATTGGGTCCAAAAAAATATAAAATTCATGAAGATATAAAGCCTTAAAAAATATAGAGCCTAAGAAAATATAAGATTCCAAAAAATGTTGAGCCCAAAAAAATATAAAGCCCAAGAAAATATAAGAATCAAAAAAATGTTAGGCCCAAACAAATTAGAGCCTAAAAAATGATGAGAATCAAAAAAATATTTGGCCCAAAAAAATATAGAACTTAAGAGAATATAAGAATCGAAAAATATTAGGCCAAAAAAAATATAGAGCCTAAGAAAATATAAGAATCAACAAAATATTGGGCCCAAAAAATATAGCGTTGAGTCCTGGCTTGCACCAGGACTAAATAAAAGTGTATATGTTATTTAATTATATTTATTAATTGCATAGAATATATATATATATATATATATATATATATATATATTATGTTCGTTTGAAATATTGAATTTATTTATAAAATGTATGTCATAAAGATAATGATGTATGAATCTAGTGGTGGAAAAACTCTACCAATATTGAATTGAACGAAATCGCTCTCACGATTGAATATAATTAAAGGACAAACTTGATTCTTGAGATAAAGAGTTTATTGAATAATTATATATTCTTACCTTGTAGTATTTCTCAGTAGATTGGTGCTGAGTATGGGCAGACAAATGAATAGGCACAATATGTAAATAGATCCTCGAGTTTTATTGATATCTTTTAACACTTTTAATACAATTGTTTTTTATGCGCGTATATATTTTAGTAATTGATATATGTATATTTAATAATAGCAATAGCTTTGAAATATAGAACTTGACGAGTAGTGTAAACGTATTACCAATAAGAAACCCGGGATTCTGTCCCGAATATTGTTTGTTTCATTTGGATTTTATACTCATATTTGTTTATGAGATTTATTGTCTTTTACATCAATTTTTATTTATAAATTTTCTTAAATATGTTTCGTAATGTTTTTAGGATTTGTAAAATTCATTTTGAAATTTCGAAACATACGTTTTGATTCTTTTCTTATGATCTACTTAATTTCGCTTGATAATGAAATGATGCGACTGTTTAATAACTGAGAAATTTGATTTACCAATGTTAATAAAAACGATACATTTATGACGTAACACCTCGGTGCTCAGGAGATTGCATATCGGAAGGATAGGCAATCGAAAACAAAAAAATAAGAGATAGGTCAATTGTTGAACATTTACAATATTACGATTAAAATCTAAAAAATTAATCAGGAACTGTATATGTATTTATTATTATTTTTTTTCATGAGTGGCCAACAGAAGGATACGTTTGTAGACGTAACACCTTGGGGCTTAAAGATGTTGCTTATTAAAACAAAAGCAACATAAAAACCTGAAAACAGTTACTGATTAATAAATCTTAAAAATCTATTTACAATTAGCATGGATTAAAGTTTGATACAATTATTCGTGTTGTTTTTTTCTTGTTACCATTAGTTTGAAAAAAATAATAATAAAATTGTACCATTTAATTTTATAATACATCTATTTTTATCATAACCTTTTGTTTTTATTTTCCAACTGCTCCTTTTCATACTTAACATTAATTAGATATAATACTTAAATTCTAAAAGAAAATATCTTAATTTTTGATAATTTTTTTAATACTTGATTTATTCATTTCTTTTTTTTTCTTTTTTTTCATAAATACTTTTTATTATTTAAGTCTTATTAATTTTAAATAATTCAATTCCTTTCAATATTATTAGTATATTTGCTTTAAAACAATATTATTTTGAATTTCTGTTACTTTTTTTTTTTTTTTTGTTACAGTTTTGAGATTGGCGACTAACAAGGTTGTTCCGGGCCATGAATAGAGATTATAATGATCTGTGGTGGTCCGGGAATCATACTCCAATTTCCTCTGATGTGTAGGATTTAAGATTGCTTTTCAAATATGAGACCCGGATAGTAATAGTAAGAGGTCGTAGGATGACGATGGAAGTCTTCCAAAATAAATTTAAAATATTCGACGGAATCAACATTGTTAGTACTGGACAACTGTTTCCAAATCATCCTCGTCAAATCAATCTCTGGGAAGATATTGATCCCGAGGCTATTCCATTTGATGGGGGAAGGTGGGATTAGATATCTCCCACTCTATATTAATTTATTTTATATATAAACTTGTAAATTTCCTCTCTTCTCTTTTCTTTCTTTTTTTCTTAAAATATACATGCACATATTATTAAAATAAATATTGTTTTCATTTATTTTCCCCATATCATATTCCTTATCCTTATTTTATTTGATAATAATATAAAGATAAAAATTTATAAGTTATAAATTAAAGTTGAATTCAAATATTTTTAAATTCATAATTTATTAATAATGCTAAGTTATTTGATGAATTATAAACTTTACTTTGATTATTTTTATAAATTTAATTATAACAATCCTTTTGTATTTTTTTTCTTTAATTTTAAAAATATGAATCTGAAATATGCTATGTTTTAATAATGCTTGAATAAATATATGAATGACATATGATTTGTGTCATTCACCCCTTCCCGCACAAAGTTGAATCGGAACCGATTCAGCAAATAAAACGAAAAAATTGTTTTACAATGAACATAAAATTCCTAATAAACTTAAAGTATTAAATTTTAAAATTATAGTTCTATTATAACTTGATTTTATATCCCTTTGTTAGATTATTTCTTAAATAATAATATGCTAAATAACTTGATTTGTAGAATAATTAATTTTTTTTATTATCTTAATTTCCTCTTTATCTTTCTTATATGAATAGAAAGTTAAAATTTCGATGAATAATATTTAAAATTCAAATAAAATATGTGCTTACTAAAGTATATAAATAAATGACACTCAGAAAAATAAACAAAAAAATAAAATCTATAATCGTTTTAATATAGATGTGTATCGTACATCCATAATATGTTGTTTTTTTTGTTGTTGTTTTTTTTATTGTTAACTCAAACATGCTTACGATGTCAATTGATATCGACATGTTTAGGTGAATCACACACACGCATAGGTGTCATTCATTCTTTTATGTAACACAAAATAATGAAATATGTATAATTTTTATTATATTTGAATATTATGTATATGTGATTTATTTCAAATCACAATTAAAAAGTTTTATAATTGTTTTTATAACTAACAAATAATTTTTATCAGCTATATTTATATGTATTTACTTATATATATGATAATGCTTATTTAATAGAATGACATTTATGGGCTGATTTCGAATGTATTAAATTACAAAATTTGTATAATTAATTAATCTTAAATAATATTGAATACTAGAATCTCTTTTTTTCTGGTAGCTTTGTGACTGAGGATTTATTTGTGGGAGTAATATATGGTGACTTCTCTGGTAGAGGTGGGGAGGTTGGTTTAAATAATGGTGTAGGGTTTCGTTTAGGTGGAGGATGCTGAAAAATAGGTTGTGATATATCTTATCAACACGCCCGCACTGAATCTACACTTTTTAGTCGGCGAGAGCCGTTAATTCACAATAATCGTAGTTAATTCGGACTACAGTCCACTCACCATTATAGAAGTCGTTGACGAGACGAAGTGAAGCTGGTCGACGATATCGGCAATGGCGGTTAGACTGGCTCGCTTTTTCTCTCTCTCTCGCTGTGTCTGGTCAGCTAGTCGACGCCGGCTGCAAAGAACCGCAAAGGAATCAGGTCGATGAAATCCCCCTCTGGAAATCTCTATCGTCACAGTTGACTCTGCTATTCTCTCAGCACGCTCCAGGTCTCTGTACAGCTCCAAGACAACGCACGAAAAATCTCAAGACTGGAATATCCTTTTAAGCGATTAAAAAAAAGAGATCCGACACGCCACGAGGACAGCAACCAAGTCAGTTGCACGATGGCCGCTTCCTTCGTCTCAAGTCCTCTTCCTTCTTCTTTACTATCTTCTGTCTTCTTTTATGTTCTTCTTAGCCAATTAATAATTACTTCTCTAATTTATTATTTTTTCATTGGCTGCTCTCGTTTCCAGTCTTCGAACGCAAGTCTTCGACATGTGCGCCACCTTTAATAAGAGAGATTCAAGTCTCTTTGTATGCTCTTTCTTCGCTTCCTCTTTTATCTCTCTCGTATATATAAATTTTGAGAGAGAGAGTACAGACATGTAAAGGCCTTATATATATAGATATACTATATAGATAGATATGTATGTCTACCGCGTGCCTCTTTAAGCAACGAGGAAGAACTGGTGACATCCCCTCTCTGCGTTCTTCTCATCTCTCTCTATTAGATCTTGCCTCTCTCCCTTTCTGTGCGCAAGAAGACAGCGCGCCATCAATTCTAATTTATTCTTCTAGCATGCTGATCTTCCTATCTCTTTTCTTCTTCTTGTCTCTTGAGTCTCCCTCTCTTTCTACATCTTCACTTTACCTACGGTCTACGTTAGCAGTACTGGAACTCACACACACGGTCTGCGAATGTGTGCGTAATGGCTGTCGCGTGCTTCTGCTAGCATCGTGCCCCTCGTATACCGGCAAATTTAAACAAAAAAAAAATATCTCTCTATTAATAACTTTATTTAATTTATTAAAGATGCGCCCGGGTCGGTGAGTGCACCGATGGTGTGTTTGAGTATGCGTGCGTAGTAGCAAAAAATTTAATTGTTATGTTACGTCATAAACGTATCGTTTTTATTAACATTGGTAAATCAAATTCCTCAGTTATTAAACAGTCGCATTATTTCATTGTTAAGTAAAATTAAGTAGTTCAAATCAACAACGAGTATTACGAAATTACCAAGCGAATTCTAAAATCTTTAAGAAAACATATTATTAAAATATAAGAAAATTTATAAATAAAATCGAATAAATCTCATAAACAAAATGAGTATAAAAACCAAATGAAACAAATGATATTCGGAATATTACCCCGGGTGTCTTATTGGTAATACGTTTACACTGCCCGCCAAGTTTTATATTTCAAAGCAATTGCTATTATTAAATATACATGTATCAATTATAGCCAGGACTTAACATTTTGGTTCCGGTACAAATTGTTTTAATTGAGGAATCGTATTGAAAATATTGAAGGATAATCGAAGAAAATTTATAATTCTTTACCTATATATATATATATAAAGTGCATAAAAATATATTCAAAGGGCTTATAATACAGTGTTCAAAAGTGTGTTAATTAACCGCCAAGTGCGTTAAATAAAATATTATATATTAAAGGCATTAATCAAATAAATATACATAAAATTAAACGCGAAGTGCATTATTAAAAGCGAATAGCGTCATTGAAAAAAAAAATATTATACGCGAAGTGTATTATCAAATACGAATAGCGTCATCGAAAATAAAAATATTAAACGCGAAGTGTATTATCGAATACAAATAGTGTTATTAAAAATAAATTATTAAACACGAAGTGTATCATTAAATACAAATAGTGTAAAAAAATAAAATTAATATATTATACGCATGGTGCGTAATTAAAATAATTTTTATATACGCGAAATTGCGCGATTTAAAATCATATAATACAATTTACATAAAAAAATTGTTAATAAAAATAAATGTAAAATCATCAAATCAATTGTTGAAAATATACACACTCATACTAGGTGTCGCCACCTATTGAGAATATTTAGTAGACAGTTGAAGAGAATCAAGTTGCGTCTCGTCGTCGTTCAGTTCAGTTCAAGTCCGTCTGTTAAAGCCAGAATTTGTATTTCATTATTTATTTACTTTCTGTATCGCCTTTCATATGGCAGTCATAGCTGTCGTTTGATGTCTTTCTACCTGTATAATAAGTAACTTTAGTTTATCATAAGATAACTCTTTCACCATTACAATTTCTGTCATAAAATATATTCCTTCTACTTGATGTACTTTGCTTATGATAGCATTATAAAAGAGATCTCTTTCGTTTTCTTCAGGCAACGATTTAACTTTTGGCATGTTATTATAACTTCTTACTATTTCTTCAAATCTGTCTATAAAATTAACTGCCTTTTCTTTCGCTGAATTATACTGTATGTTGTATAATTTTCTTTATACTAGGTTGATTCACTTTATTTTGATAGATATATTGAGCTTGAAGGGCTTGTGTTCGGTCTACTAAGCTCATAATATATATATATATAATTAACTCTAACGTAAATTTTCTAGTTTTGCTTGTGTTCGGCAAAGTTATATGAATTTTATTTATATTGGTTTACTATTCCTTTATAGTTGACAAGTACGTTATGAGTAAAGAATTTGACCTGGTGATAAGGACAGTCACAGAGATGAAGACAGAGTGAAGACAGATTATATATGCCCTATTGTACGACAGGTGGCCACACTATGACTGATAAGAAAGAGAGAAAAGACAGAATTAACGACAGCAATGAGACTGAGAAGACGGAGGGGCTATATAACGAGACAGAACAGAAAGTAGAATAAAGTGACGGTTTTGAAGACGGCTCTGTGAAAACTGTAGTTAAAGTAACTGCAGGAGGTCAAATAGCGACAGATAAGGAAAGATAAAAACAAATCAAAGGTTTGACAGCAAAATTGAATGATGTATTGGAAAAATATGTATACGACGGAAAATACAGATGAAAATAAGAACGAAGACGGAGCTAAAGACAGAGAAGAGCGTATGGGATTACAATACGATTGAAACGACAGAAATAAAGATAGAGACAGAAAACAGAATGAATGAAATGACTGAATCAAAATTGTCAGGTAAAGTCAAATAAAAAGTTTAAAAAAAAAAAATTTATAAATAAATATTTCGTTGTTTTGTCAATAAAATAGAAAAATTATGACAGAAAATTTGACGATAAGAGTAAGATTTTTAAGCATGATTATTATAATGAAAATTTTGATTTAGACCTATCTGACAAATTGGACAAGGTAATGGATAAGCTTAATTCAGTTAAGACAGAAATGGCAAAGAACAAGAGAGACGAAGAAAAGAGAAAAATAGAGCAAAAAAAAGACGCTTTGATGACTTTGACGATAAAGAAGGGAAGCGCCACGCGGGTCTTTGGCAGCCAGGCTCTGGATTCGATGAGGCAGGAATTTGAACAGGGAAAGGAGAATGACTACAGGTAACTAGGCAGAAAGGACAGATAAATCCAAAGATAGCAAAACGATATATAAGGTAAACAATGATTTTGAAAATTATACACTTAATGCAAAAGGTTTCGGGAACTTGACAGAACACTTGGACGAACTCTTAGGACCAGTAAATAAACTGAAAATATTGCGTTTAATCCAAATAAAAGTTGATGAAAGACTTAATAAAGAAAACGACAGTATTTTAGACGTTTTTAAACAGTTGACAGAAATTATCAAAACTTGACTGACTGAAAAAGACGGACCAGTAAAAAGCTATTATATTTATAATTATATTTATTTAATTTTAACGACTCAATTTAAATTTGAGAACTTTGGATTATTTTGTCTGAATTAAGTTCGCTGGACTTATTGTATGTTGTAGATAGTACTATTGTAGCAAATGAAAGTTCGTGATATTTTAATAAATAGTATAGATAAAGACTATCATGTTAGACTTATGGAAATTAAAGATCCAGTTGAATTGTTGAATAGAGTTTAAAGAAATTAAATTAAGTGAGATAAATGTAACTCCATCTAGTATAAAGAAAATTATACAACATACAGTATAATTCAGCGAAAGAAAAGGCAGTTAATTTTATAGACAGATTTGAAGAAATAGTAAGAAGTTATAATAACATGCCAAAAGTTAAATCGTTGCCTGAAGAAAACGAAAGAGATCTCTTTTATAATGCTATCATAAGCAAAGTACATCAAGTGGAAGGAATATATTTTATGACAGAAATTGTAATGGTGAAAGAGTTATCTTATGATAAACTAAAGTTACTTATTATACAGGTTGAAATACATCAAACGACAGCTATGACTGCCATATGAAAGGCGATACAGAAAGTGCGATGTTTTGAATGCGACAGCTATGGAAACTGTGCCAGCGACTGCCCACGACAGGTAAATAGCATAAAGAAGTGTTTCTTTTGTCAGAGATTTACTCGTGACCATGTGATCTCAACATGTCCAAAGCGTCAGGGACACTCGAGACAGAAAGACAGAAAAAGGTATGAATCAAAATATTATAATAATAAAAGTAAAGAAAGTACAGGTCGGACAACATTCACAAGTAAGATAGCTAATCTAATTAATAATGTCAATCGAAAACGAGCAAAATCTGTCAATAAAAGGAGACAAGAAAATTATGTAAAATATAACAGAGGAAAATATCAAATAGGAGGCAGTTTTAACCAATTAGAATCTAGAAACAAGAAGACTAATGAACCGAGTGCTGACAGTGGTGCGACAGAACGTTTGACAAATTCAAAGTTGATTTTCAGGATATTTATTGAACAACTAGACGGAATCCAATGCGCAAATAAAGACTGCAGCGTAAATCTTAAATCTAAGGAAGAAGGAAGCGTGCAAACAAATACGACTGATGGAAAATTTATTATTTTAGACAGAGTAATCTGCATGGAAAACTTAAATGAAAATTTTTCATCCTTACCAATATATAATCAACCATATTGGTTGACTGAATTTGAATCAGAAGCGACAGAAAATAATTAAAAACAAAGACAGGTTCTAGTATATGTAACGACAAGTAGAATGAATGAAGAAAAGAATATTGAAGAAAATAATCAATTTAATGAAAAGAAAGAAAATCAGACAGTCAAAGAAGAAAAATATTTAGATTGCAGACAGAAATATTTATAAATCACATGATTTTAAAGTCAGTGAAGAATCTTAATGTGAGATTGAAAATACAAAAGCGACGGAGAAAATTAATACAAACAACTACACTATGTTGTGGCATTTTCGAATGGGCCATTCATCAGTTGATTATTAAAGAAAATTACAATTAAAATTTCCTAATATCAAAACTTTAAAACAAGCTGTATTTGATGATACGTTGAAAGACTGTGAAGTGTGTATAATTGCAAAGTTTAACAAATTGCCATTTAAGACAGTCAAGTATAGAACAATTGAACCTTTGCAAATAATGAATTCAGACACAATGGGTTTTATGTAAACTATAAAAAAGCAGAGATGTACGATTCAACGAAAAATTCGTTTACAAAGACAGATATGCAACATCTAATATACAAGACTGGAAACAAATTGATGAAAAGATTCATGGTTTGTGAATTTTGTATTAGAAGACAGAGAAAATGAAACACGAATACAAAAACCGGAGGGAGAGAAAGTCAAAAGACCAGTTAGACGACCAAAAAACGAAAATAATAAGACTGATAAAAAGTAACAAGGATTGGAGGGAGAGAAAATAAAAAAAAATTAGTAGGACAATCGACAAAAGTTAAGAAAAATAGTGAATATGAAGTGCAAGAATCGGAGGGAGAGAAAACAAAACGACAGATTGAATTATAAATGGAAACACAAACAAGTACAGAAAATAAGATAAATGAAGAAACTTATGTTTTATTAGCAGAAATAAATAATGACCTGAGTACACACTTGGAAGCCATGAAGTCAAAAGATATAAAAAATTAAAAAAAAATGGACCAAAACCATTATTGAAGAATTAAAATGTATGTATAAGAATAATGTATGAAAATAAGTTGACAGATCAATTGTAATGAATGACAGAAAAAGATCGAACATTATACATTCAAGATGGGTATTTAAAAGACAGAAGTCAGTAAAATAAGATATAAAGCCAGACTAGTAATTCATAGTTTTAAAGACAGAAATGAGTATGATATACAAGAAAACATATGTACCGGTTTCACGATTACATTTAATCAGATCTATACTGGCAATGGCAAACAAATTGGATTTAGAAATATGTCAGATGGATATGAAGACAGCTTTTCTAAACGAATATTGAAACAGTGAGATATATATGAAAATACCTGAAGGGATGACTGCTTATGAAAGGATCAAACAAAACAAGATGTGTATATTGGAAAATTCTTTATACGATTTGAAAGTCAGTCTAAAATGTTGGAATGAAAGATTTAAAGAGACAGTAAAGAAATATGGACTTACATCATTCAACAATGAGCCTTGTCTATTTACTCAGCAAGAAAAAGACGGATTTCTTATCTTGATATAGTATGCAGATGACATGCTAGTTTGCAACAATGTAAAGATGCTTGAAAGAATGAAGACAAATGTAAAGAAAGAATTTAAAATGACAGAAACTGGTGAGACTAAAAGTTCTTTAGGCTCAGAAATAAAATAAGACAGAAAAAAAAGGATACTGAGCATTAAGCAAGAACAATAAATAAAAAAAATGCTAAAGAAGTTTATTTTGGATCAATCACCCACCCAACGAACACCTATGGTAATCAATCAGGTAGCCAATAGGAAGAGAAGACAGCGTGAAGAAAAGAAGAAACCAATGCAAGCAGGCCAGAAATTGCATATGAGGTAAATACTCTATGCAGACACCAAATCAACTTTACTGAAAAATGACTGGTAGAAGATTGAAAGAGTATTTGAATAATTAAGAAGAACAAAAGACTTTGAACTTAGATATAAAGGACAGAACGACTGTTTACAAGGATTTTCAGATGCAAGTTTTGACGACTGCGAAAATTCTCTTACGACCAGTAGCTATGTGATCAAGTTGTTCGAAGACACAATATCCTGAAGAACTCACAGACAGAAATATGTTTCTCTAAACGAATGCGCTCAAGAATTGATATCCTTATATCAAATTTTAAAAGATTGTTAAAACAAGAATTAGCACCAATTCTATTATGGTGTGATAACAAGGCAGCAGAAGCAAGCGTTAAGACTGGAGGTGAAAACAAATTAAGACATATGACCAAAATAAAAGAACATTATGTAAAGGAATGTGTAACTAGAGGTTTAATTAATGTCAATTGAATTTCCTCTAAAAGTCAGATAACTGATGTATTCACAAAACCTTTGTCATTTGAATTACATGAACGACTGACCAAACAAATATTTAACGACTGATAACATTGACTGATTATATTTCTGATATGTATTTTAGTTAAGTTATTAACAAACTTTTTCTCTATATTACAGGAACTAAATGAACGATCAGAACAGAAACAATAGGAACGAGAAATATGCTACAACTCTTTTAATTAAAATATGTATGAGTGTGGGAGGGAGTGTTGAAAATATACACACTCATACTAGGTGTCGCCACCTATTGAGAATATTTAGTAGACAGTTGAAGAGAATCAAGTTGCGTCTCGTCGTCGTTCAGTTCAGTTCAAGTCCGTCTGTTAAAGCCAGAATTTGTATTTCATTATTATTATAGAGAGATCATTTAATTTAATTATTTTTGTGTAGATTGAATAAAGACTTTTTATTTAATATAAATTATGCTCTGCATTTATTAATTATTTAACATCAATAAATAAATCTATATTTTAGCAAGAATAATAAGAAATCAAGTAAAAATTACAAATTCTTTTATAAACTGATTTCAAATAATATCATTTAATTAGTGCATTGAGAAATTACACCAGATATCAATAATTTTTGCATAATAATTTAATTTTAAAAGTGAAGTAAATTTCAAGTTCACGATTAATAAAAGAAATAAAAGGAAAGTTGACTAAACAGTAAAAATTCAATATCATTTAAAATATTGAGTTATATTAAATAATACTAAAAACATATAAATTTTTATGAAAAGAATATAAAGTAAATTTAAAGATATCTAAACAAAGTAAACAAACGGCATAACCAATTGTCATCAAAACATTACAAGTGTATTGAGCTTTGAAAATACAAGCTCAGCAAAACTTCTTTTTCTTACCGTACGCTCTCGTGTAGGCATAACAGCAGTGAGTTAATATCAAGTTTCAAAACATAAATCGGCAAAATTCCTTACTTTTATGTAAGAATAGTAGGTCAGTGTCAAAGAATTGTTAATAACGTATGTTTACAAACGGCATTTAAAAAAAAAAGAGAAACACAGCAGTATTTATAATTTTCAAAACTTACAATTTTATGTACAAAATTTAATATTTTGAATAAATAAAATTTTTCATTGTTAAGTAAATAATGAAGATTTCAAATGAATAAAATAAATTTTGATCAGATAGCAAAATATATAAAAGAAGGAAAAACACAGTGGGTAATATCATACTCTAAATTACAATTATCTGAAATTTGTCAAAAATTTAATATACCTACTAAAAAAGACGAAAATATTAATGTTATTCGTGAAAGAATTAGAAATCATATTAGACAAGCAGTTTTAGGAGAACATATCTACGAAAATATTAATCCGTTTCGCAAAAGCACTAAAATTACACGCTCTCCGACTAAAAATCTAGATCAAACAATTGAAAGTAATAATTCAAATAAAACTTTAGACGAAACAGTTGATAATAATACTTCAAATACAACCTTAGAAGAAACATCTGAAAATAATCTCTCAAATATAATTACGGACGTTCAATCAAATCTTAATACAGATAATTCAAGTGAACAAAATACGCTATTAAATAAATATACAGGCACAATTCCAAAAATATTTCCACAAATTACTAAGACGAAACAAAGCCATAATAAAGAAGATAGTTTTACACAAAAATATACTTTAGCGACAAACGTGACGATTTTATCAGAAAATAATACATCACTTAACGATACTCAGGAATTTTCATTTAAACAAACAGGATATCAAGAAATAAAAGGTATTGAAAACGAAAAAAATATTACTTTAGCTAATAACACCAATACAACAGACAAAAACGTGACAATTTCATTAGAAAATAATACAACTATCGACGAAACATTAAACGACGACTTAAATATCTCTATTAAACAGGAAAGTTTTCAAGAAATTGAGGATATTAGAATCGGAGAAAATATCATTATAAATAATCCTAATAATAACAACAATAATAATAACAAATAATAATAATAATAATAATAATAATAATACAATAGACGACTTAGTAAATTTTATTGAGAATATAAACATGGCGCAACCAGGATATTCATTAAAAGAAATTACAAGATTAGTTCCTGATTTTGATGGTAAAAACATATCTGTAGACAAATATATTGAAAAATTAGAATTTGCTAAGGAATTACTAGATGCTGATCAACAAAAATCGTTTATGAACTATCAGAGATTTAAATTATCAGGGGCGATTGCTTCTGCAGTGAAACATACTACAATTAATACAATTGATGAATTTATTAAAATTGTAAAAAAATTATATCCTGAAATTGATAATTTATATACTTTATATGGGAAATTAGAACGAATTCAACAAGAACTTAATAAACCAGTAGAAGGATATATAACAAGAATAAAAGAATTAACGGAAAAAATCAGAGATAAAAAGAAAACGAGACTGGAATAGAAAGAGCAACTTTAGAACGATTTATTAATCAATTAAACTAAGATGAATTTAAATATTTTAAACAGGGGCTAGTTAACGAAATAAGATATGAAATGAAAGTAGCCGACAATTTCTCTGATGCAACTATAGAAGCAATTAAAATTGAAAAACAGTTAGAAAAACAAAATGCTATAAGAGGAAATTCAAATAAACAGAAAATTATGTTTAGTAATATTTTTCAAGAAGAAATCAAACAAATACAGTGTTGTCAAACATGCAAAAATACTGGTCACGAAGCATTATATTGCAATATAGCAGGTTGCGTATACTGTAAAGAACCAAATCATTCATCATTTGAATGCTCCAATACAAAAAATAAAATAAGATTGATATGTAAATTTTGCAATCAATTGGGTCATTCAAGAAGCACGTGTGATTTATTAAATGACAATGAATATTATTGTCAATACTGTCAAGAAAGTAATCATAAAATTAATCATTGCCCAATAATACGAAAATATGAGATATGTTGGAAATGTAATAAGAATGGACACAACCCAAATTTTTGCACTGATGTTATTAAAAGAAAATATACACAAGTATGCGAGCTTTGTAACGATAAAAATCATATAACAAATGATTGTGAAAAAATAAAAATATTTATAAACCAAGCTAAGGCAAGCAATCAAATACGATGTCAATTATGTGATAAATGGGGTCACTCAGGTAAAGAATGCAGAAATAATAACATCGGTCAAAATAATTTTAATCAGAATAAGATGTTTGTCGGAAATAACAGAAATAATAATTCATATGGACAACGAATTCAAATGAAATTTTGTAAATATTGCAAAAATAGAGGGCATAATATAGAGGAATGTAGAAGAATACAATACAAAAAACCTCAAAACACAAATCAAAATTTACAATGCCCATATTGTAAAAAATTAGGACATTCAATCGATTCATGCTTTACATTAAAGAATATAGAAAGCAAGTTAAGTAAATTTTGCACATTTTGTAAAAGCATTAATCACACAGAGGAAGAATGTCAAGCTAAATTAAACACATCAGCTCATATACAGGGAAACGCATAAACTCGACTTGGAAAGAGCGTACAAGACGAGTTTCGCAACAAAAGTCGCTCAAAAATTATATTGACATTCAATTTTTTGCAAGAACACACGAAATCGATTATGACTTCGAAGTAGGCGATGAGTTTAATGAAAATGAAACTAATAATAAGTACGTTAAAATTATTGAACAAAAAGAAACTTTACATAATGCAATGAAATTTAAACCAGAAATAAAAAATGATTCAACAACAATAAAATTACATAATGAAAGAAATATAGCGAACAATGAATTGGAAAAAACTATACAATTTAAAACTGAAAACATTAATGATAATAATAATATACCAATTTATATATTTAAACTAGGTGACACATTACAATTTATCGAGATACGAAATCCGTATACAAATGATTTATGTAAATTATTAATAGATACAGGTGCCCAACTTAACATCATAAAAGAAAAATTAGTACCACAAAATTCTATTAATAATAATATTAAAATATATTTGTCAGGAATTACTGATATTCCGGTCAAAACATGTGGTTTAATCACTTTTCCTATTAATAATTCGCATACAAATTTCCACGTAGCATCTGAAAAATTTTCAATACCTTACGATGGTATTTTAGGAATAGATGTATTGAGAAAAAATAAGTTGAGATTAGACAAGGGATATTTAGAAATAAATGGTAAAAAATTCTTTATTCAAACAGATTATAAAAACGATAAAAATTCATTGATAAATTTATGTACAGAAAACATCGAAATTAATGACACAGCAGTTAATAACGTTTTTCATTATATCATGCTAATGCAAGACAATAATCACATATTTCCGATTACACAATTTCTACAGAATAAGAATGAAAATATTAAAAATTTTATGAAAGAAATCAACTGTGTTTTAGAAAAAGATGAATATAAAAATAATAAGAATATAGAATATGAACAATTTCTATTAAAACTTGAAGAAAATACAAATTTCAACATTAAGAGGAGGTCGAGTATATCTGTCCTTTTCTAATCAAAGAATTGATTTTTTCACAAAGATTAATAATTGTAGCAAAAAATAAGAAGAAAGCCCCATCTCGTATAATAAAAAGCAAGATTTTCTTTTATGAGGAAAAATTATTTTTATCGCTTTGTTTTTAAGGAAACCTTGAAAAACTGAATTGTCCATCTTACTCTATTTTTTAAGTTTTTCAAAGTTTTCTTCAAAACAAATCGATAAAAATAATTTTTCCTCATCAAAGAAAATCTTGCTTTTTATTATACGAGATGAGGCTATCTCCTTATTTTTTGCTACAATTATTAGTTTTTGCAAAAAAATAAATTCTTTGATTAGAAAAGGACAGAGATATACGACCTGCTCTTAATGATAAAGATAAACAATTTCTAACATATTTTATGAAAAAAGATATTTTAACAAATTTTATATTAAATAATCATGAAGAAGAATTTCATAAATTACAAAAAAATTTAATGTATAAAAATGTAAATTATATTAGTGAAGAAAAAAATGATCGTAAAAAAGAATTATTAAGTAAAATAAGTTTAAATCATTTAAGTGAAGAGAAAGAACAAAATATAAAGAATTTAATTTTAAAAAATGATGACATATTTTGGTTAGAAGGAGAAAATATTGGAAAATGCAATTTAGAACAACACGAGATAAATTTAACAGATAACAGACCAGTATATGTTAAACAATTTCCATTGCCACATAAATCAAGAGAAATCGCTATTACAGAAACTCAAAAATTAATTGATAATAATTTAGTAAGGCCATCTAAAAGCGCATATAATGCTCCAGCATTTGTAGTTAAGAAGAAACCAGGTCCTGATGGAAAAGAAAAATGGCGTCTAGTTATAGATAATAGAAAATTAAACGAGAAAACTATACCAGATCCTTATTTAATACCATCTATAACTGAAATTTTTGATGATTTAGGCGGAAATAATTATTTTACTACTGTAGACATGGTTTCAGCTTTTCATTGGGTACCAATGAAAGAATCAGACATATATAAAACAGCTTTTAGTGTACATCCTTTAGGAAGATTTGAATTTACAGTATTACCTTTTGGCTCAACTAACTCACCACGAACATTTATGAGGGTAGCAAATACGGCTCTTGGTGAGCTAATAAATAAAAAAATATGTCATGTTTATATAGATGACATAATTATAGCTGCAAAATCAGAAGAAGAACATAATATTAAATTTAATCTAGTAGCTACAAAATTAAGGGAAGCTGGATTAAAACTAGAACCAAGAAAATGCGATTTTATGAAAAATGAAGTAACATTTTTAGGTCATATTATAAGTAAAGAGGGTATCAAAGCAGATCCAAAAAAAATTGATGCAGTAAAATTATTTCCAACACCAAAAACAGTTAAAAACATTAGAGAATTTTTGGGTTTAGCAGGTTATTACAGAAAATTTATTAATGACTTTGCTAATATAACAAAACCTTTAACGTTATTATTACAAAAAGAAGTAAAATTTTCTTGGGATTCAGAGAAACAAGAGGCTTTTGACAAATTAAAAGACACACTATGCTTTGCACCTTTATTGCAATTTCCACAGTTAGATAAACCATTTATAATCACTACAAATGCATCAGGATATGCTTTAGGCGCCATATTATCACAAGGTGAAATCGGGAAAGATAAACCCATAGCATACGCTTCTAGAGTATTAAAAGGTCCTGAACTAAAATATCACACTTATGAAAAAGAAGCATTAGGTATATTGTTTGGAATAGAAACATTTAGAAATTATGTATATGGAAATAAATTTACAATAGTAACAGGTCACAAGCCATTACTATCTTTTAGATCTGCAGATAAAAATAACAGAGTTCAAAGATGGCGACTTAAACTATCAGAATACGATTTTGATGTAATATATAAGAAGGGAAAAATGAATGTGAATAGTGATGCGTTATCTAGAAATTCTATAGATACGGTAGAAATCAATGTGATAACTAGAGCTCAAAAAGCAAAAGAAAATGAAGTAAATATTAAATTAACAAATATACCTTCGAATGAAGTAAAAATACAAAAATTAAATGAGGAACGTACATGTATTAAAAATAAACGCGGTAGACCAAAAAAAGTAATCAAAGAAATAACCAACGAGAAAATTAAAAGTGTCGAAAACGAAGTCGAAAAACAAGAAGAAATTTACTTAAATAAATCTGATACTATTATATATTCTAAAAATCCTATACAAAATAGGAAAGATGATATATTACATTTAATTACGAATGAAAAGATATCTTTGGATGAGATTCAAGATGAATATTTTACACATAAAAATATTAATATAAATAACGATTTAAAAGATAATGAAATTAAAATAATAAATTATAAAAAGAGAAAAATTTTTATAATGTGCTTAAATATAAAAGAATCATCAATTTTAATAAAAGAAAAATTAATAAATAATTTAAACACGCTGAAAAATTTATTGATTGAAAATAATTGTACTATATTTAGTATATCAAAAAATATAAAAATATTAAATATAAATTGGAATGAAATCGAAGAAATATTATACAACACTTTTAATAATACAAGTATAAAAGTTATAGTTTGCTTAAATAATACAGAATATGTTAAAAAGGAAAAAAGAAATGAAATTTTTGAACTATATCATTCTTCAAGTTTAGGAGGTCATTCGGGAGTAAATAAAACATATAATCGAATTAAAAATAAATATTTCTGGGAAAATCTTAAAGTTGATATACAAAATCGTATTAAAAACTGTGAAATATGTCAGAGAAATAAATTAAGAAATAAAACGAAACAACCTATGATAATAACAGATACTCCAGAGAAAACATTCGATAAAATTTCACTAGATATAGTAGGACCTCTTAATATAACTAAAAATAATAACAAATATATATTAACTATTCAAGATCATTTATCAAAATTTTCAATAGCTGTCGCGCTGAAAGATCAAACAGCAGAGACTATAGCCGACGCATTCATAAAAAAAATTATTTGCATTTTTAGTTCACCAAAACTAGTACTTACAGATAAAGGTGCAAATTTTACAGGCAAATTAATAAAAGCTATTTTAAAAAGATTTAAATTCAAAAAAATAGAAACTACTGCCTTTCATCTACAATCTAATGGTTCATTAGAAAGGGCTCATCATCCTTTATGTGAATATTTAAAAAATTTTGCTGATAAAAAATTAGAATGGGATGATTGGCTTGAACTTGCACAATTCAACTATAATACTAGTGTTCATTCAAGTCATAAATTTACACCACATGAACTAGTTTTCGCCTACCCAGCTAGATTACCATCTAGCAAACCCTTAAAATCATCAGAAAAATTACAAACTTTTAATGACTATATAGAAAAATTATTAATAAATATGAAAGATATTGCAAAAATAGCTCGTGAAAATTTAATACTGTCAAAGGAAAAATCTAAATCTTATCACGACAGATTTATAAATCCTGTAGAATTTAAAATAGGAGATAAAGTATGGCTTATAAAAGAGCCAAAACCAGGTAAATTAGATAAAAATCAAAACTTGGGACCTTTTGAAGTATTAAAAGTCCACGAAAATAGCAATATTTCTATAGATTTCAAGGGTGGCTCAAAATTAGTTCATGCAAATAAATTAATTTTACATGAACAAAAATTATAAATATTTTAGAAAAAATCTGATCTCTTTTTCTCTTTTTCAGGAATATTTAAAATGTTAAAGATTTTTTAATTTCTGTAATCTTTTCTAGTTACGTGCTAATTCATTCATCTATTGTTACATATACCTATTTATACATATTATTAATTTTTCATTGATAAACAATTTTTATAAAATACAAGGAATCTGTAAGTTTTCAAAATGTGGCTTGAAAATTCACAGATTTTTGATTTAAGGAGCCTATTAACTTAAATCAATCATTTTAAATAATAGGAAATATTAACATTTGAACCAATTGATTTGATAAATAATGAATGGAATCTATATTAAGAAATACAAATCAATTAATTTAAATCAATAGGTTAGTTAATAATTTAATAAAAAATGTAAAATCATTATATACATTATCTATTTATAAAACGTATATTGTATTATAAGATTTAAACTTTAAAATTTTATTTATATCAATCTTTTTATCTATACTTTCATTTTCATTTTTTCTTTTTCATCTTGTAAAAGAAATCTAACATTTAGTTATAACTATTATTAAACTTATAAATGTATATTTTATCTAATATTTTTACTTATTAATCAACTACTTTTGTCTCTGAATTTACGGTATACAAACATATACTATCTAATATGTATTCGTAAAACTGACTTCATTTTTCACACAAAAATCTTTAAAAACAAAAAAAAAGGAGGGGGAAAGTTACATACTTTCATCCAAATGCAACATAAATCAATATTCAAATGAATATTTGAACTTCTAAACTTATTTAGAAAATGTATTGCAAGAATAAAAAGAAAATTATCATAAAAAAAGTCTTCATCGAGACTTGAAAAAAAAAAAAACTTTTTTGTAAAGAAAAAAAGAAACAATGAACTTTATTATAAGTTCTATATAGAGTGAGAGAACATAGTTCAATTTTCATTCTAAACTCTAAGATTATTTAGAGAACATATTTGTCAAAATAAAGACAAAAATTACAATTGATTAGTTAACGTTTCAATCAGATTTATGTTAAAGTACTACACAAATTACAGACAAAAGCAGAACATTTTCGAGAAATTGAAATAATAACTTAACATTTTTCCGTGTGAATTAGTTTGACCGTAACATTTTGGTTTAACTAATAAAGTTACTTTTTACTCATGTTAGATCTCTTATTATATTCTTAAAATTTGTAGCTTTTAATTATAATCACATATTATTAATAACTATAATCTATATACTTTTAGTTAATTTTAAGTTTCTTTTTATGTATCTAGCTATTTTAATTTTATACCAGACCTACGTTCAGATAAACTAGTTCAACCTCTGTAAGAATTTGCATTGTAACCTATACTACGTATAGGATTTTACGTTTGGTTTAATAAATAAATATATATAGCCACATTTAGTGTATTATGTGAATATATGAAATTAAGAATTTAGAAAATTTTTCTTCTTATTGCTTAGTTGGCACCTGCGCAATTATCTTAAGCCGGGAGGGAAGTGAATGAATATTCACTTATATTCAAACAATTATAAGAATCTATAAATTATATCCAACTATTATTTTTGAAGAAAAAAAAACAAACATTTCTTATATTTGAACTTGAACAATTATTATTATTTTGACAAATCTAATATTATTTTATAATTATTTTACATGGCATGTTTTTTGTTATTTTTGTTACGAAATATCTCATAAGCTAGAATACAAGATTTATAAACATATTAAAAAAATATTTATAAGCAAAATCACGAATAATTTAAGGCGATCTCTAATTAGAAAAAAAAAACCATATCATGTTTAAAATATTACAAATTTAAAATAGCAATACAATTAAAGAATTTTTCATCTTTTTTTTTCCCATACCAATACTCATACATTACTAAACAATTATAAAATGGAAAGATACATCAAATAATTGAGACATTCAAATAAAATATTTTATTTAAATAGATTTTAAGATATTTATGTAAATTGATCAATAACTAAAAAAATTGTTATTACATTCAAATTTTTCTTTTGTTACTTCTCGTACCGATAAGCAACATCTTGAGCCCCAAGGTGTTACGTCACGACGTATCTTTTATTTCAAGTTTTTTATTCTAAAATATGCAGTTATTGATCAATCAGATAATTTAACTTAATAAGCATATTGTAATCATTTTGTTTTTAAGAAACAGAAGAAAGTGTAATTCGGTCTACAAAATTAACAAAACAAGAACGGTACAAAGGCCACATGAACCAGATTTATCATGTTAACCACACCATTCAATAAGAGTCAAAATGCATAATAAGCATTGCTCCATCGATTGACATCCATTGACATCGATTGAATATACAGTTCCTGATTATTTTTTAGATTTTAATCGTAATATTGTGAATGTTCAATAATTGACCTATCTTTTATTTGTTTTTTTGTTTTCGATTGCCTATCCTTCCGATATGCAATCTCCTGAGCACCGAGGTGTTACGTCATAAACGTATCGTTTTTATTAACATTCGTAAATCAAATTCCTCAGTTATTGAACAGTCGCATTATTTCATTGTTAAGCAAAATTAAGTAGTTCAAATCAACAACGAGTATTACGAAATTACCAAGCAAATTCTAAAATCTTTAAGAAAACATATTATTAAAATATAAGAAAATTTATAAATAAAATCGAATAAATCTCATAAACAAAATGAGTATAAAAGCCAAATGAAACAAATGATATTCAGGACATTACCCCGGGTTTCTTATTGGTAATACGTTTACACTGCCCGCCAAGTTTTATATTTCAAAGCAATTGCTATTATTAAATATACATGTATCAATTATTAAAATATATACGCGCATAAAAATCAATTATATTAAAAGTGTTAAAAAATATCAATAAACCTCGAGAATCTATTACATATTGTGCCTATTCATTTGTCTGCCCATACCTAGCACCAATCTACTGAGAAATACTACAAGGTAAGAATATATAATTATTTAATAAACTCTTTATTTCAAGAATTAAGTTTATCCTTTAATAATATTCAATCGTGAGAGCGATTTCGTTCAATTAAATATTGGTGGAGTTTTTCCACCACTAGATTCATACCTCTATCTTTATATTTTAAACATACATAATTTATATATATATATATATATATATATATATATATTTAATAACATATACACATTTATTTATCCACTTTTATTTAGTCCTGGTGCAAGCCAGGACTTAACAGTTACGAAAAAAAAATTTTTATAGGGACCAACCACGTCACAAGGTTTCCTTTGTTTTGTTTCTTTTTAATTTATTTCTCTAATCGTTATTATCCCTGTAGTGATCTTTATAAATAAATTTAGGCTCGTTCAATGCTACAGAGGATGCTCTTTTAATTTCACCATCTTTTATTTTTTTTAACAAAAAAATAGAAGTGCAATTGCACTTTTTGTAAAAAATGAAAAATGCATTTTTCTCAAAAAAGCCATTTTTTTGTCTCAAATTTTTTTTATGGATAGGTATCCTTAAGACCTATATTTTCATCGGTGTGGAATTTGGAATATTTTGGTTTAGTAAGATATAAAAAAAATTGAGAAAAAAATTTTCATATTTACATAAATGTAAATACGTCATAGATACAACAAATATTTCAGGAGTAAGCGCATTTCAGATATATATATATTTGTACGTACATAGCTTTTATGCAACTCATAGGTGTTGTGCTGTACATATATATATATATATATATATATATATATATATATATATAGTGCATAAATTTTGCGTTAAGTATAAGAAATTATGTAAAAAAAAGTTCTATTTTTTTCTTCTTTTCTTATGAGTTTTGGACTTTTTCTTATTGCGCACATTCTTCTTTGACGTAATTTTTCTTTTCTTTTTTTTCTCTTTATTTAATAATTTTTTAAAAGGATGAGCAGCAGTTCGAGCCATATACAATTTTTTCTTTGTCCCTACTTTTACTTTCCATACGTGGGTTTTTTGAATGCCGGCCAATTTAGGGGTCTTAAGCCACTCTTTTATTTTGCTTTGCCTAAAAACTTCAATATCTTCTTTTGGCAGTAAAATTAATTTAATAGCGTCAGTGTTAGGTTGAACTTTTTTTACAAAAGCATTTGCATCTTGTATTGATTCAAGATGACAATTTTGAAGATTATGTCTGGTTGCATAGTGTTTTACTAATCCACCGACGCCATCAACCGCACCTTTCCCATGCCCCGTAGCTGAAAACAACCATTCTCCCGTCCAAAGTAAGAAAACCTTAACTCCAATGGGATTCCAATGTAGTTAACCACTTTTACACTTTGGACGGCAGCATTTTTGATTGTTAGAAGCTTTTTTCATTTCATGTAATTGAAATCGATTTTTAAAATGGCTTGCGGCTCCATCTGTTATAATCGATATTTGTCCTATTGAATCAGTTGAATCATTTTTCATCAAATCAATGATTTTTTGCATCGCCAACAAGGCATGAGCGGAATCATGTTTTGTATCATCACTGACGACAGCAAAACTTTTTGTTACTGTTCCTTGATAACAAACAGCTGTAAAAATAGAAATCTGTTGATTGACCCAGTGATTGCCTTGAACAGGACTACTGAGAATCACCGCCCAATTTTCAGCAAAATCACCATGCAGTACAAGATGTTTAGAATTAGTTCTGGCCATCTCTTTTTCCTCTTTTATGGCTTTTCAATGTATGTTTTTAATATACATGTGGACGCTTGTTTTCACCGTCCAAATAGCAAGATTATTTATAAAATTGGACATTATTAATGTTTTTTTTACGAGTTGCCCATTTTCCCACAAAGCAAAAACGATCTCATCATGTCCATTTATGGTTTCCAATCCAAACAAATTTAAATTAATACCACGAGAACCCGGGCATATAGAACAATCTTGGAAATATCACTGCTCTGATGCATTTGTACAAACAATTGCTGACAAAAGCATGGAGCGAAGATTATTCAGATCTGAATACTTTCCTCCGATGAAATTGTTAATACAGTTCACATATAAATCAAAATTTGCACAGTAAATGCAGAGACAGACTTCTTTAATAGGATTCAACATAACAAACTTTGGTCTTAAGGTATGAAACTTTGTTATGCCCATTTTTATTTCTGGATGTTCTTGTTTGAATAATTTATATATCTCTTTTAAACTGCGCGTTAGAAAACGTTTTACTTTTTTTTGTTTTTTTCTATTTTCTTTAACGGTCACAACGTCAGATTTATTGGGACTTTGACGTGTACAGTTGAAATCGTCATTCAGAAAATATTCCACTGCGATTTTCGTAGACTTTTCGTCTAAGGGATGACCAGTGTATACATCAGGTTGAGAATATATTTCCTTAGTTTTTACAAGCATTCGTGTTTTATCAATCATGTAAACAGTCACTTCGGGAAAGATAGATAAAATTTTAGATTTTGATGCCGACAAAGGAATCAGCGTAAGAATTTTAATGTTTTCATTGATACTGCCACAAATTTTAAGCGCTACTCCCAAATTGTTAAACCATTCATCGCAGAAGCATTGAGAAAAACCATCATTGGATGCATCAATTGAAACATTGTATGCTTCCGATAATTTGCAGCTAGTTGCAGAGGAAAATGAAGAAATTAATTCTGATTTCTTTCTCGTGACGTATGTTTCTAAAGAAGAGTCATCAACAGCTCTCTTTCTTTTCAGCGGTGAAACATTACCGAAGGAACTTGAAATTAAAGTCTCGTTCAAATACTCAATCCGCTCTGGAGTGCTTGCACGAAAATTGTGGTCTTCAGTATGGACCAAGTAAGCATCATTATCTGAATCGATCGCATCAATAATTTTCGTTGATTCAATTTTCTTGATGCGTTTATAACAGTTGAAACATACATAATCAGAACTATGTACCGCCTTGTCAGGCAAATGTTGCTGCAGATGTTCTGCTAAATTTTCCAACATTCTAAATTTGGTAGCGGTATTATAAACAATTTTTTCGTGTAATCCAAAAAAATTTGGACACTTCCGTCTCTTCTCGGAATAAGTTTCAGACATATTTCAAAATGAGTCTTAATATCTAGAAATTAAACGGTATAAAAGATGTAAGATAACTACCGTGAATAGCTGCTTTCTTAAGTAAACCTAAGACACTTAAATTATCTATGCGATATTTAGCCACCTAGCGGTATATCTAGATATCTACGTATATATACATCTGTTATGTGAATATGAAAATTTTTTTCTCAATTTTTTTTATATCTCTTACTAAACCAAAATATTCCAAATTCCACACCGATGAAAATATAGGTCTTAAGGCTACCTATCCATAAAAAAAATTTGAGACAAAAAAAATGGCTTTTTTGAGAAAAATGCATTTTTCATTTTTTACAAAAAGTGCAATTGCACTTCCGTTTTTTTGTTAAAAAAAATAAAAGACGGTGGAATTAAAAAAGCATCCTCTGTAGCATTGAACGAGCCTAAATTTATTTATAAAGATCACTACAGGGATAAAAACGATTGAAAAAAAAAAAAAATTTTCGATTTTTGAGAATTGAAAATTTATAAGTCATTTTTAAAAAGTGCATAAAAACTGCATTTTTGATGATATTGAAAAATAAAAAAATACGTATACTCTTATTTTCAAAGTAGAATAATATAAAAAATTTTTAAGCAGTTCGGAGAGATAGGTGCAGTCGGTCTGCATGATTTGTGATGGAATCGGTCATATTATCTTTTCTACTTTGTATAGAATTTTTAGAATATATAATAGTATTAGATTTATTCAAGTAAATATCTTCTTGTTTTTCGACTTCGTTTTCGACATTTTTAATTTCCTCGTTGGTTGTTTCTTTGATTACTTTTTTTGGTCTACCGCGTTTATTTTTAATACGTGTACGTTCTTCATTTAATTTTTGTATTTTCATTTAATTTGAGGGTATATTTGTTAATTTATTATTTATTTGGAAATAAATTAGTCCAATATAATATTTAAGTATATATTTTTATTTATAACTTGACAGCTCGAGGTAACAAAACAGACTGACTTTTATTTATTGATTTGTTTACATATATAATCTATTTACAATAACAAAACACAACATTAGTGCGTTCGATATATTAATTCGAATCGCCACACTCCCTCCCCACGAAGTAAAAATGACAAAGGTTCAAATATTTTAGGAAAACGAACAATTCTTCCTAAGCGCGTTTTTCGCTCAACTTTTGCAGGTGGTAATTTTGAAATGGAAATTGGTGACGGTGAATTTATTGGCTTGCATCTTTAATTTCTAGAGGTAGACGATTCTTGATCTTGACAAATAAAAGCTGGTTGGACGCGATCTATTGAAACTCTATTATGCTTATTATTTATTTTCAAAGTAATTGTTTTATTATCTCGATCAATAATCTGAAATGGTCCAAGATAAGGGCATTTAAGAGCTTTTGAGGCTGGACCTTCACGTGAAAATGCATGTGTGCAATCAAATAACTCCTTAAACACAAACGTACCGGGTTGAGTATGTCTCGATGCAGATGTAGGACGTACACGAGATATGTGCTCCCTTAAATTTTGGAGAAAAGTTGAAGAATCTTCTAAACGTTCTTCATTTGATGTTGGACAAAACATTTCAGAAGGGAAACGAAGTGGCTCACCATAAACCAATTCTGCTGCAGTGGCCTTAATATCTTCTTTGAAAGCTGAACGAATGCCCAGTAAAACAAAAGGGAGAGCCTCAATCCAATTAATTTCTGTATGAGCCATAATAGCTGCTTTCAATTGACGATGAAAACGCTCAATTATTCCATTAGCCGCAGGATGCCAACTAGTAGTAAAATGAGGTGCAATACCAAATCTTTCTTCAAAACTCTTGAAAATATGAGAAGTAAATTGAGAACCTCTATCAGATGTTAATTTATGAGGACATCCAAATCGCGAAATCCAGCAATCTAAGAATGCTTGCGTGACAGATTCAGCAGTAATATATTCTCAAGGACATACTTCAGTCCAACGGTTATATCGATCGATAATTGTTAAACAATATCTCTATGATTTAACAGGAGGTAAAGGACCGATGATATCAATGTGTACATGTGAAAATCTCTGCGTAGGAGTTTCAAACGTACTCAAAGGTGATTTCACGTGACGAGTGATCTTTGAACGTTGGCATGATAAGCATGTACGAGCCCACATACGACAATCTTTTCGTATAGATGGCCACACAAAACGATTAGCCAAAAGTTTAGCTGATGCTTCGACACCAGGATGGCTTAAACTATGAAGCTGCTCAAGAACACGTCGTCGAAAAGGCAGTGTAACAAATGGTCTTGTTTTTTCAGTAGATACATCGCAATATACTGATATATTTGTACCAGGAATGATTATCTTTTTAAGATTTAAAGAGGAATTTTCTTCGATAAAATTTTTAATTTCCTCGTCATCAATCTGTGAATCAACCAAAGCCTGATAGTCCAATTGCGAAGAAATTCCTTCAACACGTGAAAAAGTATCAGCAACAATATTTTTTGATCCATCAATATGTTGAATGTCAGTAGAAAATTCGGAAATGAAAGACAGCTGATTAAGTTGAACAGTCGATAGTTTATCGCGACGTTGTTGAAAGGTATAAATTAATGGTTTATGATCAGTAAAAATTGCAAGAGATTGCCCTTCTAAAAAATGGCGACAGTGTTGAACTGCTTCATATATCGCTAGAAGTTCACGATGATAAGTAGGCCAATTACGTTCTCTAACAGATATCTTTTTAGAGAAAAATGCCAATGGTTGCCAAGATTTATCTACACATTGCTGCAGACATGTACCAACAGAATGATTTGATGCATCAGTGAATAAACCAAGGGGTACACCCAGCCGAGGGTGAACTAGTAATGTGGCGGAAGCAAGACAATCTTTAAGAGCAGTAAAAGCTTGTTCTAGTTCAACTGACCATTGCACTGGTTAAGAACCTTTCAACATAGGTTTGCTAATAGCATCATGTAAAGGTGCTTCAAATTCAGATGCATGAGAAATGAAAAGCCTGTAGAAATCTACCATTCCTAAGAAACGTCTCAATCCTTGAGCTGTCTTTGGTAATGGAAATTCCTGAAGAGCCTGAATACGTTCTTGAGGAGGACGAATTCTAGAATCAGAGACCAAATATCCAAGAAATTTTACCTCAGATACGCCAAAAATGCATTTCGATACGTTGATGACCATTTCATTGTCAGATAAACGTTGAAAAAGTATTTTAAGGTGCTCTTTATGCTGCTCAGGTAACGTTGAGAAAACTAAAATATCGTCGATATAAGCATAACAGAACTCTAATCCACGAATCACTTCATCAATAAAAAACGTTGAAAGGTTTGACCTGCATTTCGAAGTCCAAATGTCATGAACGGAAATTTAAAAAGTCCAAAAGGTGTCGTAATAGCTGCTTTAGAAATGTCTTCTGGATGAACAGGAATCTGTTGATAAGCTTTGACTAAATCAATGGTTGAGAAAGATGAACAACCATCAAGATTGTTTACAAAATCGTGAATATGACGTACTGGATATCGGTCGGAAATGGTTCAAGCATTTAATGCACGGTAATCACCATAGGGACGGCATTCATTTTTACCTTTTGGTGCTAAATGTAATGGTGATGACCAAGCACTTTCAGATGGGCGAGCAGTACCAGCATGCAACATATCTGAAAATTCCTTTTTCGCAATATTAAGTTTTTCAAGAGCCAAACGCCGAGGACGACAAGAAATTGGAGGTCCAGGTGTTGTCCGAATGTGATGAACAGTTTCATGCTTAATGTCACGAGGTACACCAGGTGGACGAGTAATATCAGGAAACTGCATGAGAAGTTCAGACCAAGGAGATTTGTTGACAATAGTTTTAACACTGCATTGTGTGATGTTCCGAAGGTGGCCAATAGCAAAGAGCCCGGTGCTTGCATCAAGCAAACGTTTTGAATGACAATCAGGTAATAAATGATAGTGTGCCAAAAAATCCGAACCTAATATAGGTACACTCACATCTGCAACAATAAATCTCCAAATGAAATTATGGCGAAGCTTCAAATTAAGATTCAGCGTGTAAAAACCATATGTTTTAATGTCACTATCATTAGCAGCGCTAAGCACGAAATTCGTTACAGCACGACGATCCTTTAGTAAACAACGAGGAAAACATGATAAATCCGATCCTGTATCCACAAGAAATTGATGTTTTGTTGATTGATCCGTTACAAAAAGGCGGAATCCAGGAGGCAAGCAGTCAGACGCCGCCGAAACAAACTGCCTTTTTAATTTTCCTGAAAGCTACAAAGCTGGATGCATTTATTGCATTTTTCTGAAATTTAGCATGGTACCAGCACAATCTTTCAGAATTTCCTTGACTTTTCTCACGATCGTAACGCGGACGGCCAAGACTCTTTGAGTGTGGGTGGCGATTTCTTGATTCTTTGTTTGCAGAGAGTTCAGCAACTTGCTTTGTAAGGTTTTCGATCGCACTTAATAAGTCATTATTATTACCTTTGTCAACAGCATGAACAGCAAGGTTAGAATTGATAGGAGATACCTCTACAATTTTATCAGCCAGCTCGGAAATTTTTTCAAGAGTAAGTTCGGCTTGAGTTGCGAGAATTGCTTGGGCATGTGAGGAAAGACGTCGAAGCCACAGCTGTCGTAAGAGGTTATCCTGAACCGCGGTCGTGCCAACCAAAGAACGTAGATGTCGAAGAAACTGCGAGGGCTTCTTATTACCCAGCTCTTCCTCGCTGATCAATCGACGCACGCGCTGTTCCTTAGAAGCAGATAAACGTTCAATTAATTTAGTGCGTAATTGAGTATAGGGATTTAATGCCGGAGGGTTAGTAATTATGTCTTCGACTTCTACAGCAACACGAGTATCCAATTGTGAAACAACATAGTGGAATTTAGTTACCTCATTAGTAATCTCAGAAATAATGAACTGAGAATCGGCTTGTGAAAACCATAAGCTTGGCCTATCAGCCCAAAAAGGTGGCAACTTAACCGCAACTCGATTTACTGCTGGACAATAAATATTTTCATTTTGTTGTAGTTGTTGTTGCTGCTGCTGTTGTTGTTGAATTTCTGCAAGCTGTTGAGCAAGTCGTCGATTTTCCTCTTGAATAGCCGCAAACTGACGCACATCGTCATCACGAGGAAGCACCATAATTAAACGAATATCACAATAAAAATTATTTATAATCAATAATTTTTAGTAACCTTTTTGTTGTTTTGACGAACCTTTTTGTTCGTCAGGGTCACCAGTTTGGAAATGAATTAGTCCAATATAATATTTAAGTATATATTTTTATTTATAACTTGACAGCTCAAGGTACAAAACAGACTGACTTTTATTTATTGATTTGTTTACATATATAACCTATTTACAATAACAAAACACAACATTAGTGCTTTCGATATATTAATTCGAATCGCCACATTTACTTTATTTTCCTTTGCTTTTTGAGCTCTACTTATTACATTTATTTCTACCGTATCTATAGGATTTCTAGATAACGCATCACTATTCACATTCATTTTTCCCTTCTTATATATTACATCAAAATCGTATTCTGATAGTTTAATTTACCATCTTTGAACTCTGTTATTTTTAGCTGCAGATCTAAAAGATAGTAATGGCTTGTCATCTGTTACTATTGTAAATTTATTTCCATATACATAATTTCTAAATGTTACTATTCCAAATAATATGTTTAATGCTTCTTTTTCATAAGTGTGATATTTTAGTTCAGGACCTTTTAATACTCTAGAAGCGTATGCTATGGGTTCATCTTTCCCGATTTCACCTTGTGATAATATAGCGCCTAAAGCATATCCGGATGCATCTATAGTGATTATAAATGGTTTATCTAACTGTGGAAATTGCAATAAAGGTGCAAAGCATAGTGTGTCTTTTAATTTGTCGAAAGCCTCTTGTTTCTCTGAATCCCAAGAAAATTTTACTTCTTTTTGTAATAATAACGTTAAAGGATTTGTTATATTAGCAAAGTCATTAATAAATTTTCTGTAATAACCTGCTAAGCCCAAAAATTCTCTAATGTTTTTAACTGTTTTTGGTGTTGGAAATAATTTTACTGTATCAATTTTTTTTGGATCTGCTTTGATACCCTCTTTACTTATAATATGACTTAAAAATGTCACTTCATTTTTCATAAAATCGCATTTTCTTGGTTCTAGTTTTGATGCAGCTTCCCTTAATTTTGTAGCTACTAGATCAAATTTAATATTATGTTCTTCTTCTGATTTTGCAGCTATAATTATGTCATCTATATAAACATGACATATTTTTTTATTTATTAATTCACCAAGAGCTGTATTTGCTACCCTCATAAATGTTCGTGGTGAATTAGTTAAGCCAAAAGGTAATACCGTAAATTCGAATCTTCCTAAAGGGTATACACTAAAAGCTGTTTTATGTATGTCTGATTCTTTTATTGGTACTAAGTGAAAAGCTGAAATCATGTCTACAGTATTCAAATATTTATTTCCGCCTAAATCATCAAAAATTTCAGTTATAGATGGTATTAAATTTTTCTTTTCCATCAGAACCTGGTTTCTTCTTAACCACAAATGCTGGAGCGTTATATGCGCTTTTCGATGGCCTTACTAAATTATTATCAATTAATTTTTGAGTTTCTGTAATAGCGATTGCTCTTGATTTATGTGGCAATGGAAATTGTTTAACATATACTGGTCTGTTATCTGTTAAATTTATCTCATGTTGTTCTAAATTGCATTTTTCAATATTTTCTCCTTCTAACCAAAATATGTCATCATTTTCTAAAATTAAATTTTTTATATTTTGTTTTTTTTTTCACTTAAATGATTTAAACTTATATTACTTAATAATTCCTTTCTACGATTTATTTTTCCTTCACATATATAATTTATATTTTTATGCATTAAGGGGAATCCTCATACCGGCACAGAGATCTACCTTATCTACATTTGAATTATGCATTTTAATAAAAATGTAACTATTCATGACTGAAATTCGTAGGTGAGACACATTCTTAACATGCCAAAGAACTTATTGCAACGTTAAAAGACAATATAAGGGTAAAAATAAAGGTGAAAACTGCTTAATACGATTAACTTTTTAATTTAGTTATGAATAATCGTATTATGCAGTTTTCGTCGTCATTTTCACTTTTATTCTGTCTTTTAACGTTGCAATAAATTCTTTAGAATGTTAAGAATGTGTCTCTTCTATGGATTATAGTCAAAAATAGTTAAATTTTTATTAAAATGCATAATTCAAATGTAGATAAGGTAGATTTCTGTGCCGGTATGAGGACACCCCTTAAGTTTTCTTCTAATTTATGAAATTCTTTTTCATGATGATCTAATATAAAATTTGTTAAAATATCTTTTTCCATAATATATGTAAGAAATTGTTTGTCTTTATTATTAATGTTAAAATTTATGTTTTCTTTAAGTTTTAATAGAAATTGTTCATATTCTATATTCTTATTATTTTTAAATCCATCATTTTGATTTGTGTTTTGAGGTTTTTTGTATTATATTTTCCTACATTCCTCTATATTATGCCCTCTATTTTTGCAATATTTACAAAATTTCGTTTGAATTCGTCGTTTATATGAATTATCATTTCTGTTATTTCCTACGAATATTTTATGTTGATTAAAATTATTTTGACCAATGTTATTATTTCTGCATTCTTTACCCGAGTGACCCCATTTGTCACATAAATGACATCGTATTTGATTATCTGCTTTAGCCTGATTTAAAAATATCTTAAATTTTTCACAATCAATAGTATTGTGTTCACTGTTACACAGATTGCATATTTGCGTGGGTGTAATACTTTTTTCTGTAATTTGATTACAAAGGTTGGTATTATGTCCGTTCTTATTGCATTTTAAGCATGATTCATATTTTTGTATGATTGGACAGTGGCCTATTTGATGATTATTTTCCTGGCAATATTGGCAATAATATTCATTGTCTTCTAAATATTTACACATGCTTCTTGAATGACCTACTTGATTACAAAACTTGCATATTAATATAATTTTATCCTTTGCATTTGTGCATTTAAATGACGGATGAGTTGGCTGTTTGCAATATATGCAGCTTGCATTATTGCAACACAATGCCTTATGGTCTATGTCTTTATATATTTGACAGCATTGAATTTTTTTAGGTTTATCTTTAAAAATTTCACTATACATGATTTTCTGTCTAAACGAATTTGTCTTTATCCTAATATCCTCCTGTTTCTCCTGTAGTTTTTCAATTTCTATTGCTTTAATGGTTACACTTGAATAATCTGCTACCTCTCCTAATTCAAATCTGATTTCATTTTTTAATCCTTGTTTAAAATATTTCAATGTATCTTCAGCTAAATCATTTGTAAAACGTTGATAAGCATCTTCTACTATACCTGCTTTATTCTGTTTCTTATCTTTAATTTTTAACTAGCAAAAAATAGCTCGCTCCTAACGTCGCTCGGTTGAATTTTCATATATTATATTATTATGTATAAATTAGCCAATTTTAAAATAAAAAAGAATCGATGCAACTTATGAATTGTGATATTGTAGTTTTGTACTAAATTAAATTTTTCTATTTTTATAAAAAAGATTAATTAAAGTTATAATGTGCATAAAAATTGTTTAAATACAAATTATATCATGATGAATTGAGAATTTGTTCAACTTAATTGCATTTGAATCAATGAAAAAATATAATAGGAATTTTTTCTTTTTAATCACGTGTTTCAATCACGAACCATGAAATAATCGAAAACAGTATTTGACGTTTACTAGAACTAACAACTGCACGGAAAAAAGAAAGTATTGTTAAAATAAGTTCTAAATCAAGTATATCTAATTTATGTAATAAGGTACTTAAATAAAGAGTGACGATATAATTTCGATTAGTTCTATGGCTTGAATTTTAGGGACCAATGTTGGTACTATTATATTATGAAGTAAGAGCATAAATTTGCGATGCTTACTGCCTTTTTTTTGGTATCAAGACTGATCTTTCACTTACTCGATTTAAGGGCAATATTTTGCAGAAAGTGTAATTGATAATCTCTTCTCCAGCAGCTTTTTCTGTTACTAAAATTGAAAATTATTAAATATAGAATTATTAATATAATATATAACTCTTTAAAATTACTAATAATGAATATTTAAATTCGTGATATTCAAGGATTAAAACGATACATGTTTATCTTCCATATTCCGTTTTAAAATAGTTACTTTTGAGTTTTAAATTAATGATTAGAAATTTAAAATTGATATATATATTATATGATTTACATTATATTTATCAATTGTTGAAAATCGTTACACAATTTATTGAATTTTACGTTAATAGGTATTAATTATATTGAAGTTTTTCGCTCCTAACGTCGCTTAGTTGAATTTTCTTTTAATAGAAAATTCCTCTAAGTCGTTATTTGTTTCGTCAATAGTTGTATTGTTAAGTCCTGGCTTTACACCAGGACGGAATTAATGGTTGATTATGTTGTTGATATGAGGAAAATGTATTTTATTATGATATTAAATAAAAGAACAAAGTTTGATTTTAAAATATTTAATTTGAAGTTAAGCCTAGTGATAGAAAAGCTCTACCAATTTTAATTGATATAAATCGTTCTCACGATTAAATATACTTGAATTGAAATAATGTAGATCAAAATATAATTGTAAGACTCTTACCTTGATCCGGCTAAGTAGATACAGGCAGACAGTAAATAAGTACACTTGATTTAATATTTTAATTATAGAGATTTTATTTGTTACTTTTATAATAAACTGAATATAGTGCGCGAATATTTGAATAATTTTATAGTGCGAGGAATATAGTTATAATAATTGTATCTTTGAAGTGCTTGTAGAAATTCTTTGATAAAGTGCTTTGAAAAAGTGTCTGCTTTATAGTGCTTTTATTGAAGTGCTCCTCTATCCTGATTTGATCTGTCTTTTTATATTGATTATCCATGCCTTGTTTAAGAATTTGAATCAGTGTCGACCGATGGAGCAATGCTTATTCTGCATTTTAAGTCTTATTGAATGATATGGTTAACGTGGCAAATCTGGTTCATGTAGTCTTCGTAATTGTACTTATTTTGTTAATTCTGAAAATCGCATTGTACTTGGTTTCTTAACAACTGACTTACTTTCATATTATGCTTGCTAAGGTAAATTAGCTGATTAATCAATAACTGCATATTTTTGGAATGATAAATTTTGAAATAAAAGATACGTCGTGACGTAACACCTTTGGGCTTGCTGCTTATCGGTACGAGAAACAACAAAAGAAACAATTTTGATGTAATGACAATTTTTCCAGTCATTGATCAATTTACATAAATATCTTAAATCTATTTTAATATAAAAATATTTTATTTGAATGTCTTTATACGATTATTCGATGTATTTTTTTATTACATAATTGTAATATATGATTATTGGTAATGGAATATAAGGAAACTGGAAGATTCTTGAATTATATTGTTATTTCAAACTTGTAATATTTGATAACATTGCATTTAAGTTTTGACTCACTAAAATTTTTTTGATTGATCAGTAACTGTATATGTTTGAATTAATAAATATGAGAGTATTAAAATGTAATAAATTTTGTACAGTTATTGATTAATTTACATAAATAACTTAAAATCTATATAAATACATTATTCAGTAAAATGTTTTGCTCGAATATTTTCTTACAATTATTCTATGTGTTTGTAGTAGATATATTTAAAAAAAAAATGAAAATTATTGAATTATATAGTTATTTTAAACTTATAATATTTAAAAATAGTTTTTTTTTTGTTTTTTTAATTATTCATGATTTCGCTCATAAATACTTTTTAATTAATTTAATTTATACATTTCTAAATTTCTTACAAATGAAGTTTTGTATTATAGCTTATGAGATAAAAAATAACATAAAATGTTTTGTAAAAGTATTTATTTAAATAGTATAAAATCATTTAAATATAATGTGAATATATAAATGAATATTTATTCACTTCCCTCCCGGCTTAAGATAATTGCGCAGGTGACAACTATGCAATAAAAAGAAAATTTTTCTAAATTCTAATTTCAATATTTTCACTTAATACATTAGATGTGGCTATAGATTATTTATTTATTTATTTATTTAACCATAAGTAAAATCCTATACGAAGTATAGGTTACAATGGGAATCCTTACAGAGACAAAACTATTTTACCTAAACGTAAGTTTGGTACAAAATTAAAATAGCATAAAAAAAAGTTAATACTAATTAAAAATATATAAATTATAGTTATTAATATATGTGATTATAATTAACATTAAATATTATTCAGTTATAATAATGATCTTCTTATGATTCGTATAGAATTGTTTTTTTTTTTTTTTTAATTTTTCATGTATGCACAAATTATTGTAATTTATTTTGACATTTTTTTTAAAGCTACAAGTTTTAAGAATATAATAAGAGATCTAACATGAGTAAAAAGTAACTTTATTGGTTAAACCAAAATGTTACGGTCAAACTAATTCGTACGGGAAAATGTTAAGTTATTATTTCAATTTCTCCAAAATGTTCTGCTTTTGTCTGTAATTTGTGTAGTACTTTAACATAATTCTGATTGAAACTTTAACTAATCAATTGTAATTTTTGTCTTTATTTTGACAAATATGTCTTCTAAATAATCTTAGAGACTAGAATGAAAATTGAACTATGTTCTCTCATTCTACATAGAACTTATGATAAAGTTCATTATTTCTTTTTTTTGCTTTACAAAAAAAAAATTTTCTTCAAGTCTCGATAAAGACTTTTTTATGATAGGTTTTCTTTTTATTCTTGCAATACATTTTCTAAATAAGTTTAGAAGTTCAAATATTCATTTGAATATTGATTTATGTTGCATTTGAATGAAAGTATGTAACTCACCCCCCTTTTTTGTTTTTAAAGATTTTTTTTTTGTGTGAAAACCGAAATTAGTTTTAGGAATACATGTCAGACAATATATGTTTGTACACCGTAAATTCAGAGACAAAAGTAGTTGATTAATAAGTAAAAATATAAGATAAAATATACATTTATAAGTTTAATGATAGTTATAACTAAATGTTATATTTCTTTTACAAGATGTTTTTTTTGAAAGAAAAATAAAGATCAAAGTATAGATAAAAAGATTGATATAAATAAAATTTTAAAGTTTAAATCTTATAATACAATATACGTTTTATAAATAGATAATGTATATAATGATTTCACATATTTTATTAAATTATTAACTAACCTATTGATTTAAATTTCTTAATATAGATTCCATTCATTATTTATCAAATCGATTGATTTAGATGTAAATATTTCTTATTATTTAAAATGATTGATTTAAGTTAATAGGCTCCTTAAATAAAAAATCTGTGAATTTTCAAGCCACATTTTAAAAACTTACAGATTCCTCGTATTTTATAAAAATTGTTTATCAATGAAAAATTAATAATATGTATAAATAGGTATATGTAACAATAGATGAATGAATTAGCACGTAACTAGAAAAGATTACAGAAATTAAAAAATCTTTAACATTCTTAAATATTCCTGAAAAAGAGAAAAAGCTATTAGATTTTTTCCTAAAATATTTATAATTTTTTTTCATGATATAATAATAAGGATCAAATATGGTTCTTATTTGTTTGATGTTATTTGGTTTTTTTAATGATAAAATATCAGTGTATTTAAATATATTATTATCAATTTTTTTACTGACTATATCTTGTTGGTTAAGTGTAAGTGTGATATAGTTGATAGGTATTTTAAAACACATTTTATTATCTAATTGATCTTGCTTTATTTCGATGATATTAATTTGCTCGATATTTTTATCAAATATTATTTTATATTGATTTTTATTTAAATTATTAAAGTTTTTTTGTATTTTCAAAAATTTATTATTTTCGTGCAGAAAATCATCTTTGTAATTTATGAGTACTTCAGATATATTAATTTTGATAGTGAGTTTGGCTTCACTTTTACATACTTGTATTAATTCATTCAGAACTGGTATCCTTGTATCATTTAGATTATTTAGTTCTGATGTATGACTTTCAATTGCATAACATTTTCCTGCTAATGTTATATTATGAACATTGAATATGTTACTTTCGTTATAGATTATTAGTTCTTTTTCGAAAAAACACTGTTTCGTTATTATTTTAGGATTAATCAGTTCTGTTATCAAATTTTCGGTAATATTTTCATATTTTACGCAATCAATTTTTAATGGAATAATGTTATCAAAAATTATTTCTGATTCTTTTGCAAATTTTTCACATAATGTATTAAGAATTGTGTATTTTTTAAATTCATTTTGTTTGAAATCGTTTGTGAGCAATTTTTCATTTTCTACACAAATTATTTTTGTATCATTTATAGTTGGAACAAATGAATGCACTATTTCGAAATATTTTGGAATTTGGTGTATTATAATTTGATTGCTCTGTAATTTTTCGGTTTTGTCAGATTCAATTAGAGTGCATTCAAATTCTTCTGTTTTTATAAAATTAATATGAAGTTCATTATATTTCACTTCATTAGTGATTTTATTGATTAATAAAGTAGTTTCAGCTTGAAAATTTTCTTGATTTTTTTCTATGTCTATTTTTATGTTATCCTCTTTTTCATCAATTTCAGCATTTCTTATGTCAAAAAGTGTGAGTGTTTTATCATCAATAATTGAATCGTCCAATATATGTGATTTAGGTTCTGTGGTTTCATGTGATATAGTTTTTTGTTCGTTACAGGATGTATTATTATATAACTCTGCATGTAAATCATATAATTTCTTGCAATTTTCTCTTGTATGACCTTTTATTTCACAAAATAAACAAAAATTTTTGTTTTCAGAGAAATCCTTTTGATATATAATATTCAATATTTTTATGAAGTCATCTATGTTGTTAATTTCTGCAGAATTAATAAAAGAGCTAATGTAACTTTTTAGTTTCGATTTTGCAGTTAGAAGAAGTTTTATTTTATCTTGTGCTAACCTTCTTGCTAATTCCATTTTATCAATATATTCTTCAGGTAATATATTTTTACCATCGAATTCTGGTAAAAGTTCAAACAAATAATCATCATCATAATCCATTATGATATTTATATCTTAATTATTTTGTAAGGGGAATTTTATATGTTCCATTAAGATATTACAAAGTAAATGTGTAATATGATGTTAATATGCAAATGTTATTATAGATACTTTTACTATTTATCAATATTAAGAGGAGGTCACGTATCTCTGTCCTTTTCTAATTAAAGAATCGAGTTTTTCACAGAAACTAATAGCTTTAGCAAAAAATGAAGAGAAAGCCGCATCTTGTATCAAAAAAAGCAATATTTTCTTTGATGAGAAAGAATTAATTTTATTGCTTCGTTCTCAAGAAAACCTTGAAAAACTTAAATCATAGAGGTTAGGGTGGACAATTTCGTTTTTCAAGGTTTTCTTGAGAACAAAGCAATAAAATTAATTCTTTCTCATCAAAGAAAATATTGCTTTTGAAGCTATGCTTCTTACGCGACGTTACGGCAGGGGCACTAAATGTGTAAAAATCGACAGTCCCAAATGTCACCCAGCGTGAATGTACGAATATGGCACAGGGTGTCATAATTGCTATCAACATACAAACACTTACATTCTTTTTTCTCTTTCTTTTTTTCCCTCTCTCCCATTCTGCTTAAGGTGGTTCATGCGGTAAGAGAGAGAAAGCTAGCTGTGAGAGAAAGAGATAGCGCTCATATGATCCAGTTGCGCATGCGCAGCAACGTAAATGTGAACGAAACATGCATCGCTTATCTAATAATTACATTTTCAAAATACTTTATCTCTTTAATAAAACGATGAATTTACGTGAATCTTGTTGAAAAATTTTTATTATTAGTTCCTTTATATATGTTTAAATTTTCAAATACAATTTGAATGTAGTTTATGAGATATTGTGATTAACAGCTACGAAATGTAAAAATTCCAATATATATAGATATACTTTCAATGTAATTTGTAAAACTTTGAACATCGATTAATCAAAAATGAAACGATGAAATGTTCTGAAATTTTAATATGATATTCACATTACCTTCATTAAACTATACCTACAATTTCAAGAATATCTTGAAAAAACACGTTAGTCGCATGAACCACCTTAAGAATATGCATGTATATACACAAGTGGATGTGTGCGTTGAATGTACTTCAATTGATGCTTGTAGTGTGTGTGTATATATATATATATATACAGTAAAATTTTTTTATTTTTTATTTTATGTTTCTATTTAATAAATTATTTTTCACGAAAATTTTCCAGAAATTTTGATACTGTACATTTTTGTAAATTTTATTTGAGAAACTAGAAAGTTTTACTGCTTCGTTTTTTTATATCAATGAACCTTTATAAGTTACGCATAAACATTTCTTTCTTAATTTTTTAATAATTGTTATTAATAAACTATATTATTAATATATTTTTAAATACATAATACATTGAATCAAAAATAACAAGTTTTCGTTAAAAAATTAATTATAATTTTTGCAAATGTCACACTTCCTAGTTTCTATATATACACTGGAAGCATAGCTTCTGTCGGCCAGTCCCCACGACTGCCACTCCTGTTTTTTTTTTATACAAGATGCGGCTTTCTCTTCATTTTTTGCTAAAGTTAGTAGTTTTTGTAAAAAAATCATTTCTTTGATTAGAAAAGGACAGAGATACGTGACCTCCTCTTAAGTGATCCATGTTGTATCAATAATGTTTAAATGATCTTGTTGACATATAGTCTGAACTCGTTATTAATCATGAAAATTGTTATGAATATTGCTGATCATGTTTTTTTTACACTGTTTACAATTACGTTTTTAAACATATATATTCAAAATATTTTGAATCTTATTTAATAAATTTCTTTGACACTGACTGACTATTCTTGCATGAAAACCAAGAATATTGTTGATTTGTGTTTTGAATTTTTATATTGACCTACTGCTGTTTTTAATATACGAAAACCGTATCGAAAAAATTTTCGCTGAGTTTGTACTTTTACGAGTTCGATACACGTTGTTATATTTTGATGATTATTGTCTGCTTTTTTTTGCAGTTTGTTTATTTTATTATTTTTTACTATACTATTATCTTTAATTATAAATTATTAATATTGATAATGTATCAAATTTGAATTAAGTTTAGCAATATAGATTGGATTATTGTTAAGTAATTAAAGAAATCGTAATAAATTTAATAATGCTTATTTTAACTCTATAACGTGTATTGTTATAAAACTTAAATAGTTTACTAGTATACTATTAAATGTTAATATTAATAATTATTAGTTTAATAACAAAAATTTATAGTATTTTCTTAACTTAATATTACTTGATAGCAATTTTTGTTGACCGTGAATTTTCGTATTTTTTAAATGTGTCACTTTTGCATATTTAGTTATTTTCACTTATGTAGTACTTTTGAATTTTTTCAATATATGTGTTGATATATAGATTTTATTTATGTATTTAATATATTTTAAAATTTGTTTCAATATTTGTATTTGTATTTTATTTTATAGTATGAATAGCATTCTGTGTAAATTGTATATTTTGATTCAATGATTATTATTTGCACTTTTATTTACTTTTAATATATTTCAATTAAATTCCTTTTTTATTTGTTTCATTTATTATTTTTGTATATTTATCGATGCACTTTGTATTTAATATTTTGTATATAATATTTATTTTAGATTGCACTTTATTTATTTGCGTTTAATATTTTATTTATTTATTTATTTATTTATTTATTCACTTTTATTTGATTTATCAATATTATTTATGCGCTTATATTTTATTATATTATTTATTTTATTTACTTTATATGATATGCGCTTTGAATATATTTATTTATTTATTCGATATATTTATCTCTTTATTTGACTGCACTTGTATATTATATTTTATTTTTATTATATTTGAATTATTTATGCACTTTGTATATTTTATTTCATTTATGTATATTCACTTCATATATTTTATTTTATTTATGTATTTTCACTTTATATCATTTATTTTATATATTTGCACTTTATGTTTTATTTCATTTATATATTTTCACTTTATATATTTTATTTTATTTATGTATTTTCACTTTATATGATTTATTTTTATTGCACTTTATTGTGCTTCTGAATGTATCTAATTAGCTGCCCTTTATATATATTTGTTATTTCTCACTTCTCATTGAATATTATATTTTCATACTAATAATCTTCAAGTATATTTAATACGATCCTTCAATTAAAAATTTGTACCGTAACCATTATGTTAAGACCTGGCTTTACACCAGGACAGAATTAATGGTTTATTATGTTGTTGATTATGTATTTTATTATAATAATAAATGAAAGAACAAAGTTTGATTTTAAAATATTTAATTTGAAAGTTAAGCTAAGTGATAGAAAAGCTCTACCAATTTTAATTGATATGAATCGTTCTCACGATTAAATATACTTGAATTGAAATAATGCAGATCAAAATATAATTGTAAGAATCTCACCTTGATCCGGCTAAGTAGATACAGGCAGACAGTAAATAAGTACACTTGATTTAATATTTTAATTATAGAGATTTTATTTGTTACTTTTATAATAAACTGAATATAGTGCGCGAATATTTGAATAATTTTATAGTGCGAGGAATATAGTTATAATAATTGTATCTTTGAAGTGCTTGTAGAAATTCTTTGATAAAGTGCTTTGAAAAAGTGTCTGCTTTAAAGTGCTTTTATTGAAGTGCTCCTCTATCCTGATTTGATCTATCTTTTTATATTGATGATCCCTGCCTTGATTAAGAATTTGAATTGGTGTCGACCGATGGAGCAATGCTTATTCTGCATTTTGAGTCTTATTGAATGATATGGTTAACGTGGTAAATCTGGTTCATGTAGTCTTCGTAATTGTACTTATTTTGTTAATTCTGAAAATCGCATTGCACTTGGTTTCTTAACAACTGACTTACTTTTATATTATGCTTGCTAAGGTAATTTAGCTGATTGATCAATAACTGCATATTTTTGGAATCATAAATTTTGAAATAAAAGATACGTCGTGACGTAACAGTATTATTTTTTGATGAAATTGTCACGTTTTTGTCTGTTGTATTAGTATTATCAGCTAAAGTAATATTTTTTTTCGTTTTCAATACTTTTAATTTCTTGATATCCTGTCTGTTTAAATGAAAATTCCTGAGTATCGTTAAGTGATGTATTAGTTTCTGATAAAATCGTCACGTTCGTTGCTAAAGTATATTTTTGTGTAAAACTGTCTTCTTTATTATGGCTTTGTTTCATCTTAGTAATTTGTGGAAATGTTTTTGGAATTGTGCCTGTATATTTATTTAATAGTGTATTTTGTTCACTTGAATTATCTGTATTAATATTTGATTGAACATCCGTAATTATATTTGAGATATTATATTCAGATGTTTCTTCTAAAGTTGTATTTGAAGCATTACTATCAACTGTTTCGTCTAAGGTTTTATTTAAATTATTACTTTCAATTGTTTAATCTAAACTTTTAGTCGGGGAGCGTGTAATTTTAGTACTTTTGCGGAACGGATTAATATTTTCGTAGATATGCTCTTCCAAAACTGCTTGTCTAATATGATTTCTAATTCTTTCATGAATAGCATTAATATTTTCGTCTTTTTTAGTAGGTATTTTAAATTTTTGACGAATTTCCGATGATTCTAATTTAGAGTATGATATTACCCACTGTGTTTTTCCTTCTTTTATATACTTTGCTATCTGATTAAAATTTATTTTCCTCATTTGAAATCTTCATTATTTACTTAACAATGAAGAATCTTATTTATTTAAAATATTAAATTTTGTACATGAAATTGTAAGTTTAAAAATTATAAATACTGTTGACTGTGTTTCTCTCTTTTTTTTAAATACCGTTTGTAAACAAACGTTATTAAGAATTCTTTGACACTGACCTACTATTCTTACATAAAAGTAAAGAATTTTGCCGATCTATGTTTTGAAACTTGATATTAACTCACTGCTGTTATACCTACACGAGAGCGTGCAATAAAAAAAAAAATTTTGCTGAGCTTGTATTTTCGAAGTTCAATACACTTACAATGTTTTGATGACAACTGTCTATGCCGTCTACTTACTTTATTTTGATATCTTTAAATTTACTTTATATTCTTTTCATAAAAATTTGTATGTTTTTAGTATTATTTAATATAACTCAATATTTTAAATGATATTGAATTTTTACTGTTTAGTCAACTTTCCTTTTTATTTCTTTTATTAATCGTGAACCTGAAACTTATTTCACTTTTAAAATTAAATTATTATGCAAAAATTATTGATATCTGTTGTAATTTCTCAATGCACTAACTAAATGATATTATTTGAAATCAGTTTATTAAAGAATTTGTAATTTTTACTTAATTTCTTATTTATAATTATTCTTGCTGAAACATAGATTTATTTATTGATTTAATGATTTTACATTTATTTTTATTAACAATTTTTTTATGTAAATTGTATTATATGATTTTTAATCGCGCAATTTCGTGTATATAAAAATTATTTCAATTACGCACCATACGTATAATATATTAATTTTATTTTTTTACACTATTCGTATTTAATAATACACTTCGCGTTTAATAATTTATTTTTAATAACACTATTCGTATTTGATAATACACTCCGCGTATAATATTTTTATTTTCAATGACGCTATTCACTTTTAATAATGCACTTCGCGTTCAATTTTATGTATATTTATTTGATTTGTGCCTTTAATATATAATATTTTATTTAACGCACTTAGCGGTTGATTAACACACTTTTTAACACTGTATTTATTATAAGCCCTTTATATTTTTATGCACTTTATATATAAATAGGTAAAGAATTATAAATTTTCTTCGATTATCCTTCAGTATATTCGATACGATTTCTCAATTGAAACGTTTGTACCGGAACCAAAATGTTACGGTCAAACTAATTCGTACGGGAACCAAAATGTTATGTCCTGGCTGGCACCAGGACTAAATAAAAGTGTATATGTTATTTAATTATATTTATTGATTGCATAGAATATATATATATATATATATATATATATATATATATATATATATATATATATATTATGTTCGTTTGAAATATTGAATTTATTTATAAAATGTATGTCATAAAGATGAAGATGTATGAGTCTAGTGGTGGAAAAACTCCACCAATATTAAATTGAACGAAATCGCTCTCACGATTGAATATTATTAAAGGATAAACTTGATTCTTGAAATAAAGAGTTTATTAAATAATTATATATTCTTACCTTGTATTATTTCTCAGTAGATTGGTGCTGGGTATGGGCAGACAAATGAATAGGCACAATATGTAAATAGATCCTCTTGATCTTATTGATATCTTTTAACACTTTTAATACAATTGATTTTTATGCGCGTATATATTTTAATAATTGATATATGTATATTTAGTAATAGCAATTGCTTTGAAATATAGAACTTGACGGGCAGTGTAAACGTATTACCAATAAGAAACCCGGGGTAATGTCCTGAATATCATTTGTTTCATTTGGCTTTTATACTCATATTTGTTTATGAGATTTATTGTCTTTTACATCAATTTTTATTTATAAATTTTCTTAAATTTTGATAATATGTTTCGTAATGTTTTTAGGATTTGTAAAATTCATTTTGAAATTTCGAAACATACATTTCGATTCTTTTCTTATGATCTACTTAATTTCGCTTAATAATGAAATAATGCGACTGTTCAATAACTGAGGAATTCGATTCACCAATGTTAATAAAAACGATACATTTATGACGTTACACCTCGGTACTCAGAAGATTGCATATCGGAAGGATAGGCAATCGAAAACAAAAAAATAAAAGATAGGTCAATTGTTGAACATTTACAATATTACGATCAAAATCTAAAAAATTAATCAGGAACTGTATATGTATTTATTATTATTTTTTTTTATGAGTGGCCAACAGAAGGGTACGTTTGATGACGTAACAATAGAACCTGCGAAATCATAAGAATCAAAAGAATATTAAGCCCAAATAAAATAAGATTAAAAAAAATATTGAGCCCAAAAATATAGAGCCCAAGAACTATAAAAATCCAAAAAATTTTTCAACAAAAAACAAAACCGACTTCAAAAAAATGCACTAAAAAGTTACAAATAATTTTTGATCTTCAATAATTATACGCATACTACGCATCTAACTCAACACATGCGTAGCAAACATTTTCTAGATTATCTAATCACTTGTAAACAGCACCAACAAATTATATTTTTTTGTGAATTAAAAAAAATATAATTTGTTGGTGCTGTTTACAAGTGATTAGATAATCTATAAAATGTTTGCTACACATGTGTTGAGTTAGATGCGTAGTATGCGTATAATTATTGAAGATCAAAAATTATTTGTAACTTTTTAGTGCATTTTTTTGAAGTCGGTTTTGTTTTTTGTTAAAAAATTTTTTTTTGAAGTCGGTTTTGTTTTTTGTTAAAAAATTTTTTTTGTTAGAAAATTTTTATTTTCTATCTTCTAGTGAATCCCCTTACTAAAAACGCAAATATAGGTAGACCCACTAATTACATTAAACTTTCATTATTAATTCATAACGCATGCATTAGTACACCACCAAGCAATATATAGCAGGAAAGAAAGAAGGCTCAACAGCACAGTGTCGTTATGTGTGCATGTATACATATTCAAGCTCAGGTAAGAGAGAGAGAGAGAGAGAGAGAGAGAGAGAAAAAACAAAACTTCCAGTTTTCTTAATTTGATGATTGGGTCATACAAACCAAATATTGGCCGAATAATTATAGGACACGTATGAGACCTTCCTGTAGACATTCTCTATCAGATAAGAATCGGTTAAGAAATGACGGAGTTATGAGGTAACAGACATAAAAAAAAAAAAATTTAGTCGAATTGAGAACCTTCTCCTTTTTGAAGTCAGTTAAAAAAATATTAAGCCGAAAATAATATAGGAATCAAAAAAATAGTGGGCCCAAAAAAATATAGAGCCCAAGAAAATGTAAGAATCAAAAAAATTGTGGGCCCAAAAAAATATAGAGCCCAAGAAAATATAAGAATCGAAAAAATATGGGGTCCAAAAAAATATAGAGCCTTAGACAATATAAGAATCGAAAAAATATTAGGCACCAAAAATATAGAGCCCAAGAAAAGATGAGAATCAAAAAAATCTTCGGCTCAAAAAAATATTAAACTTGAGGAAGTATAAGAATAAAAAAATATTAGGCCAAATAAAATATAGAGCTTAAAAAAATATAAGAATAAACAAAATATTAGACCTAAAAAATATAAAAAACAAAAAAATATTGGGCCCATAGAAATATAAGATCCAAGTAAATATTGAGCCGAAAAAATATGAAGCCCATGAAAATATAAGAATCAAAACAATATTGGGCTCAAATAAATATAGAGCCCAAGACAATGTAAGATTAAAAAAAATATGAGGCCAAAAGAAATAAACAGTCCAAGAAAATATAAGAATCAAAAAATATAAGGCCAAAAGAAAATATAGAGCCTAAGAAAATAGAAGAATCAACCAAATTTCGGGCCCAAAAAAATATGGAGTCCAAGAAAATATAAGTATCGAAAAAATATTTGGCCCAAAAAATATAAAAATCAAAAAAATATTGGGTCCAAATAAATATAGAGCCCAAGACAATATAAGATTCGAAAAAATATAGAACTTAAGAAAATATAAGAATCAAAAAATATTGGGTCCGAAAAAATGTAAGATTCAAAAAGACATAAAGCCTTAAAACATATAGAGCCCAAGAAAATATAAGAATCCAAAAAATGTTGAGCCCGAAAAACTATAAAGCCCAAAAAAATATGAGAATCAAGAAAATATTAGGCCCAAAAATATAGAGCCTAAGAAAATATGAAAAACAAGAATAATATTGGGCCTAAAAAATATAAGAATCAAAAAAATGTTGGGCCCAAAATATATAGAGCCTAAAAAAAGATGAGAATCAAAAAAATATTAAACTCAAAAAAATATAGAACTTAAGAAAATATAAGAATCAACAAAATATTGGGCCCAAAAAATATAGAACCTAAGAAAATATAAGATTCCAAAAAATATTGAGCCCAAATAAAAATAAGATTAAAAAAAAATAGTGGGCCCAAAAAAATATAGAGCCCAAGAAAATATAAGAATCAAAAAAATAGTGGGCCCAAAAAAATATAGAGCCCAAGAAAATATAAGAATCGAAAAAATATGGGATACAAAAAAATATAAAACCTAAGAAAATAAAAGAATCGAAAAAATATTGGGCCCAAAAAATATAGAGCCCAAGAAAATATGAAAATCAAGAAAAATATTGGGCCTAAAAAATATAAGAATCAAAAAAATATCGGGCCGTAAAAAATATAGAGCCCAAGAAAATATAAGAATCAAAAAAATATTGGGCACAAAAAATATAGAGCCCAAGAAAATATAAGAATCAAAAAAATATTCGACCTTAAAAAATATAAGGCCCAAAGAAAATAGGACTAAAAGAAAATTAGGACCCGGAAAATATAAGGCTTAGAAAAATATAGAGCCCAAAAAAATATAAGGCCCAAAGAAAATAGGACTCAGAAAAATATAGGGCCCGAAAAATGTAAGGCCCTGAAAAATATAGAGCTTAAAAACATAGGACCTTAAAATATTGTAGAATCCAAGAAAATACAAATTTCAAAATAATATTGGGCCCAAAAAAATATAATGCCTAAAAAAAAATATTGGACCCAAAAAAATATAAGGCCCAAAAAATTTAGGCTCAAAAAAATAAAGAGCGGAAGAAAATATAAGGATAAAAAAATGCTTTTATTAAAAAACAAAAAATAAAAACATATATAGTTTAATAATTTAAATGTATAATTTCATTATAAATTATGTATCTGCCTAATATTTTATTGAAATTTTATATAAAAGCTTGAAGAATATTAAAAGAAGATTGTAACGAGATTAACAAATTATTTGTATGCTATGATATAGCATACGTTTATATCCATCCTCGTTGTCAGTCGCATTGTACATCGTATGTTTCGATGCTTGATGTGCGAGTATAAGAGTGAAACAGAGAGAGTCCGTGCCAGTGGCTTGGATATGTGACTGTAGAAGGAAGGGCGCGCAATGCATGATGGGTAGACTTAAGGAAGAGAGGAAAACGAACGGGTCGTTTCAACGAAGTTAGGCTGCCATCTTGTCAGTTTGTTATCGAGTGTCGGCTAATCTTTTTTGATAGATACTTGTAAAAGAGATTGGTTTTACAAAGAAAAAAAAGTCTTAATTCTTCACATTAATACAATAGTAGTAATAGTAGCAGTAGCCATAGCAATGTAATTACGGTGAGACGGAGAGAGGGAGACAGACGGAGACGTAAAGACGGTGATGGAGGGACGGAGACGGAGAGCTGGAGACAAACGGAGACGTAAAGACGGTGATGGAGTGACGGAGACGGAGAGATGGAGAAAGACGGAGACGTAAAGACGGTGATGGAGGGACGAAGACGGAAAGTAGGAGATAAAGAAAAGGAGACGGAGAGACGGAGACGGAGAAACGGATATTATGTATATGTGTATGAGTAAGTGTATGTGTGTGAATACGTGTATATGTGTGTATGCGTGTGTGTGTGTATGTGTGTATGTGTATGTGTATGTGTATGTATGTGTATGTGTGTATGTGTATATGTTTAAGTGTATGTATGTGTATGTGTGTATGTGTATGTTAAAGTTGCACGCGTGTATGTGTATGTATGTATGTGACAATAATGCAAAAGATATTCTCGTAAGAGAAAAAAAGTCTTAATTCTCCACTTGAATATAATAGTAGTAATAGTAGTAATTATTTAGGTATAAAATATCCGCATATCGGCATATTTTCTACCTTATTGACAATAGTATCGACAATAAGTGACACAGAAATCGGAGTGACCTAGTAATGCAGAGGGGGTGATGCAGAAATGCAAGGGGAAGGAGCCAGCCAAACATTTCTGGGTCAGTTACTCAGAACCGGCCTAGCTAATCAACTTTATTAATGTTGAGGAATACTATTCCTCACTGTGAAAAATTCCTAATTCTGCTTATTTTGAATATTTTATCATTTTCTATGTACACAGTGAAAAATTTTGCGTGATTCGTCAAAATTCTTTTTGTACAAAAATTTTTGTGTTAAAATTTTACAAACATGTTCGTAAAATTAACACACGAAGATTGTTATTTTTACGAACATGTGTGTACTTAGTTAATTAAATAATCTTATACTTTTTATAATTATATATTAGCGTTATTATTATTCCATGCAATAAAAATGCCTTAAATGCAAGGTAAATTTTAGTTTGTAAATATTAATTTCTGCTAACAAGGAGTCCATGACATTTGGGTCTCGGATTTTCTCCTAACTTTGAGATATTTTTTTTATATAAAATTATGAAAAAAGCCTTACTCCTAAGGTGCAAGTCTCGATTTTTGCCGATTATCAGCAGTTCCCTACTGAAAAAAATGACATGAGATCTCACGTCAGTTCTCACGATCGAAAATGAAACGAGATTTTATATGAGAACTCACATGAGATCTCACGAGATAAAACAAAAACCTTCAGAATCAAGTACTTCGAAAAATGTATAACTTTAAAAAAGATGCAATTTTTTAAAAATTTAGACAAATCTGCTGATAACTTGGTAAAAATCGATAGTTGCACCTTAGGAATAAGGCTTTTTTCATAATTTTATATAAGAAAAAATATCTCAAAGTAAGGAGAAAATCTGAGACTCGAATGTCATGAACTCTTTTGGTGAGTCCAAAAATTTGTATACTTTTTTTTTCCTTTAACGTCGCTATATTTATGCTATTTGCAATGCTAATCAGCAATGAAGCTCGTAAGTGTGTTAATGAACAAAATACATGCAACGTACAGTGCTGCTTCTATCAATCGGTTGCTGAGAGCGGGATTTGAACTCAGAACCCCGAGATTACGAATCCAACGCTCTACCGATTGAGCCACTAGCTCTATTTCTATGATATACTCATATTAAAAAATGATCAGCTCTTTTCCTAATTATTCGTTTTCGTTCACCTTTAAACGACAATATAACATTGTCAAATGAGTTTAGTTTTTTTATGATTTTATTGACACACGCCAACATTCATCATTTTATTCTTTTCCTTATATTTCTTTATCTCTCTCGTTTTTTAAATATATTAACAGAAAGAAATACGAAAAAGTCATCATTTAATATCTAATCATCATTCAATCATTATATTTTAACACAAAAAAGTTTGTAAAATTTACAAATTTTATTATTCAAAATTTTCTATTATTCATAAATTTTGATGTTAAAATTTTAACTTCGGAAATTACACAAAAAAAATTTGTAAATTTTAACACAAAAAAATTTGTGTTTCATCTGTAAGACTTATGTGTGTTAAAATTACAAATTTTTTTCCACTGTGTAATGTTAAAACTAATAGAAAATAATTTGAACTTGTGCAATCCCAAGAATCATATGACAGCCGTCGGTTATATCTATACCATGCAGCTACGTGCAATCACATGTACTATATAGCAATAATACAAGATACGAGTCTAGGAGAAAAACAATTAATAGCGATTAATTCTTAAAGTTAATAGTTTTTCGCAAACAAATAAAAGCGAGCTTATAATACTCATTTTTTAAAACTAGTTCAAGACGTAAAATAATATGTTATTCAAATTATAATATATAATAGAACAAAATTTTATAAGCAAATAAAGTCAAATATTAAAAAAAATAAATAGTCATCATCATTTGAGGAAATGATTAGCTAAACATACGTCACTTTAATAAATAAAAACTTGTGGAAGAAAACAAAATTTTTGCAAATCAGATATTGTAACGTACGTAGTAGGTGATTATGTGAATACACAAAATTTAAGTGATTTCTAATTTCTATTTAACCTGATCACCCAAGCGAAAAAATTCTTGAGTATTTCCATGTGGATAACTCTGTGGAAACCCACGTGGATTTTACACAGATTCTATAAGAATTCACGTAAAAAGCCATTTGGATTACTCACTTAGATATCTAAGCTAAAACTTTATGTGAATTTTTAGGAACGCATATAAAAAATCCATGTGAATGCTCTAGCCGATGAAGCATATAAAAAATACCTTCAACTAAATTTATTTATTTAAATAAAAAGATTCAAAAGGAGATAGAAAAAGAGAATCTTTCAGATTTTTTTGATCCCGAAATTTAATTACATGACTGACGTAACCTCAAAAAACATGTTTTTTTTTATTTCTTTGGTTATAGTATTTTATTATTTTATTTTATTATTTTAAAGTTACGTAACGCATCAAACGCCAAAAGTTTTTCTTTTATTTAAAATTTTTAGCAGGAAAAAATAAGCAAAGCATTTTAAATCATTCCAAAAGTTATTGCAAGAATCTGAAAAGAAAGAAAAAACTAAACCACATCAAAACATTTTGATAAATTTTATAAGAATTTGGATGAAAACTCAGAGTATTTCAGTTTGTTTTATTTACTTTAATTTTTTATTATTGTGTTACAGATTTTAAAAAAATTTTATAATTATTCTCTTTCGTATTCAAAATGTTTTCAAGTTTTTCAGAAATTATTTTAGAATTATCGAGATTTTATCAGAATCTTTTAGGATCCCTATAAAATTTCTAAACTTTTACCAAATATTTTCAAACTTTGTATTGTGTGTCAAATTTTTTTATAAATTTAACAGTTATTTTTTTTTAATATTCAGAATGTTTATTTCGAAAAAGAAATTGAAACTAATTGAGAGAAACCGGAATAGATTAATACGAGCTGAAATAAACTAAAATTTTTACAGCAGTTAATTTTTTCTCGTCAGTTAGAAAATAAAAGACATTCAGAAAATTAGCAAGAATTTGTAGGAAAATTTGAAATGTACTGATTGTTTTGTCTGAATTCTTACAAATATTTTCGGTATGTTTCATTTTTTTTTATTTATTTCAAAAATTTTTAATTCCTTTTGTAATTTTTTTCCACTAGGGATCTTTGAAAAATTTTTTTTGATAGTATAATACACAAACATAACCTTAAAATTGATTTCAATAACTTAAAAATATTGTAAAATAGTGTAAATATTTAAGTTATCAATGAAAAAATTTTTTTTTTGGTTTAATAGATTTCCTAATTGCAGAATTTTTCAGATTTTTTCAAGTGGTAGTTCTTACCTAAAAAATTAGAAACCACATTTTTTGGTATTTTTGACGTTTTTTCACATTTTTAGTCATGTTTTAATTTTTTTCTATGAAATTGGAAATATATTACCATAATATACCACAATAAACTCAAAATTAACGATAGTGAAATGTAATATATTTGCTTATATTGTAAAAAAGCTGACGATAGTACTGCCACTGTTGGTAACTACAACGCGCGAAATGTGTAGCGAGCGAACGGCGACGCTTGCAAGATTAAGACAGACTATTAGTGGATGTCGACCTTAACGGTTGCACTAGACTGAAATATTCACTCTCTACCATCTCGTCTCTTGTAATTATTTTATGTATAAGACAATAAAATATTTTATAAAGTTAAATAGACTACGCTGTGTAAATTATGGAAATATTAATAATAAAGGACAATAATTTTGGCAAGAAGGATAAAAATGATAAAAAAGTTAAAAACCGCCAAAAGAGCAAAATTGTCAACGAGGATTAAAATAAAAATAAAAAGAAAGTTAAAAATCGTTAAATAATAATAATTTTGCTGAAGAATATTAGAAGAAAAAAATTAAAAAGTGTGTATTAAATAAAGTGGATAAGTTTTGTAAATAGGAGTCACAGTCGCTGAACAAGAACGGATACGAATAGAAAAAGAAAAAAATTTTCAGCGGAACAGAGTTAATAATTAATGAAAGAAAGTCAGAAATTAAATAAGAGAGCCGTGCTAATAAAGCAAAACATGACAAGCAGTGGTTTGATCTACGGAACAATTGGACATTTCACAGAAGGTGAACAATGATCGTTATTGGTGGAACAGTTAGAGCACTATTTTGACGCTAATGCAATAACTAATTCAAAGAAAAAGGCATCTATACTGCTTTTAATAGTTGGAAAAACTGGCCACGTGTTAATAAGAGATATATGCTAACCAAAAAAAACCTTTTAAAAATCTATGATCTATGATGAGATTAAAAAGTTGATGCAAGACCACTTACAATCACTACCTAGTTAATTCACCGAAAGGTACAAATTTAGAAAGTGTATGCAAAAAGACGATGAGGATGTCAAGACATTTTGTGCCAAATTGAAAATTTTAACAGCTCACCATAATTTTGATGCATAGTTAAATAAAGATCTCTGTGATTAATTCGTATGCAGAGTAAGATCAAATTCTACACGAGAAACACTATTTAGAGGTAATGCAGTATTAACATTTGATAAAGCCGTTCAAATTGCAACATCCATGGAAACTACTTTAAGATACGCAACCGGTATGTCTAAAATTCAAGGCTCCGATTCCGTGAACTTTATACGTGCCAAGGGATTAAGTGAAGCGCTATCAACGTCAACGACAAATGAACAGCGAGTCGATTCTCGGAATAAGAACTCAACGGTCAAGTCTTCTGTTATTACTGCGGTAAAGCGAACCACATCATATTTCAATGTAGTTATCGTGAGTATATTTGTAAGTAATATAATGTAAAAGGCTATCTGGCTGATGTGTGCACAAAAGATGAAAATATAGATAAATTTTAATAAGATATCAATAATAGAGGTACTAAAGAAAATAAAAAGATAAAAGATGAAAAATAAAATCTTATTGATGAATGCAAAAATGATTATTTTAACTTTAATGAAAATGATGATTCGTATTATCTCTCTGACTTCGAATTGGATAAAAAGGTTATGTTAAAGTTAAAAGTAGAAAATAAAATTATTGGATTTAAGGTGGATACGGGCTCTTTAATATCCGCGATTTCATGTGAATTTTATGAGAAAAACTTTAAAAATATATGTGAATTAAAATCTACAAATCAAAAGTTTACAAGTTGTGTGTACCAGCCAATGATATCTTATGGTACGATATCTGCAAATGTAAAATGTAAAAGAGAAAAATTTTAATTAGATTTAATAGTTATGCAGAAAGGTTCTAACTCAATTGTCGGTAGAAAATGGTTAAGAATTTTCAATATCATAAAAATTAAAGTTAACAATAATATACAAATAAGCAAAATTAATGAACAAACTTTAATATCAGAGTACTGTACCGTTTTTACCAAGAAATTAAGTTTATATAATTAGAGAGAAATGCATATTCATTTGGGTCTGTTTTTAATCTACTTTACGGATCGAAAATAGCTAAAAAATATATTCCATTCTTTGATAGAAATAAATATAAATTCATTTCAAATAAATGGAAGGCGGAAGCTTGAAAATTTATTGAAATTTAAAGAACAAGCCGAAAAAAATCATGTCACTACCGTAGATTTCGACTTACGCTTCCATGATACAACGTACATGATTTTCCTTCTTAGAATGGTTTTATTTATTTAAAAGGAATGGCGGAAAAGTCTAATTGCAAAGAAAATCGATAAAAAGCAAAATTATAATTTTTTAGGAGGAAAGTATAATTTTCGTATGAGATTGGCAACATGATGGCAGTCAGTTGAGCTATACTCACACAGAGCGCAAAAAAATTATAATTTTACTTCTTATTGATTTTCTTCACGATAAGACTCCTCCACCATTCTATTTAAATAAATAAAACCATTTTAAGAAGCAAAATCACGTACGTTGTGCCGTTCAATTGTAAATCGAAATCTACAGTAGTGACATGATTTTTTTCCGCTCGCTCTTGAAATTTCGACAAATTTACACGCTTCCGCTTCTCATTTGTTTGAAATGAATTGATATGATACAAGTACAAACAATTCCGATATTTGTTTCTATCAAAAAAACCAAATATCTTTTTTAGCTATTTTTGATTGGTGAAGAAGGTCCAAGGCAGACCCTTAAAAGATGATGCTCAATCAATTTTCAAAAAGCATATCCCGTTCCATATGCGATTTGTCTGCAAAAAGATGCTGGGACCGATAAATTAGTAGGAGAAAGAATTTTAGTTTCAGTAGAAAGCAGTGAATGGGCTACACCAATAGTTATTGATCATAAAAAAGACGGTCCAATTTGTTTATGCGGAAATTATAAAGCTACGGTAAATAAATATATTAAAGTCGACAAGCATTCGATTGCACGCATACATGACATGTGCACTTAAATGATTGAGCACGTAGTACAATCTAAACTCGATTTCTCACAGGCGTATCATCAGATTAAACTAGCAAAAGAGTCATGCGAAATCTTGACAATAAATATGCATTGCGGATTATTCCAATATACTCATATTCCTTACATAGTCTATACCAGGCTGGTTTGAACGTGAACTGGAAAAATTTTTAAATGATTTCGAGGACGCAAATGTATTTTTCGATGATGTACGCATAGATGGGAGAAATCAAGCAGAGCATGATTGGTACTTCATAGAATAAAAGACGCAAAATTAACCCTGAGAAAAATGTGCAGTAAATACATTGCTAATAAAGTTTTTAGCTCATATTATCGATGAAAAGTGTATTCACGTATCAAATGATAAAATAGAAGTTATAACGAGAATGACACAGCCGACGAACGGCCAAGAATTGGAATCGTTTATCGGAATGATTCATCGATATTCAAAATTTATAAAAGGATATGCAAATGTTATGAACCTGTTATATAAGTTACTTAAAAAGAATGTACACTGGAATTGGACTATGGCCTGCAAAAATGCGTTCAATACTGCAAAAGAATGCTTAAAATTACATAAAGTATTAATGTATTATGATGTTTAGCTACCAATAAAATTAACATGTGACGCTTTGCCTATGGATGTTGAAGCTGTTATTAGTCACATTTAATGTAATAATACTGAAAGGTGAATTGCATTTGCATAGAGTGCTAAATACCGCTGAAAAAAAAATTACTCACAAATAGACAAAGAGGCTTTTGCTATTAGTCCAGTCACTAAAGGGGTAAAAACTACCCTTAAAGTTGAAAAATAGTAAAAATGCCGATTAACGCTTATAAATAATTAAAATAATTTTGGAATGTCTAAAATAAGTATTGTTTAATACTGTGGAACATAATTAATAATATTAAGCATTTTTACAACCCTTAAAAACCACCCCTTTGACTTAATAAAAAGAGCATATATAGTTTTTAATATTAAAAAATATGTTTATGATACAATTATGGAAAAATATTAACGTTTTAAGTTTATGATATAATTTTTAATTTATTACATTATTTCAACCCTTAAAAACTACCCCTTACGATAAAAAATAGAAAAAAATAATTTTGAACATGTAAATTATTTTGTAATGACATATTTATATTAAATTAGACATTTTTTCACAGTTTATTATGATTTTTATTTTATTGTAACATTTCAACCCTTAAAAACAACCCTTGATGATAAAATGCCAAAAAAACGAGTCTTTAGTACTTTTAATAATTTAATAACTTTTATTCTATTAATAATATATTTTTTATGTCTTATTATAGAATTTAGAATATATTTAAGTATTTTACATTTGAAAATGACTATTTATGGTTAAAATTATAAGACTATCATAACTTAAAAATTATTATTATTATTATTATAAGAACAAAATAAAAAAATACAAATATTTTACTTAAATTTTAAACAAATTTTTTTAAATTCTATTCATTATTAATTTCGACTTCTTCTTCTTCTCCTGGATCTGTAATCGGAGGACAGTTTAAACAATTGTCACCGGAGCATGTTCCACATGTCGAGTTACAAAATAATCCTAATTTTCTGCTACTGCAATTAGCACCACAAGTAGTCTTACAGTTGCAAAAAATCATTCTTAGAAGCTGTTCTGGTGCAGGATGGTTTAGCATTCTTGTAGGCTGTAAAAAACCATCTTTATGGATCCATCCCCAATTTGTCGGAAGAATATTTTTATTTCCTAACCATATTTGCGTTTGCAAATATAGTCTTTTAAAATGTTCGCATAAAGCATCAACTGTTGGAACTAATGATGACAATTTTACAGCGCTATTTTTAGTTGTAGCCTTAATAAAGGTCTGGTAACGCATATTTTCTAAATACGTAGATAAATAAACTTTCTCTAATTTATTAATTTGTATATCTTTCGCAGTCCCATATCAAATCGGCAAGCTACATAGTCTCATTTCTTTTCTTCTACCTGAGTTTATACTTATATGATATATATATATATATATATATATATATATATATATATATATATATATATATATATATATATATATAAGTCCACTTACAAAATATACATATAGGAACTGAAAAGAATAGAAGCTATATACCGTACAGACTCAAAGAAACTGTAAAATATTTATATGTATGTATCTAAAATACTCGCAAATAAACGAATTTATGAGCTCCGAAAATTTTACCGAAAAAGTACAATTGGTTTTTTTATGATAACTCCGCTAATTTTTAAGCTTTTTAATTGTTCCAAAATGGATTTTATAGGTAATTGTATCATCTTTAAGTCATGTGAATATCAATTTTTAAAAAGTTTTATTTTTTGAGATTTTTTAGTTTGAAGGGCCAAAAATAGGTGGTACTTGGCTCTGATTACAGAATTCTAACACTGATATCTGAGTTGATTTTTATCGGACAAAAATAAAAAAAAAAGCAAAATATTCATGAAAAAAAAGCTATATATTATAACTATAGTACTTTTTACGTACATCTGTTAATTATTAAGATATTTTAAAAAAAGGATGAATTTTTGAAAAATAAAAAAATTTTTTTTTTTATATAAACTTGATTTTTTAAAAAAATAAGCATCCTCAATTGCTAAAACTTCTAGAAAACATAGTTGGTACCTAAATAAGATAAACCCTAAAAGGATTTCTTTATATTTCAAAACCTGTCTTAATGACAGTGGTTTTAATATTGAAATTTTATTGTCAAACTATATAAAATAATTTTATTTTCCTTGTAACTCCTTTAATTGTCATATTATTGACTTAAAACAAAATTGATTCAAAAGATAATCTCAATACCTTCAAAAAATATTATATACATTTTTCTTAAAAAGTATGCCATTTTTCTGTTATTTAACGTTGAATATTGTTCTTAAAGTTTCAAGCGTAACAGTATTAATATTCAATAATTTATAATTCCTTATGTATTGTATATAAAATAATGATTGAAAATGGAATCGTTTTGACAAGCTTTATTTTTGTTTCTTATCAGTTTTTTGATAAAATTAAAACTTTTCAAGTTATTTCATGAAAAACCGTCAGAAAACATGCTTTTTTACACTAAAAATCTATGTTTTCAATCACCTATAGCTCGAAAAGTATTCATTTAACAAAAAAACTCATTAAAAACTTTTTGCTTTAAATTGATTTTTACATCGAATTATATGGTTTCTTTTTTTTTCTCACCGCCCCCGAGAAGGGGCGGCTCCCGCCCCCTGGGCAAAAGCGCACATCGGCATTATATAACTTTTGTTTATTGGACTATTCTTTACCTACTGACAAATTTTCATGTTAATCCATCCTAACCGACAAAATTTCCAGCTAAAATGCTTCAATGACTGGACTATATGGTATACAGTTGTAAATATTCTCACCAATATTTATATAGAAGAAAATTACTTCAGAAACTGATCACAAATCGCTTGTATATATGTTCGGAGATAAAAAAGGCATTTCTCATCTGTGAGAAATACGAACGAATATATTTTACTCCATCTGTAAGTAAAATATATTCGTTCTTCATATAAACTCGAGATATAACATTTTTTTTATAGATAAGTCAGAGGATATATATATTTTTCATCAACGGAAATCCGATTGCATATATAATAACGTACCATAACGTTATATTAAACGTTTTTAAGATTTTGGAATTTTGAAAATTAGAATTTTTTTGTATCTGTGAGTTAGTTGTGACGTTTTTATGACCTTACGGAAAATTTTAAAATATTAGCTACTATCTTCTGTAGATATATTTATATTCTATAGTGTTTTCACAAGTGTGTACGTCTTTGTACGTGTTTGTACGTGATTGTACGTATATGTACGTGTTTGTACGTGAGTGTACGTGTTTATACTATTTGTACAGATCTGTACGTGTCTGCCCGCGTTTGTACGTGTTTGTCCGTGTGTGCACGTGTGTGTACGTAATAGTACGTGGTCATACGTGTCTAAAAGTATGTGCATGTGTTTGTACGTGTGTGTACGTGATTGTATGTTATTGTACGTTTGTGTACTTGTTTGTATGTGTTCGTACGGTTTTGTACGAACACATTGTTTGTACGTGTTTATACATGTGTGTACGTGTTTGTAAGCATTTTTACGTGTTTGTACGTAAGTGTACGTGACTGTACATGTTCGTACGTATTTCTACGTGTTTGTACGTGTCTGCGCGGGTTTGTACGTGTGTATACGTGTTTGTCCATTTTTGTACGTGTTTCTATGTATTTGCACATGTCTGTACGTGTTTATACGCGTGTATACGTTTTTGTCCTTGTTTGTACGCATTTCTACGCGTTTCTACGTGTTTATTTGTACGTGTCTATACGTGTTTGTACGTATTTGTACGTTATTGTACGTGTTTGTACGTGTTTGTACGTGTCTGTGCGTGTTTGTACGTGTGGTTTGTACGGACATTTTTAATTTTTTTGTCTCAACTTTTCTCAAACTTGGTCTGCGCGATCGTTTTCACATATTTTACTTTACGCGTAATTGCGAATTCTTAGACTTAAATACAAAGATGAAACGTTTAGTATTATAAGCATCTGAATGTACAATTTTTTCAAACAGGTTTATAATGTATCTAGGCGGTCTCTTAAAAGCTTAAGTCAGTTATACGCTGAATAATGAGAAATCAATTGTATAAAATGCATCAATTCTATATCTGTATACACTAAGGCCTGAATCCATAGTCGTGTCTTGAGTATTAAGTATGACTTAAAACTTAAGTATCCTTTCTTGAGTATCAGCTGTTACTTCCATTGAGTGCTACATGAAGAGATTATCGCAGTTAGTTATGGAACAAAATCACACAGATAAGATACTCGTTGGTAAAGATGTAACACTTAATTGAATTAACATCTGTTACTCAAGTAATGACACTTAAGTTTTAAGTCATACTTAATGCTCAAGACACGACTATGAATTGAATATATAATTATTCCTTATTCGTATCAACACATAACAGCTCTAATATCTTTTAGTTCTATTTTTCAAAGTAATTCTTTATAATGGAACTCTGAAACTTTAAATTTTTAAGGGTATTCCTGAGATCTATATGTTTCTTTAAAATTTTCTATATTTTTTTATACGAAATTTACTCGAAAAAATAAAGACAGACGTTCAGACCAAACGTACACTCCACCTTACAATTTAACTTTTTGGATATAAAAATCTATTGGTAAAATATCTAAGCATTCGTAGATTGTAAATTTTAAAGTTGAATTCGGGAAATTTATATTTACCATCATTTTACATTGCAAATTCTAATTGTATAAAGAAATTCAACCGAGCGACTTTAGGAGCGAGGTATTGTACGCTAGTTTTTATATTATTGTTTTTTCAAGTAATACTTTTAAGAAATAATAGATTGTAAGTGGTATTAATTATTGAATAAACGTAACAAATTATTTGACATTTTCATTATTATCATCAGTGTCGTCAAGATACTTAGAAAATCTATTTAAAATTTTATTGAAATAGATTGATATTCATTTAAATTATGGTAATTTATTTAAAAAAAAGTATTTAATTATAATGTAAAAAATTTTCTTGTTTTTAATTTTTTCTTGAAAAATAAAAATTAAATTGAAAAACAATCAATATAAAAAAGACACAAGCTGTTGAATTTTAAAATATTATATCTTTTTTATATAATACTTTTTAATTTAATGTAATACTAAATGAAAATCAAATTTTTTGCATCTATATTGTACCCAGAGTTTATTCAACGTATTGAGCACCGTCCTACAAGAGTGGTGCTCAATACGCTGAATCTACTATGTTGTACCCGAGCGGACTAAGTTTGGGGTCACCAAGTTAAAACTGCAAAGTGCGCTTTGATACTCTAGCCTTAACTCTTTAGTTTTGTTCTCCCTAGCTAAAAGTGCAAAGTTACTACGCCGCTGTAGTTTAAGTTTTTTCTCCGCGTACAACAATACTAACACATAATGGAAAATATTATTCAATGGAATATTAATGGCTTAAAAAATAACTATGAAATGTTACAACAATTAATTATTTCGCACAAAACCAACATTATATGCTTGCGAGAAACCAATCTTCAAGATACGCAGCTAATTGATGTTAAAAATTTCAACTGTTTTTACAAAAATCGAAAAAATTGTACTGCTGCGAGTAGAGGTGTTGGTCTTTTAATAAAAAACCACTTGTACAGTGAAGAAATTGAATTTAAAATTAAACTAGAAGCTATAGCTACCAAGACATATGTCGGTAACAATGTAATCAATATCTGTAACATTTACCTAAGCAATCGAGATGCTCTTGGTTACAACGAACTGAAAGAATTATTCAAACAGTTATCTCCTTCTTCCATTATTGTAGGATACTTCAGCAGTCATAATTTCCTGTAAGGTCAAATAAAACAGACAAAAGAAGTAGAATAATAGAAAAACTTATACTTAACAACGACCTGGTTTTACTAAACAATCAAGAGCCTACTTACTCAAATCAACACACTGGGAAAACAAGTATTATAGATGTAATATTGTGTACAAATAATCTTACACATCTTATTGACATTATAGTTTTAGAGGAATTATACTCAAGTGATCATTTTCCAATTGTTATTGAAATTACTACTAAAAATTTGACTAACAACTCACCACTACAGAGATGGAAGTTAAAGAAAGCTGATTGGAAAATAGTGTCATATAATAAACAATAACACCGAAACCATAGCCAAGTATATCAAGAAACAAGCAAATAAATCTATAGATATTAATTATATTGTATCAACCTTTATTAGCGGCATATTAGATGTAGCTAAATAAAATATACCTAAATCAAATGATCAATGCAAAAACAAACACGCTCCATGGTGGAACTTGGATTGCGAAAAAGCAATGAAAGATACTTTAAAAGCATTAGATAAATACAAAAAAAAAACAATAGAAAATCAAATCAAGCATAAAAAGTATATAGCTACAGCTGAGAGAGTAATTATAACAAGTAAACGTAATTCCTGGTATGAATTCTTACAATCTTTTAACTTCAGTACATCGACAAGGGATAGTTGGAACGAAATCAAAAGCATAGAAGGAAGAAACAGACAAGCCGAAGTTTTGAACTTAAAGGACAACAATATAGTGATTAGTGACCCTCAACAAATAGCAGATATTTATAAATATATATCAGCCGGCCATTCAATTTGTAGAAAATTCAAGTGACAACAATAAAAATCCAGAATTCTTACAATTTAAGAAAAAAACCGAAGAATCAACAGATGAAACTATCAGTAACAACATCATAGTCGACTATCACTTAATCAACCTACCAATTACAATAGAACAATTAAAATGCACTAGTAACAATAGCAAAACCCCAGTTCTCGCCTCGATTTAATACCTATCATTTTTATTAAAAAATTAGATAATGAATCCTTATATTGCTTATTAGAAATCTTCAATTTATTCTAGATAAAAAATGCATTTTCTAACATCTGGAGACATTAAACTAAAGAAACTGATAAAGATAACTATAGATTGGTCTAAATTCCTAAACCTGCTGTATTTGTAAAATTAAAAAAAAATAGTTAATAATAGACTAAAATGGCACTTAGAACATAACAGTATTATAAGCGAATATCAAAACGGATTCAGAAACAATCGTTTTACAGCTGATTGCTGAACCTGGCTAGAATCTACTATCTGTGATGCTTTTGATAGTAAGAACTTCATTCCAGTAGACTGCCTTGATCTAGAGAAGACTTACGATTTAATTTAGAGAAATAGAGTACTAACCATACTAAAAAAACATAATATTACAAAAAACATGTTTAACTTTATTGAAAATTTTCTTAATAACAGAAGTTGACAAATTAGAGTTAATTATACATTATCAAACAAAGTATATACTAACAACTGTGCTCCCCAAGGATCTCCTATCAGTGTAACCTTATTCCTGTTGGTAATCAATGATATAGTTAATCACATTCTTGCGACAGTCAAAATAACAATGTTAGCTGATGATATCACTCTAACTATGATGAGTAAAAATATTAAGACCAACGAATCAATTATGCAAACAATATTAGATAAAATTGAACAATTTTCATTAAAAGCAGGATTTAAATCCTCCAAAAATAAAAGTCAAACAATTTCATTCAATAGAAGTAACAAAATCAATCAAGATGTACAACTCAAACTAAAACAAGAATTCTCAAGGTAGTTCAAGAGGTCAAAATATTAGGCGTAATTTTCGACTCTCGTTTAACTTGGAATAATCGTATCACTAAACTTAAATCAAACTGTCCTAAAAACATTAGCTGCAAGGAATTGGGGTACTAATATTAACACATCCAATACATACGAAGCCCTCATACAAAGTAAGTTAGGTTATGGATCAATGGTCTAAATCAGAATAAACATATACGAAAACATTCCAACAACAAAACTAAATAAAAAAGACCAAATAATCATCAATAGAATTAGAATTTGATAGACAAAATTCACTCAGAAACACATTCTAAACAAATCAAAACCATCTAAATGCAATAAATACAATGTAACACTTAACTTGGGATTTATCTTACTTTACTACAATAAATTTAAAGAAGCTTGTAATAGTTTTAATATTAAAAAGATAACTAATATCAAAGAACTGCTTAATGGTTCCAATAACTGTACCACAGTAATTAATTATGTTGAAACCATAGATTTATACTATTGTAATTAAACACTAACTATTTTAAATAGATGGTAATACATGTAATTAGTTTATTTTATTGTATAAAGTAATGTATCTTATTTATGTCAATAAAGTAATGATCGTTAATACTTATTATGAGGGATACGACTATAAATATTTAAATAAAAAAAAGGTGTTTTCAAGTAGCTATAACTATGAAGTTTGCCGAAGAAATTATTATTAAAGTTTTGAATTAATATGAGCTTAGCTTAAGCTAATCTTCCGGATATTTCTCAATATAATGAAACTAAAGGAAGATTTGATTGAATAATTTAAACAAAAAGGAGGGTAAAATATATGATCTAAAATCCTACCTATACATGATCTAAAATCGACTAAAAATATGTGAGATTTAAGTTAAGAAGCAGCCGTATATACATACAACTACTGATGAATCAAATAACTTGATTATATTTATGCAAAAGTTTTGAAAGACAATTATGACATTAGTCAAATTAGATATTCTAGTTATCAAGCACACATAAAAGTTCAAAGGAAAAGTAGAATTAAAATTTCGAAAGGACAGTAGAAAAATTATTTTTTATTGAATATGAACAAACTAAATATCTCTTACTAAAAAAATCTGGAGAAAGATAAAGAGAGAATTTTATGAGAGCGATTTGAATTTTAAAGATGTGAAATTTTAAATATTATAAAGATTGCGTAATGATATGGCCCGATGATTATGAAAAATGAAATGATTTATCCATTTGAAGAAGGGCCGCAAAGAATACGTAGAAACATTAAAAACGGAGGAAGAGAAAAAAGAAAACAGAGAAAGGAAAGTAAAAAAAGGTCAAAATATTTTTAAAAAAAAAGTTCTGTTTATCGATAATAGCTTCTCAAATACACTTCTCGCTTTACGCATGTTATAAATCTTATTGACCTTTTTGAAAACAACTAATCATGAAAGATGTCGCAATTGAGAAATTGTGAATAAAGTTTTTTTTCTGTATTAGCGAAAATTAATGAAGACTCAATTTCATACAGAAAAGTATTAATATCTCATAAATAAATAAAGTGGTGAGATATCGAAAAACAATGATGCGATAATAACGGAAAACAAAAGAAAATCGTAGATAGATGAGGATGATAAAAGACGGTGGAAAACTCAATATCATAAATTCCTAATGGATTTTTAGAAGTAAGATTAAAGAAGTTGGTCAAAGAAAATATGATTTGATTGATTTATTAAATAAAAATAACTCAAATATTTATCAGATATAAAAATTAAAAAAAAACATTTTAAAAACACGCTTTTCAAGAATCACAAATGGAAAAAAAGTGTGTAAAAATACACTAAAAAGTATTAAATAAATTAATTTACTTCCTTGAAATTACTTTTATACAGTTCATTGCAATAATTAAGAGAAAATTTTACAACAATTTAAAAAGAAAAGTGTTGGCGCTGAATTGCATTTACTAAAATTAGCACCCACACTTTTCTTTTTAAATTGTTGTAAAATTTTTTCTTAATTATTGCAATGAACTGTATAAAAGTAATTTCAAGGAAGTAAATTGATTTATTTAATACTTTTTAGTGTAATTTTACACGCTTTTTTTGCATTTGTGATTCTTGAAAAGCGTGTTTTTAAAATGTTTTTTTTTTAATTTTTATTTTCTACTTTTTAATTAAAATTGAATTTTCTATAAGTAATTTGTTTTTAAAAACTTATATTTATTATTTTTTATTATTTTTTAATAATGTGTAATTTTTAGTTATAATTATTTTTAATCGAACTAGAATTAATTATTATAGAGAACACGTAATCGCATGCTGAGTTTCCCGCCATTTTGACGATAATGACGCCATTGGAAATTTTACCAAGATTTATTGTTTTATGCATTGTTAAACCACAAAATCGATAAAATACAGTCTTAAATTTTGCATGTGCAATGCAAAATGCTATAATTTATGTCTAATTACGGAATATGACAAGTTAAAGAATTTCAAAAATTTTCGAAGATTATTAGACATTTATGTTAAAAGTATATCTACACTAAGAATTCTTTCGCTCAGCTATTACCCTCACCCAAGACCAGTAACACGCCCGTAAAAAGGCGGCGCTTCTAGCCTTTCGGGCTCCCTGACGAACTCTTTCGAGTTCGACGACTGTGCCCACGCGGGAATCTTCCCTTTACACTCGTCTATGGCGCTGCTATCGAGCTCCATGGCGCTGCTATCAAGTTCTCGGGCCTTCTCGGTGCGCCGGAGGGACTAGCTAGTAATCCCTTTTACGGCGCGCATACTATAGTGCGTTTAGGCGCTCTGGCTAAACTTCAAGTCTAGTAGCTAGTCCTTTTAGTTTTCAGTGTATATATAAAATCTTCAATTTTTCAATTTTTCAAACATCCCCGCATATAATTAAGTATATCAATATATGAATCAATATAAATATATAAATTCGATTGTATTATCCAACAGTGTGTGCCTGTGTCTGTGTCTGTGTCTGCGTGTGCGTGTGCGTGTTCGTGTGCGCGCGCACGTGATGTGTGTGTGTGTGTGCACGTGTGTGTGTGCATTTTGTACAAGTATCAACTGAACAAGAACCTATTTACTCGTCTTGACCCAGAGAAAGCCTCCCCACTTGTACTTCCTCAGAGATGAGTTTGTACACCCGTCATCGCCGATCTGGACAACAGATTATTGTATTGTCATCGGAGACTAAGATCTGTGCCAAACTTCAGAAATTTCCATCGACAAAAAGAGTCTCAAATCAAGCGTGCAAGATTTGATTACAGACAGACAGACAGACGTAAAAGCAAGCTTAAGAAAAGCGTGTAATAAAGACAATATTTTTAAACGGAGTCATCGTTAAAGAAATCACTACTATTATATAAAAGTAAAAAATTAAGACTTTTTTTTTTTACGTGAATATCTCTTGCATTATTGTCACATACATACATACACATACACACGTTTACCTTTAGCATACACATACACTCACTCATATAGACATACACACATCCACAATATCCGTCGCTCCGTCTCCGTCTCCGTCATCGTCCCTCCGTCTCCATCTCTCCGTCTTCCTCTCCGTCTCGCCATCACCGTCTCTCCGTCACCGTCTCTCCGTCTCCGTTTCTCTGGCTCCGTGTTTTTGTCTCCGTCTCTGTCTTTTTGACATCGTCTCCGTCTCTCTGTCTCTGTTTCTCTGGCTCCGTGTTTTCGTCTCCGTCTCTGTCATTTTGACATCGTCTTCGTCTCTCCGTCTCTTCGTTTCCGTCTCTCCGTCTCTTCATCTCCGTCTCTCCATTGCCGTCTCTCCGTCACCGTCTCTCCGACATCGTCTCTCCGTCTCTGTCATCGTCTCTCCGTCTCCGTCTCTCCGTCACCGTATCTTCGTCTCCTTCTCTCCGACACCGTCTCTTCGTCTCTGTCTCTCCGTCTCCGTCTCCATCTCTTCGTCTCCGTCTCTCCAACACCATCTCTCCGTCTCTATCTCTCCGTCTCTCTATCTCCGTCTCTCCGTCATTGTCTCTCCATCTCCATCTCTCCATTTCCATCTCTCCGTCTCTCCATCTCCATCTCTCCATTTCCATCTCTCCGTCTCTCCGTATCCGTTTTCGTCTTTCCATCTCCTCGTCTCTCCATCTCCATTTCCGTCTTCCCGTCTCTCCGTCTCTATGTCTCTGTCTCTCCGTCTCCGTTTCTCCGACTCCGTCTTTCATCTCCATCTTCGTCATTTTGTCTTCGTCTCTCCGTAATTACAACTATATTAAAGTGAAGAATTAAAACTTAGTTTTTCCGAAAATATCTTTTGCATAATTGTCAAATATATATATATATATATATATATATATACACTCACACGTGCATATGCGTTTATTATGATGATATGATTTGTATTTAAACAATTGTTATGCATATTGGAACTTTGATTAATTCTTTTTTTTTAAATATATAAAAACTAAATTTTAAACAGAACTGCATTATAAAAATTTATAAATTGAGGCAATTTTTTTTACTTTAAAATTGGCTAATTTATACACATTAATATAATATATGAAAATTTAACTGAGTGACGTTAGGAGCGAGATGAATTGAGCTCGTTTTTAAAAAAATAAAGGAATCTAAAGTATACAGACTTAAAGGCACACCAAACGAACTAAAATTAAATACTAAGTAGTATGAAAGATTTTTTGAAGCAGCTCGAAAAGAAGGATTGATATTAGATGATAATTATTCTTGTCTATTTATCTAGAGGAATGGAAAACATATGGTCATATTATTACTTAATAATCATAAGAAAATGAACGATAAAAAATCCAAACTTGAAGAGGAATTTTTTATGAAAGATTTAGGTTATCCCAAAGAATTTCTAGTAATTAATATCATTCAAAAACGTGAGAGTATCTTGATAGAAATCAGTCAACAAAAAAAAAATGTATAGACAAAATGCTAAAGAGATTTAAATTCGAGGATCTGCATCCGCAAAGAACTCCTGCCGTGACTACACAGGCTATGAGCAAAGAGAGAAAAGACAGAGACGATTAACATTTAGAAACTAAAACGATCGTTTCCACGCCTTACAGAGACGCTATTGGTTTATTGTTATATTTAGCTAATGATACACGATATTTCTTATGCAACAAATCTACCAAGCAGTCATCAATCCAATCCTACTATGAATGAATAGGAAATAAAAAGAGTTTTCAGGTATTTGAAGAATACAAAACAGTTGACTCTTTGCTATCTTACAAAAGGAAATGATTTCCAAGCATTTGCTGATGCAAGTTTTACCGACTGTAAAAATTCTTTGACAACGTGTGAATATATTATTTAGTTATTTGGTGATACAATTACTTGGTGTACATACAATCTCATGTGGCTCTATCTACTTGTCAAGCTGAGTACATCACTATGAGTGAGGTTTGTCAAGAACTAATTGCATGAAAAAATCATTAATCGTAATGCTAGATAAGTTTTTTATTCAATGAAATTGTGGCGTGATAACAAGACAGCAGATGCAAGTGTAAAGATAACTGGTGGAAATAAACTTTGACACGTGACGGAAGTAAGAGAGCATTATGTAAAAGAATGCGTTAAAAGAGATTAAGTCAAGGTGTGTTGAATTCCCTTGAAAAAAATAGCTATATTTTCAATAAGCCTTTATCCTTTAGTGTACATTAGAAATCGACTGATGAAATTCTAAACAGAATCAAAGATGTGTAAGGAGTGATTGATTTGATCAGAATAACTAAAGATGTGTAAAGAGTAATTGAATGGTAAAGATTGGCTTACAACGATTGAAGATGTGTAAAGAGCAATTTAATCAAATTATTTGTTCCAGAGAATAACAACAGGCAATATTAAAGACGTGAATCAAGAAGATGGGCAGATTCAAGAAAAAAAACATTGCAGCTTAAAAATCAAATAGACAAATAAAGTTTCTTTTAATCTCGCTTTAAAATTGAAATCAAAAGTAAATTTATTTATTCGAATATCAATAGTATTTTGTAATTTTATATGCAATCCATATGTCAAAAATATATTTTAAAGTCTCATGTTAATAAAAAGAAAAGAAAATGGTTCGAATGGAGTGCTAGAATATTATTGCGGCCATACACCTACGTACTATATATATATATATATATATATATATATATATATATATATATATATCTATATACTAGGGGTGGTACCCCCCTGCTTGCTCCGCTCGCCAACCCCCTATTTGTTATTTAGGTAACATTATCTTTATTTTTTTATTTTTATCAACTGTGAAAATATAATTATTAAAATATATTAAGTTATACTCAAAAATATATTTAAATATTTATTACAAACCCATTTTTGTTTTCCTTATTTCTATGATGTTATATAATAAAAGTTTTTTCACCTAAATTATTAATTTTATAAAGTTTGTATTATAAATATATTTCTATATTTTCCACACCACCTAGTATTTTTAAATACCTAGGTATATATGTAGGCGCGTTTTTTTTAGTGGTTTCCCCATGAGGCCTATTTCGACTCACATTTTTAAAAAATGTTTTTTTTTTTAATAAATAAATGAAAAAAATAATTTTTTTATTTTTACATTAAAAATAAAAAATAACATCTTTTAAATATGTTCGCTGAAATATAAAATATTAAAAATAATATGTATATTAAATTTAATATATTTAAATATACAAAAAAATATTACTTATACTTACTATTAAACAGTATTTAGAAATTCAAAAATTTTTTTAATCCATAAATTCAGAATATTGAAAAAATTTTATCTGTTTTTATTATAATTAAAAATTTTGAAAACAGAAATTTAAAAAATTTTTATGTATTATCCTTTTTTTTGTCAATATACCTAGAATTTTTTTCATCTTTTTGTTCTAATTTTTGTAAATATTGTAAAATTATTTAATATAATTGTTTATAAAATTTTATATAATTTTTTACTTACTTTTATAAATAAAAAATAATATTTCTGGAAAATACTTCTTGGAATTTTTATATGTAATATTAATTATATATACATAATTCATACATATATTTTGTATAAAAATAAATTATTTTTTAGCATTTAAATTTTTGTTTCCTATTAGATTTCATACTAAAATTTTTCTTACAATAACTACATAATTACTTTTTTTGTACGTGAGTGCTTTCGTGTCTTCTAATATTTTTAATTTTAATAAATAAGCCACATGTTCTACAACTTATAGTTTTAATATGGATTTTATTTATATGTATTTTTAAAAATTCAGATGTAGAATAAAAATTTTTGCAAAACGGGCATTGGAATACATCCATTTTTCCTATTAATATTAAGTTTAAACATTAATTTTCATTAAATAATAATTTTATAAAAAACTTGAGAAACATTTTAATTATATTTTATATATGGGGATTTATAATTTTATTTAATTTTAATTTTATTCTGTTTTTATTATATTCAAAAAAAATAAAATATAATAAGCATAACACATTTAATAATTTACATAAATGACTTTTTTGGAGTCCACTTTTGCTTTATTTGACATTTTCATTGATTGCAATTTTCTAATGTGAAAGAGAGAGAAAGAGAAAGAGTCTACTAACTCTTTACTTAGCTGCCTACCCGACACTGAAGTGGCTTTTGCTGATCGCTTGCCCTACGCACGCACTAATATTCACAGTGAAAAATTTGTTAGCTTTTGTCGACAAAAATCGCATCATGAGTAGCGCGGCTCACGAAACAGCTACCACTCCGATATTTTCGACTAATTACTTTCTGACAGCTATGCAGAAACTGTTTTAGCTTTCAATTTAATTGAAAACAAGTTTTACAAAAGAAAAAGATCTTTAATTTTAGTAAAATAAAAATAAAATACCCTTCAAGTGAATCAAATTTACACAACAAAATGAAATTTAAAAATCAATTCATCGTTAAAATTCAATGAAATGAATTAATCAAAATGGTAAGAATTTAAATAAATTATTTATTGAAAATTTCTGTCCAAACAATGTTATCTATTTTTGATGTATCATCTAAATTATTTTGAATATAAATATTATTAAAAGTTTTACATCTTGACAAAGCAACGTATAATATACCATGTGAAAACAATGGTCTTCTTATAAATAAGCCTACATTATCGAAACTTTGACTTTGTGGTTTATTTATAGTTATTGCAAATGCTAATATAATTGGAAATTGTTTTCTGTAAAGAATAAATGGTAATGAAGAATTATTTCCTGTATTTAAAGTAATTTTTGGAATAAAAACTTTATTTCTACTTTTATCGCCTGTTATTATTTCAACTTCAATATTATGTTTATATAAATTTATAATTTTCAATCGTGTACCATTACATAATCCTTCCGATATACTTGAATTTCTTAACAACATTACTATAGCATTAACTTTTAAATTAATTTATGAGGTGGTAAACCTTCTTTATTTTTATTTAAAAATTCTATTTGGTAATTCAAATAAATGTTATCATCAGTTTGATCAACACCTTTATGCGTAGCGTAATCAATACTATAATATGTTTTAGTTTTTCCATTTAATAAATTTAATACTTTTTTATTTAAATTATCAATATCTTCATTATGAGGAGCTAATATAATTTTTTTTTTTGCAACAATTTTTATTAATATTTGAATAAATTTTAGAACAAATATTGTTAGTTTGTAATTTGTTTGGAATTATGAAAGGGTTTATTTTGCCATCACCAATTTGTAATAGAAATGGAGCAAATTTTTTATTTTTAGATCGAATATTTTTTGTTAATTTTAATATACTAAAAAATTGCCATAAATATGAACTTTTTATTGTTTCTTCTATAATTAAATTTTTATTTCCATGTTTAACAACTGGTAAAATTTGTCGAAAATCACCACCTAAAATAATTAATTTTCCACCAAAAAGAAAATTACTATTACAAACATCTTTTAATGTATTATTAACTATTTCTAATGCTTTTTTGGAATCATTGATGCTTCATCCCATATTATTATATCAGCTTCTCTTAATTTTTTTTTATTTGATTTTAATTCTCAAAATGTATTTCTAATTGTATTTAAATTTAGAGGTGATCTAAAAGTCTTATGACTTGTCATTCCTTTAGGTAATAAAGTAGATCCATCACCAGTCCAAGCCATAGACAAAATTTTTTAATAATTGATATAAAATAAAATATTAAAATCTTATATAAAAAAGTTTTTCCTGTTCCTCCAGGACCATCGATAAAATATATTTTTTTATTATCTTTTTCAGATAAAATTTCAAAAATTAATTTTTGTTCATCGTTTAATTTATTATACATAAATTAAAAATTTTTTTTTGCTTTCTATTTCATCATGATGATTATTGTCCAAAGTAATTGAATTTATTTTTGGTTCAGGTAAACCAAAATCTTTACAAGATATATATTCATTAATAAAAATATTATTAAGTTCAAATAAAGCATTATTTTCTTTATTTTCATTAAAATCTTCAACAAAATAATTAGTAGTGGAGGTTGGCGCGCTTGCGCACAGGGGGCTTGCGGAATTTCCATTTTACCATGTTTGATGTAATTTATTCTTTTAAACAATAATTGTACATTTTATAAAATTTATCATAAAAATTATTAACTTAATATGTTTGTTCTATATATTTGAAGTAAAAGCAGTAGCTGCAAACAATAAAAATTAGCACAGACTCTCTCTGTCTCACTCTTATACTCACAGATCAAGCATAAAAATCTACGTTGTGCTGTGTGACTCACAACGAAGATGGATATATGCGTATACTATATCATAGTATACGAGTAATTTTTTATCCTCGTTCCGAGTGGTACACTTTGTAATATTTAAAGTATATATTTGTATATATTGAAAGTAAAAGCAGTAGGTGCAAACAATGAAAATTAGCAAAAAGCTTTTCAAATAATAGGATTTGAATGAAATTGAGGATCAAAGAGGATGAGCTAAGGAGCAGCTAAGGAAGAGGAACAAAAACATAAAATAACGTAAAATAACACAAAAAAAAGGTAAAAACTTGAGGATTTACCTGAGGAGGAGCAAAAATGACCTAAAATAACGTAAAAATAACGGAAAAAAGTGATGGATTTTTTGAGGAAGAGAAAAGGAAGAGAAAATAAAGGCATGAGGAAACTCAAAAGATGAGAAAAAGAAGAGGGGAGGAAGGGAAAAGGAAAAGAAAAGGAAGAAGAACAAATAACGTTAAATAACGTAAAAAATAAGGGAAAAAAAAGAGGATCAAAATTAGGTAAGAGGATGAGAAAAAGAAGAGAAGGGGAGGACCTTGGTCGTAAAAAATTTCCTTACAACTATATAATATAGAGAGATATATGGATAACATAAGGCATCTAGGTTTCCCTTACTCTTCTTGTCTATAAACTTGATTATGTTCGTCCTTTTGTTTTAACTTTAGAATTCAGTCTCTGCTGTACGCTTTATTACAAAGCTTTCCTTCTCTCAAAGAGTTTTAACAACTATTCTCATAAAAAAAGAGTGTTCATATAGTTTTATATATATCCATCTATATATATATAGTCGTAAGACAAGATACAACCTACCCCCCCCTCAGCCTCCCCTCAAATGTCTGTCGGCATAGCCCCCCTCAAATTACGTAGTAATTTCTCTTATAAATGGCTATTCCAAAATTAACGTAACTTAGGCCCCCCGTCAGCCCCCCTCGCCCCCCTCAATTTTTGTAGCCCCCTCAGCCCCCCTCAATTTGCCCCCCCGCAAATTACGTTGTGATTCCTCTTATAAATAGCTATTCCGAAATTAGCGCAACTTAGGCCCCCTCAGCCCCCTCGCCCCCTCAATTTTTGTAGCCCCCTATCAGCCCCCCCTCAAATGTTTGTCGGCATAGCCCCCTCTCAAATTACATTGTAATTTCTCTTATAAATGGCTATTCCGAAATTAACGTAACTTAGGCCTCCCCCTCAGCCCCCCTCACCCTTCTTAATTTTTGTAGCCCCCTCAATTTGCTCCCCCTCTCCCTCACTTTTTATAGCCCCCTCATTATGCCCTCCTCCGACTATGATATTATAATTAAGTTATTAGTAATAAAAAAATATTATTATTAATAATATTCTATTATTATAATAACAATTATAAGTAATTTAATATTATTATAATTAGTAATATTTTATTATTATGATTGTAACTGTAATTATTTGATATTATGAAGTTTTTTCGTATTCTAATATTGAATTTCAAAAATGAAAAAAAAAATTATTATTATTAATATTCTATTAATATAAATGCAAACATAATTAATTGATAATACAAAGCTTCCTCTATGCATTTTCTTTATTCAGATAAATATATAATATTTTTATTTTTATTCTGATATTTTTATTTCTATATATTGTATCTTTATCTTTATTATTGAAAAAATTTATTAATTACAATAGTAAACTATGAATTACAAAATGAATTTAGCTTAATATCCATAGGTACTTTATTAACAATTTTATTTAAGTAAAACATGTTTTTTTAAAATTAGAAATAAGATATTTACATATTTGTCTTAATAAAAGAATTTTGGGCTTGAGACCAGCATAAAAATATATAGCTGCATTAAAAGCTTATAAAAAGCATTGTTTGTTGTCGCTAAAAGAAGCTTACAAATTCATCTTCATTGTCGCTAGAAGAAGCTTACAAATTTATCTTTATTGTCGCTAAAAAAAGCTTACAAATTTACTATTGTCGCTGAAGTGATTGTTTGTTGTCGCTAAAAAAACTTTATACAAACATATAAATTTATTGTTTATTGTCGTTAAAAAAGCTTACAAATTTATTTTTTATAATCATTGAAAGAAACTTATAAATTTATATCTCATTGTCGTTAAAAAAAGCGTACAAATTTATTGTTTACTGTCGTTAAAAATGATTACTAATTCATTTATTATTCTCGCTGAAACGATTGTTTGCTGTCGCTAAAAAAATTTCAAACAAGCATATAAATTTATTGTTTAATGTTGCTAAAAAAAGCTAACAAATTTATTTGTCATAATCGCTAAAAGAAACTTACAAATTTATATCTCATTGTTGTTGAAAAAAGCGTATAAATTTATTGTTTATTGTCGCTAAAAAAGATTACAAATCCATTTATTATTGTCGCTGATGCGTACAGATTTATTGTTTGTTGTCACCAAAATAATTTCATATAAGCATACAAATTTATTGTTTGTTGTCGCTAAAAAAAGCTTACAAATTTATTATTGTCGCTGAAGCGATTGTTTGTTGTCACTAGAAAAACTTTATACAATCATATAAATTTATTGTTTATTGTCGTTAAAAAAAGCTAACAAATTTATTTTCTATGATCACTAAAAGAAACTTATAAATTTATATCTCATCGTTGTTGAAAAAAGCGTACAAATTTATTGTTTACTGTCATTAAAAAAGATCACAAATTCATTTATTATTGTCGCTGAAGCGTACACATCTATTGTTTGTCGTTACTAAAAAAACCTCATATAAGCATACAAAGGCTATAGGCGGGTTACCATAGTGAAATTGCCCCCTCTTCGAATCCTCATGGCTCATGTACCATTCGATGGAGGTTGAAAAAAAACTCCCACACACCAATTTTCAGCTCCCTAACCCTTGCGCATACGCAGTGAAGTCAAAATAAGTGTTTTTTCGACTTTATTTTATTTTGACGCCCCTTTACATGGAAGACTCTTGCAAAAATATATAAGGGTAGGTTATTATTTGGCAATTGACCAAAAATTTTTGCAGATTACACAACCTTAAATATCAACCTTAAAATTGATATTTAAGATTTAAATCGTTATTTTAACACCCTTGCTATTAAGGTGCCAGATTTGGAATTGATTTTTTAAATTTATTTTTACCCGTTATTAACGATAGTTATATTAGCTAAAGAAAAAAAGTGGTGCGCCAACCTGATTTTCCCAAAATCCGATATATTTGCACTTTTTTCGTGTTTCTTGTAGGTTATGTTACAATCTAAGAGTCTAAATAAAGATTTCTGGTGTATTTTATTCCGCTCTTTACGACGGTTTTATTAGTTTTTGGGATAAAAGGCATTTGACCCTTATTTTATGCAAAAAATCAACTTTTTTGCACTTTTTTATATTTTTTATAGGTTATGTTATAAGTTAAGAGCTTGAATAACTTTTTTCCTGCGTATTTGTTTTTTGCTCGTTATAATCGTGCTATTACTTTCAATAAAAAGTAGTTTGCGACCCTGATTATCAAGAAAAACCGATATTTACAGTCCGTGCTAAAAGTTGAGAGCTGGAATAACGATTTTATGTGTAATTTTCTCTGCTTGTCATAGTGGTATCCGTTTAATCAAGGTTTCTAATATAATATGTTCAAATATTGTCGCACAATCTGATTTCTACAATTGTTTGACGTTATGATCAGGTTGCAGTATATTCTGAGGGGTTAGAATTATATTTTACTCAGTGTTTTCCATGTTTTCGATGATTTATACATAGGTTCGAATCAATAAACGTATTTAAATGTCTTTTTTTCTTATCATAAGAGAGAAAAAGACAGAATAAGGTTTAAGTAACAACCGATACTCCAGTAACGTTTCTAAATGCGTTATTTTTGTGATCTCATTGAAAACTGGGCTAAATTTATAGTATTATATATATATATATATATATATATATATATATATATATATACAGTACCGGGCAATAATTCTGAGCAGGTTATCAAATTTTTCCTCCGACTTTGAAAAAGCGCATCTTCTTTAATTTTCATCGTAGAAAAAATTTAAAAAAGCATGCTAAAGTATTCTTTAAATGCTTTCTTTTTAGCTCACTTACATTGTTTTAAAGATATTTAGAAAATAAATAATAGCTTTGGCAATTTTGAATTTTTTTTCATTTTTGCATTTTTCTTCAATCAGCTGTAGTTTTTTAAATAATAAAACTAGAAAAAATTCGAAAAAAGATTTGGAAAGAGCTTAAAAAATTTGCAGCTATTTTCACAAAAATTTTTTAATTATTTTTTGTCAAGTTTTAAGCATATAAAGTTATCGATCTAATACTTTTGCAGTTGTAAAAAACACTTCCATAGCAAGTAGAAAATAATCGCTGGTGAAGTAGTTATTTAATTTTAGTAGAAAATTACAACTATCCATAAATAGTAATAAAAAATAATGAAGTATGAAACAACAAACAGATTTATTTTGCAAAAATTATATCATAGAAATCAAAAGTTTTGCACCAGCGATTATTTTCTATTTGCTATTGAAGTGTTTTTTACAACTATAAAAGTATTAGATCGATAACCTTATATGTTTAAAACTTAACAAAAAATAATTAAAAATTTTTTGTAAAAATAGCTGCAAATAGCATTTTTTAAGCCCTTTCCAAATATTTTTTAAAATTTTTTCTAACTTAATTATTTAAAAAACAACAGCTAATTAAGAAAAAAAGGAAAAATGAAAAAAATTTCGAAATTGTCAAAGTGATTATTTATTTTCTAAATATCGTTGAAACAATGTAAATGAGTTAAAAATAAAACTTCAAAAAATACTTCAAAATACTTTTTTTAAATTTTTTCTTGGATAAAAATTAAAGAAAATACGCTTTTTCAAAGTCGGAGCAAAAATTTGATAACCTGCTTAGAATTATTGCCCGGTACTGTATATATATCTATATAAAATCATCGAAAACATGAAAAACAATAGGTAAAATATAATTTCAACCTCTCAGAATATACTGCAACCTGATCATAACGTCAAACAATTGTAGAAATCAGATTGTTCGACAATATTTGAACGTATTATATTAGAAACCCTTATTAAACTGATACCACCATGACAAGCAGAAAAAATTACACATGAAATCGTTATTTCAGCTTTCAACTTTTAGCACGGACTATAAAAAAATCGTGAAAATATCGGTTTTTGTCGATAATCAGGGTTGCAAACTACTTTTTCTTGAAAGTAATAGCATGATTATAACGAGCAAAAAACAAATACGTAGAAAAAAAGTTATTCAAGCTCTTAACTTATAACATAACCTATAAAAAATATGAAAAAGTGCAAAAAAGTTGATTTTTTGCATAAAATAAGGGTCAAATGCCTTTTATCCCAAAAACTAATAGCACCGTCGTAAAGAGCGGAATAAAATACACCAGAAATCTTTATTTGGACTCTTAGATTGTAACATAACCTACAAGAAATACGAAAAAAGTGCAAATATATCGGATTTTGGGAAAATCAGGTTGGCGCCCCATTTTTTTTCTTTAGCTAATATAACTATCGTTAATAACGGGTGAAAATAAATTTAAAAAATCAATTCCAAATCTGGCACCTTAATAGCAAGGGTGTTAAAATAACGATTTAAATCTTAAATATCAATTTTAAGGTTGATATTTGAGGTTGTGTAATCTGCAAAAATTTTTGGTCAATTGGCAAACAATAACCTACCCTTATCTATTTTTGCAAGAGTCTTCCATGTAAAGGGGCGTCAAAATAAAATAAAGTCGAAAAAACACTTATTTTGACTTTACTGCGCATGCGCAAGGGTTAGGGAGCTGAAAATTGGTGTGTGCGAGTTTTTTTTCAACCTCCATCGAATGGTACATGAGTTATGAGGATTCGAAGAGGGGGCAATTTCACTATGGTAACCCGCCTATAGCCTTTATTGTTTGTTGTCGCTAAAAGAAGCTTACAAATTTATTTTTCATAATCGCTAAAAGAAACTCATAAATTTATATCTTATTGTTGTTGAAAAAAGCGTAAAAATTTATTGTTTACTGTCGCTAAAAAGATTATAAATTCATTTATTTTTGTTGTTGAAGCGTACAGATCTATTGTTTGTTGCCATTAAAAAAATTTAATATAAGTATACAAATTTATTAGTTGTCGCTGAAAAAAGCGTACAAATTTATTGTTTAGTGTCGTTGAAAAATATGTATATCTGTTTTTACTATTTTTAAAAATAGTTTACAAATTTATTTTTATTGTCGTTGGAAAAAGCATACAGATTTATATTATTTTAAAAATTTTATTATTTTTTTTTTAATTTTTGCTAAAATTAATTTTATAAACTACTTTTAAACTATCGCTGAAAAAAATTTATAAATTCATAAAAATAAAATATATTGTCATTAACAAAATATGAAAAATTATTATTGTTATTACATGTAAATATTTTGATTTTTATTTTTTGAAACATTTTAAACGTGTATATGGCTGATTCCATTCAGACTCATGCAGGCCGTCACTGATCGAATTTTTTTTTTCTTCTTAGTAATAACAATACCTTCTATTATGTATATAAAGATAAAATTTACCTAGTAGAACGCTCAAAAAAATTTTTTTTTTTTACTACAGCAATTCCAGTGTTGGATGTAAAAACGAAAACTCAAAAATTGAAAATGAACCTCTACTTTTAAATGACTATAGCTCCGTCAATTTTTAACCTTTTTGAGCGTTCTTTTAACGAAAGTGTGCGTTATTTTGTCTAGTTTAAAATGTAATCTCGATTCTTGTGATACAATTTGATCTCACTGAGTTATTTACGAAAAACCGAAAAAAAGCGATTTTTTTCAAACACGATTTTCTCAAAAACTATATTTTTTTTTTTTTGAAATTTTTATATGATTTTAAACATAAAAAATACTAACTTTTAGGGTAGGTGAGAATATGCGATTTTGCCTTATTTTTTTTTTAACAGATTTTTAAACGATTTTTTTATATTTTTGATTTTAAAACATTGATACCATGGCGCATTGTACTATTTTTCCAACTTTACGTGTTCTTACAACTATTATCATGCTTTTATTTATTAATATATCAAAAATATTAACAATAATCTTTGAAATAAACCCTGGATCGAATATTCTGATCAATTAGAACCAAAGTTATGACAATTTAAAGTTTAAAAAAAAATGCTGAAACTTTACATAAATATATTTACTTTGAATTTTGAATTTTGAATTTTGAATTTGAATTTTGAATTTTGGATTTTGAATTTTGAATTTGAATTTTGAAAAGGTGAGTTTTTTAAATACTAAAATATATTATTTGGTCACTTTCGATGAACAAATAATATGCGATACAATTGAGAAAGAACACTAATGAATTGAGAACTAATGTGAATAAAAAAATCCGAATTTGAATAAAACCTTTCAATTTACTTCTTGTCACTCATGTCTCGAAGTTTTAGCAGTGTAGATTTGGTTTCGTTCACTTTTCCAACAGTAAATCTTTTGAATACCTTTAATTTCTTTTGCATTTCCTAACCATTCCATTTATTTTGTCAGTCGAAAAACTTCTAACTCATCCTTGCGGATAACAAGAATGTTAATCGACGGAGTATATTTTGATACGTGAGTGGCGAAATTTTCAGCGTTTCTAATAAAATCTGCACTCTTCTTAAACAGATTATGCGTGGTAGCATAATGTTTAACTAAACCACCAATACCGTCACAAGCGCCTTTACCATGACCTGTTGCAGAAAAAAGCCATTTTCTGTTTACTTTTGAGTTTTGAAGCTCATAGAATTGATATCTATTTTTAAAATGACTGGCAGCTCCATCGGAAATGGTTATGATTTCATCAAGATCTTACGCAATATGTTTTTGTTATAAGTTATCGATAATTAAATTCATAGCCATTAGGGCATGAGACGAATCATGTTTAATATCGTCAGAGACGGTGACATAACTGACTGTTTTATCATTTCCAAAATAGCATACCGACGTAAATATTGATATTTGGTTTTTACTCCAATGATAGCTTTGAATTTTATTTTGAAGCAGAACTGTCCAATTTTCTGCAAAATCGACATGAATAACTAATTGGAAGTCATTATTTTTCGCTAAAAGTTTAACCTCTTTAATTGCTATACGTTGAATTTCTTTGACCAATTCATGAGCTCTTACAGCGAGAGCGCGCTCTCTTAACTCTATTAAGAAATTTTCAATTGTGCTAGTTTTATTCAGTAAATTTGATTTTTCCCAAACACCATAAATTATTTCTTCATATAAATCTTCTTCCGTCAAATAAATTACTTGTAAATCAATAGAATCTCCAATGGGACATTCTTAACATTCTCTTAGTACACATTTCATATCATCTTTTGAACAAAAAAGTGAAGAACATATTTTGCATTCCAAATCTGCAATGTCTTTTTCATTCTCTTTTTTATAATTATTCAAAGCATCTAACATAAGTTTAAGATTCTCGCAGTAAACGTAAGGACACGAATCGGTGGGTGAATGTGGTATAACCCACTACGGTCTTAAAGCGTAGAATGTTGATTTACCAATTTTTGTTTTCATTTCAGGATTTTCGTCTTTAAATAATTGATATATTTCTTTTATACTTCGCGTAAGAAAGCGTTTGACTTTTTTAGTTTTTATACTATTTTCTTTGATAGATACTGTTTCGCTTTTATTCGCACTTTGACGAGAACAATTAAAATCATCGTTCAGATAATAATCCTTCACTTTCATTACAATTTCACTATCCAAAGAATGGCCACTATGACTCTCAGACTGCTTGTAAATTTTTTTATTATTTACCAATGATCGTGCTTGATCAATCATATAAATAGTTACATTTGGTAAAACCGATAATAAATAATCTTTGGAAATATCACTTGGTATAATACTCAACAATCGCACTTTCTCAAGAAAATTTGAACAATTATCTAATGCAATTTTAATATTCTCAAGCCATTTATCATTTGTTTTACATTCATTATTTTCATTCAATGCGGGCAAATCCGTTATATCGTAGACTTTCATCATTTTACTTGCTATTTGTGAATCAAATGCATCGTTTATTTGTTTTCTTTTTTGGAGAGCATAAGATTCTCGCATCTTGATATTGATACTTTGAGGCATTTTAATTCGTGAAATGTTTAATTTCAAATTACTTGAAGTCTCGTTGAGCTGTTCTACCACAGCCTCACTATGAATAAAATCTTCCGAAGATTGTTGACTACTTGAAGTCGATGAAATAGGCGCATTTTTCACTTCATCTAGTAATATTTTGCAACACGAAGGGCATACTTTATCTTCTTTAGAGAAAGAAGTATTTGGATACAAGCGCTTCAAAGACTCCGTTAAATCACCTAATTCTCTAATCGCACTTTTGGAGCAATCATAAACAACTTTTTTGTGCCTTTCTTTTAAATCCTTGCACTTCATTTTAACAATCAGTGATGCCATTATTGATATTCTGTTCAATGACAGATCGAAAAAAATAATTTCTCTTAAACAACTTTATTTTTTATCTTCCTTTTCTTATATTTTTAAACGCGTCAAGTCGTTGATGAGAATGCAAAGAACGAATTATCGCCACCTAGTAGTGACATGCGTCAACTCCCTACAAAATAAATTCAAATTCTAGGCGCGAAATTCAAACTGATAAAAAAATTATATTCTTCAACAACAAAAATTTTTATTATAATAATGTACCATAAAAAGAGGATAAATGGTTATATATTCTTTCATCAAAATAACTTTTTTTTAAATTAAAAAATTTATATCTTCAGATTTTAATCTTTAACGAAAATTGCGTTTCCTCAATTTTTTTTTTTTTTTTTTTTTTTTTTTTTTTTTTTTTTAAAGATTAATATATAAAGGATATTGTTATCCTCTATATAATTAACCTTTTTCTATGGAGATGTCGAGGGAGCCCAACCCGGAACCGTTTAACACATTACATCAGGCTAGACTGTCAGACACCGCCATACCGAAAACTTTGACTACCGATGGATGGTCAGCCACTTTTGTGACCAACAATCAACCGATACTCAATGAGGTCAGATTTCTTAAGAGTCGCGATATGAGTAGCACATACACTAATTTTCTAGCGAAAAAAAGTCAGAGGTGCCTGGCCAGGATTCGAACCCATGCCCATCGCGTTGAAGGCAAGAGCTCTATCCGTTACGCCACCGCGCTCCTATGTTACGCCACCGCGCTCCTATTTACGCCACCGCGCTCCTATGTCACCGCGCTCCTATGTTTCCCCAATGTAAATATCATATTTATTTAAAGTTTCAGCATTTTTTTTTTAACTTTAAATCGTCATAACTTTGGTTCTAATTGATCAAAATATTCGATTCGGGGTTTATTTTAAAAATTTTTGTTGATATTTTTGATATATTATTAAATAAAAGCATGATAATAGTTGTAAGAACACGTAAAGATGGAAAAATAGTACAATGCGCCATGGTATCAATGTTTTAAAATCGAAAATATAAAAAAAACGTTTAAAAATCTGTTAAAAAAAAATAAGGCAAAATCGCATATTCTCACCTACCCTGAAAGTTAGTATTTTTTTTGTTTAAAATCATATAAAAATTTCAAAAAAAAAAAAATATAGTTTTTGAGAAAATCGTGTTTGAAAAAAATCGCTTTTTTTCGGTTTTTTGTAAATAACTCAGTGAGATCAAATTATATTACAAAAATCGAGATTGCATTTTAAACAAGACAAAATTCCGCACACTTTCGTTGAAAGAACGCCCAAAAAAATTAAAAATTGACGGAGCTATAAGCATTTAAAAGTAGAGGTTCATTTTTAATTTTTGAATTTTCGTTTTTACATCCAACACTAGAATTGCTGTAGTGAAAAAAAAAATTTTTTTTGAACGTTCTACGAGGTAAATTTTATCTTTATTTACATAATAGAAGGTATTTTTATTACTTAGAAGAAAAAACAAAATTCGATCAGTGACAGCCTGCATGAATCTGAATGGAATCAGCCATATAAATAATCATCATTTTAAAAATATAATTCATAGATTATATTACTTATTATTAATAAATTTTCATAATAATTTTCATCAATTTCAATACCTTCTATGTCGAAATCGACATTATTTATTAGATATTGAAAAATTTCTTGAACCTGAAATTGAAAACATTCAGGAACATCTTTCCATTCTTTATAATAATGTATATAATATTTCATATCAAATTTTTGTATTAATTCAGACCACTCAGATAATTTTTGTTCTTTTACATATTGATAATAATTTTCTTCATCTTCTACTTCTTAAAGATATTCTATTTCTTCATATTCATTAATTTCAGCATTTAAGTTAGACAATTCTTCTAATTCTTCGTTAGATACGGGTTCAATATACATATTATTAATTGGATCCCATTTCATAATTTGCCAATTTACGTTATTATCAACATTCAATTGTTCATTGTTTTCCATGTTTATCTAATATATGAATTTATTTTATATTAATTAAATAAGACTTCATTTTATGTTTATTTTCTTATTAACTGTATTTATTTTTACAATATTTTTAAATTTAATTAACAATCAAAAATTTCTTTCCAAACAATATTTAATATTTCATATTTATTTTCAGATTCATTTTGTATGTATATTTAATGATATACATACAAAATTTAATGATATATAAAATAAAGGTCTTTTAATAAATAATCCAATCTCATCAAAACTTTGATCTTGAGATTTGTTAATAGTCATAGCAAAAGCTAATGTTACAGGAAATTGTTTTCTATAAAGTATAAAGGGTAAAGACTATGATTCACCAGAATTTAATGTTATTCTTGGAATAAAAACTTTATTTCCTATTTTTTCTCCAGTAATGATTTCAGCTTTAAGATTATATTTATATAATTTTATAATTTTTAATCTTGTTCCATTACATAAACCTTCGGTAATACTTAAATTTCTTATCAATATAACTATAGCATTAACTTTTAATTCCAATATGTGTGGTGGTAAACCTTCTTTTATTTTATTAAGAGTTTCTATTGGATAATTCCATTCGATATTATCATCACTTTGATCGACTCCTTTATGAATAGCATAATCTATGCTATAATAAGTAGTTGATTCGCCGTTAAGTAATTTTAATATTCTTTTATTTAAATTATTTATGTCATCATTATGAGCTGCTAATATTACTCGATTTATGTTGTCATTATTATTAATGTTTTTATATATTTTTAAACAAATATCATTAGTTTCCCATTTATCAGGAATTTGAAATGATTCAATTTGACCTTCACCTATTTGTATTGATAAAGAATTAAATGATTTATTATTGCAGCGGATATTTTTATTTAATTTTTTAATTTCAAATATCGGCCATAAAAAAGAATATTTTAAACTATTTTGTACTATTATATCTTTAAAACTATTTTTTATAACAGGAAGTATTTGGCGAAAATCACCTCCTAAAATTATTAATTTATCACCAAATAGTAAATCATTACCACATAAATCTTGTAAAGTTTTGTTAACAATTTCCAAAGCTTTTTTTGGTATCATTGAAGCTTTGTCCCATATAATAATATCTGCATCTCGTAATTTTTTTTGTCACTTTCTAATTTAAAGAATGTAATTTCTACATTATCTAAATCTAAAGGTAATCTAAAAGTTCTGTGACTTATCATTCCTTCATTCCTTTAGGTAATAAAATTGATGCAATTCCAGTCCATGCTATTGATAATACTTTTTTACATTTGTATAAAAAATAATAAATTAATGTTTTATACAAAAATGTTTTTCCAGTACCACCTGGTCCATCAATAAAATATAATTTAGAGGAATATTTTATTATGTCGTCAAAAATAAGTTTTTGATCTTGATTTAATAATAAATACATTCCATTAAACATATGTTTATTATATTCTATTATAATAAAATTTTATTAATTTCATTTAATGCTTTATTTTCTTTATCATCTTCAAAATCTTCACTAAAATATTCTTTAAATTTATTCCATATTTCATTACCTTGAATATTTTCTGATAAAAGTAACCATGCAAAATATTGACGCAACTGACTCGGTAGCACAATGGTACAAGCTTCAGAAAATATATCAAATATTTGCGAAGAACTTTCTATTAGCCTCATTGCAACTGCTGTTTCTTTAAAAGTATTATACGTTATGTTTTCGAAAGTTCTTAATTCTGTAAATGAAGTTATGCCTTTAACACGATTTAAAATTAATTTTAAATGGAATCTTTTAGTATCTTTAGAAGACACAATATTTAATCTTCCAACAGCTTTATGTTTTTTATCACGAGTACGTTTGATCCAACATTTATTGTTATTGAATACGTAATATTTAGGTATATTACTGTATTTTATTTGTTTTGCAAACTCATCTTTAATATTAAGATTAAATCATGCAGTTAATGTTGTTTTCCATTTGTCTAAAGCTTTTAATTCTTTATTTTCTTCGAATATAATTTTTTGCTGATTTTCCGTATTAACAGCTAATCTAACAACTGTATGACTTCTTCCACATATCGGAAATTCAGATAATCTCCAAGCTGCTTCCATAGGACTCATATATCTTCCATCTATAAGTTGTGTAATTTCATCATAAGTCTCTTTTTCGTCTTTATCATCATTTTTTTTTATTTTACAAAAAGCTTTATCTCCACCTTTATGAATATAATTATAAACATATTTTATACTGTGTATAGTGGCACATATTTCAAAATTTATGACACTTATATTTTCTGAGTAAATAACTATTGTAAGGTACAACCATTGAATTATCTACAGGAATAATTTGTTTATTATTTTTAATTTTATAATAATGATTTTCGTGTGAATTATTTATTCGTTTATACTCCGGAAATCCATTTTTTTGAATAATAGTATTATTAACAATATTTGTTGGATATTTTTTTGTACAAGTATTTTTATTTTTATCGTAACATGGTGAATTATTGTTATGTGGTCCATGCAACATGTGTTTAATTACTAATTTTTGTAATTCCTTGTCATCACTATTGGGAATTTCAGCTGAAACATATTTATCTATTTTTTCTTGAGTTATTAATTCATCATCAGAGTATAACGTTATAAGAATATAAGCATGTGGTAAACCTCTTTTTTGAGATTCAATTGTGTATACATAAGCAATAACTTTGCCAAAAACATTTTTTTTAACGATATCATCAAGTAATTTATTGAATTTAGTATAAAATAATCTAACTGTTATATTAGGGATATCATTAGGAGTAGTACCTGCTGGAAATTTTTTTAAAACTCTTTTTAATTCTTTTCACCTTGAATTACAAGTCATAGTAATAAAAATATCAGGTCTACCAACCTCTCCATAAATAGCCATTGCATCTTGATAATGTTGTTGCATATATCTAGGACTTCCTATATAAGTTGATGGCAATATAAATAGATTACCTATTTTTTCTTTTTCCTCAAAATTATTTGATATATTACAAGCGCTATTTAATACATGGTCTAATAAGCCTTGATAACATTCAATTCTTAATTGTCTTTGATTGTTTCTTAGAAAGTTCATTCTATTATTTTCAATTGAAATTGCAACATGTACAAAATATTGTTGCGTTAATCGTCCACAATATAGTAAAGGATTAAAATTAATAGAATCTGGCCTATAAGCCAATCTATATGAATAATGTTATAACATCGTTAAATTTTCTAAAGATTTAGGACTTTGAGTATGACTAATACTCCAACCTAAGTCCCCAGATGGAAAAAGAATTGGAAAAACTAACGGATCCACATGTTGAGATAATTTACTTAAATAAACATGTTTTGGTTCATTTTCTATTGTATTTTTAGGATAAATGCATAAATCATAATCTTCTGAAATAGCAGATTGTGATACTATTATAGCCCCACATTCAGATGTTAGAGGTTTATTATAACGATGCTTGTGTTTATCATTTTTTCTATAAAATATAATTTATAATTTGGTAAATTTTCTAAGTTTGTTAATTGATGTAAATGTTTATAATATTTAGCATAAGGATTACTATTAAATACTTTTGTTAATGAATCCAAATGATCTTTTATTAAATTTTTATTAGTTCTTAATTTTTTTTCAATCGCAGTATTATCATCATAAATATAAAATTGACCACAACAAGATTCTTGATTATTATTTGGTATTAAAGTTTTAGGAACATAATGATGTACTTGACCTTGAAGTTTTAAATTATGAATTGATTTTTGTTTTTTATAAATTATATTAGCACTAAAAGTAGCAAAACAAAATAGGTTATTATAATACCTAATTAAATGTCTAAAAACATTATTATATTAGATTAATTCTTTTAATTTAATATTATATAAACTCAAAGGTGATAATTTAATTTTTCCTTTGCGACAACAAGTACATTTTTTTCTTTTTCTTTCCAAAATACTGTAGAACAGTAGGAACATTTAAAATCAATTTCACCAAAATCAGATATATAATCATTTTTTTTAGTTATTATTTCTATATTATCTGTCGATTTAATTATTTTGATCTTCTTACTTATAAGATTTTTTTCTTCATTTTTTCTTTTTAATATATTTTTATTGTTTATAATTTTTTCATTAGTATTATTTTCTATAGTTACATTACTATTTTCATGATTTGTAATTTTAATTTTTTTACATGGACTAATTTCTTTGTTACATAAAAATTTACGTTTTTTATAATTGTTTAAATTTTTTATTTTATTTTGTTCTAATTTAAAATTAGTATTATATAAATCAATTATATCGTAATGACCATCATCATAATTTTTACTAAATAATAGTTTTAATTTCCATATACTTTCATTGTTACCAAAATAATGAATAATATTACAATTATTAAAACAAACTGTATTATTCTTCTTTTAGAAAATATGTATAATTTTTTTTAAACTGCTTTTTGTGTAAATTCAGAAGATAGATTGCATTCTATTTTAAAAAATATAAAAGAAATACATAGAAATAAATTAATAAAATTAATAATAATAAGTTATTTCATAACACAAAATATTTTTCAACAATATTTTTGTTAAAAAATATTTATAATGTATCGTAATCTTCATGTATTATACAAGCCTTTCATTAAAGTTCTATTAATTTTACAGCGAAGTTAATACGTGTAATACTATGATAATGTTTTAATGAAAAACACAAGATTATTATCAAAAGTTTTTGTAAGATTATCCCATATGGAAATAATTTCTGTGAAAAACTATTAATAATTGTGTAAAAATGTGATAAAATATGAATAACTCTTAATAACTATAATTTTATTATTAATATTAATTTTATCAATGTCTCAATTGCGGTAGTTTATTACAATTATTAACAGTTATTAACAATTTCTCACAAAAATTATTTTCATATGAGATAATGAAAAATTTTTTAAGATTTTATTAAGGAGATGTAAAACACCCTACTAAAAAATCTCAGGTGAGAAATCACCTGATTTCTCAGGTGATTTATCATGCCAAAATCTCATGTGACGATTTTTTTGGTTTTTACACGTTTCACAGCATACTTAGTCAATTGCGAACTATTTTTGAAAATTTTTGAAAAATTTGAACTTAGAAAACTTTTTTTTAATTTGGTCTTAGAAAAAATTATGACTTATTTTACAAAAAATTTTCTAAGTTCAATTTTTGAAAAATTTTTTTAAATAGTTCGCAATCGACTAAGCATGGTTTGAAACGTGTAAAAACCAAAAAAATCGTCACATGAGATTTTGGCATGATAAATCACCTGAGAAATCAGGTGATTTCTCACCTGAGATTTTTGAGTAGGGCGGACACTACACCTGTACTTATAGATATTAGCTTCCTTTCTATTTTATTGCCGAATTTCCAAAAAAGAAATGCATTAGCTTGTAGTATGTACCATGATGATTATTTTGATAAGTTTTCAAATAAATTCATTCATTAGCTTTTAAGATATTTGGATTCCTGTACAAAATTGAAAAATTTTAATAAATAATTTTGGAACCCAAAATTCTCAATAACTAATGAATGAATTCATTTAAAAATTTAACTGAATAATCTTCATGGTACATACTACAACTTAATGCATTTTTTTATTGAAAATTTTGCTATGAAATGTAAAAATAGTAAACCCTGTTGAAAATAATGACGTCTTTCCAGTACGTCTTTGAAAGATGTCTTTGAAGACGTCTTTGAATACGTCTTTGAAGACGTCTTTGGTCGTGTCTTAGATTGGAACAAAATAAGACGTCATTTTTTTAATGTTCCGGAAATATAGTAACCAAATGACGTCTTTTTTATAAGTAAAATAATTTCAAAGACGTATTTTTCTAATAAATACTCATAGTAAAAGACATAAATTTTCAAAAAAAAATTTTTTTTTAAACGAATGACGTCTTCCCTGTTGAAAATAATGACGTCTTTGGTCGTGTCTGAGATTGGAACCAAAAAAGACGTCATTTTTCCAATGCTTAGAAAATTCAACAGATGACGTCTTTTTATTATTTCATAGACGTATTTTTTTTTTATAAAAATGACGTCTTTTCTTACAAATTTTTATTTAAAAAATACGTCTTTGAAAATGTAAAATGACGTTATTTGTTAAATAGCTTTTCTAAACATTGGAAAAATGACATCTTTTTTGTTCCAATTTCAGACACAATTAAAGACGTCTTTCAAAGACGTCATTTTCTACAAATTTAGGAAAAAAAACGTTATTTTTCATGAATTACGTCATTGAAATGACTTTACATGATAATCATTTTCCATTTAAAGGAATAAACAACAAAAACAAGGTAAACCTCGTAGTTTCAATTCTTCGAAAAACGAAGAGCATATGCGATTGAACTGAGAGCGTTCTGGCCTTATATATCTGCGTCTTTGAGATTTGTATAAGGGATCGCAAAACTTGAAAATCGCCATCTGGTGAGTTAAAATAAAATTGACGCAAGCGCAACCATCAATTCGACTGTAAGTCACTAGGTGGCGATTTTCAAGTTTTGCGATCCGTTATACAAATTTCAAAGACGCAGATATATAAGGCCAGAATGATCTCAGCTTAATCGCAAATGCTCTTCGTTTTTCGAAGAGTTGAAACTACGAGGTTTACCTCGTTGTTGTTGTTTTTTCCTTTAAATGGAAAATGATTATCATGTAAAGTCATTTTTCAATGACACAATTCATGAAAAATGACGTTTTTTTCCTAAATTTGGAGAAAATGACGTCTTTGAAAGACTTCATTAGTTGTGTCTGAAATTGGAGCAAAAAAGATGTCATTTTTCCAATGTTTAGAAAAGCTATTTAACGAATAACGTCATTTTACATTTTCAAAGACGTATTTTTTTAAAGAAAAATACGTCTTTTTATAATTTCAAAAACGTATATTTTAAATAAAAATTCGTAAGAAAAGACGTCATTTTTATTAAAAAAAATACGTCTTTGAAATAATAAAAAGACGTCATTTGTTGAATTTTCTAAACATTGGAAAAATGACGTCTTTTTTGGTTCCAATCTCAGACACGACCAAAGACGTCTTCAAAGACGTCTTTCAAAGATGTCTTTCAAAGACGTCTTAGAAAGACGTCATTATTTTCAACAGCAAGGACGTCATTCGTTTTAAAAAAAGAATTTTTTTTGAAAATTTATGTCTTTTACTATGAGTATTTATTAGAAAAATACGTCTTTGAAATTATTTTACTTATAAAAAAGACGTCATTTGGTTACTATATTTCCGGAACATTAAAAAAATGACGTCTTATTTTGTTCCAATCTAAGACACGACCAAAGACGTCTTCAAAGACGTATTCAAAGACGTCTTCAAAGACGTACTGGAAAGACGTCATTATTTTCAACAGGGAATATTTATGAGTACAGGTGTAGTGTCCATTTTACATCCCCTTAATAGCTTACTATACAGTTCTTAGACAATATTATAAAAACTTTAACGTGTTTTGTGTATAAATTTTTAGTAAAGTTTCATAAATTTTTGCGATAAAGTTATATATAACATTTTGATAAAAAATTTTGCGAAAATTTGCAAAACGAAGATAATCGTAAATCATATATTCTAAAATCTACTTAATTCTATCGTATATCGAATGATGATAATTCTAGAAAAGCTTGAAAACTCTTAATACGAAACTGAGCAAAAATTAATTTCGTGTTGGACGTCTCAGACGTCGAGATATAAGATCCTGCTATACGCAGTTTATAGTATTTGATTACCCCGAGAGTAGAGTGGCGACGCTTCAAGCGTCTGCATGTTTATTGCTGTTTATGAACGAAATTTAAACTGTTAAAAATAATAGAATTTTGTTTTGAGTGAATCACTGAAATTTTTCTTTTAAATTTCATGCAATTGTATAATTAAATTATGGTAAAATTTATAATTTTTATGGAATCGTACAAAAAATAACGTAAAATGATTCATGTTTTTCCTAACAGTGTATAATCGAAAAAAATTAAAATATTTATTTAATTTAATTTATATAGAAGTACATCATGTAATATAATTGAAACTTGAAAAGTGTCAATATAAATTTTATAATAACACTTTATGTACTTCAAATAAAAAATTTATAACTTAGATATATCATTTACATCATATGTTTAAGAAAAAAAATATAAAAATCACTAATATGTCTAAAAAATGAATTTATTTAATCAATGATAATAGCAGTAAAATAAAACTTTTATTTATTTAAAAAGAATTATATTATTTAGAAGTTTAGTTTACTAAAATTAAAAAGAATGAATAATTATAAAATAAAATTACTATAATCATAAATATCATGAATTTTTGTACACTTATTCCAAACAACTTGCTCTTATACCTGTACTTATTTAATCGCTATTATAGAAGTCACGTATTCAAGAATACTACAGAAATCAAAAATCTCGACTCAGGATCTGAGACGCCCAGAGCCGAATTTAAAAAGCTCGATCGTGCGTTTATGCTATTACGATGGTTTGTGAATTCTATATATACGAATTTCGAATAATATCAAGCTTAATTTCATTTTCATTTTTAATATTCTATTTTATATTCCATTTTTAATTTATTTCAAAAATATATAAGTTTGATTCATTGTAAACTTTTGAATATCGCGTTAAACCATCTTTTTTCTATTAATTCTAATTCTATAACTTCATATCTTATATTTTTATGTATCGATGTTTTCTATTGAACTTTTTTCACATTCACAAATATGAAATTTCAACTCATTATGTCCTACTCTCCTATTTACTTTGGAATGTGTGTATTCGGGGGTTGGCGAGCGGAGCGAGCAGGGGGGAACCCCCCCTAGTATATATATATATATATATATATATATATATATATGTGTATTGCGACGAGTATGTATACTCGCGCAGTTTGAATCTCCCGCCTAGCAGCCGAGCTACTGGGGAACAGCGTTTCCAAGCTCAGCCGCTACGTGGCAACCACGTGCGTTGTTGTGCGCAATGTGAAAAATGAGGCTCAGGTATATAAGTAGCCAAAAAGGTAGCCAAGCAAAGCAGTGTAGACTATGGTCTCCCCCTTCCTTACCTAAGTAAGCACGCAAGACTAAGTGAGGGTGAGACAGATAGTGGCTGGCTGTCTTGGCTTGTGGAGCACCACAGTTGAAGACAGAGTTTCTCTCTCTTGCACATGAGAGTAGACCAAGTAAGCTCGCAGGTCTAAACTACAGTGCATATGCAGTAAGCATAGAGGTACGTCAGGTGAGCACGCAGGCGTAAATCTATGCTACCTATGAGAGTACACTTGCAATCTTTTGCCGCCGCAATTCCCTCCGATGCATTGTTGCATTGAAGGGTGCCGTTCACCCAAAATTTGATATTCTTTTTCACATTTGCGAACTAGCTTAATTAAGGGTGCCGTCCACCCAAAGCTTGTCGCGTCCGCGTGTAAGTGAAGTATAGAATAAATTTAGGGTGTCAGCCACCCAGTGCATTTAGCATTTAATTAAAAGACTCCGTCTGCCCGCTGTTATAGATATTAGTCATTAGATAATTAATGATGCCATTCACCTATTACTGCCGTAGCATTGACTGTTATGATATTAGGTGCCGTACATCTATTGTTATTGTAATTATTCAGTCATTAATCTTTTGTTTCTTTCTGTTTGCACCTTATTGCAGGTAAAAGCCACCGACGCATAATAGACCGTTTAGGCTGTTATAAAGCAAACGAATTTTTTACTTAAAATAAACTTTATTATTTAAATTCATTTTCCTTGCAAGAATAATTATTTAATTTAATTATATAATAGCCGTCAAGTGGCCAAGATTTAATAAAAATCTAATTACTTTTGTAAAATACATTTTGATTTAAGGTTAGGTTTAGATTATTTGTATTATATAGAAAAGTAGGTTTAACTTTGAATAATAATTTATTATTTTATTATTGTAATTGTCGTTGCAAATGAGCTAATTGAGTACAATAAAGCCAAGGTACTCCCTAGCGTAACCAAACGTGTTTAACCCGGTTACATTCCTTTATCGCTCCACTATCCGTTCTCCCAACTCCTGCCGATCTTACTCTGGCAATCCCTGAAGCGTCCACCAACAGGAGCTTACACATATTTTCCTCTCCCGAAAAGGAAAAACGTGACAATATATTAAAATGTGTTACAATTCTAATCTTGTTGTCATATTTTATTAAACCATATCAAGAACAGTTTGAGATGTTATACTTTGCTTTCGATGAGTAATGTCAATTTTGTGGTTAGGAAGATTAGAAATAAAAAACGATATTATTAAGAATACTCTTATACTTTATATGCTTTAATAACTTTTAGTAACTTTGGTATTATAAATTCTTTAATAAAAAAAAAGAATGTGTTCTTACTAATTGATGTGATAAAGTATTTTTTTCACACTCAGGGCAGAAAATGAGCTTTTCGTAGCCTATTCTTAGGTACGAAAATAGCTGTTTATCACCTTGAGGAAGGGAAATAATTTTTTAGTACATTTTCTTCCCTTGAGAGGAAAATGAAAGTGAAAATTTATTTTCTTCCCTAGGGAAGAAAATTTTTGTCATGAAGTAAGGAAAAAAATTTAGTCTTTTTATACTCTTCTTACGTATCATAAATAATTTCTTAGAATATAATATAAGTTTATTTAAATTAAGATATTTGTTACATCATGAATTAATTTAATAAGATATATGATTGTATAGCTCCTTAAGTTTTTCAATACTTTTTTTCATTCAATAGTCTTCAATTAATTTATATTAACTATTATTAAAATAATATTAAATTTACCTTGACACCCGTCAATAAGAGAATAAATAATTTTTTCCATCGCGTATGATTTATATAGCTACCAAAAATAGCTCTCCCCACTTACACAAAATGAAAAGATTAAGGGAACTTCACTAAGAGGCGTTGCTTATAAAATTCTTCGAAACAGCTCTTTCGGTTCCCCCTCTTCATTTTAGAAAACCTTTATATACGTTATTAAATCTATTTATTAGTCAAACAATAAAATAATTCTCTGTTCAATAACTGTGTGGGTTAGAATGAGAGTGGCATAAGTCACATATTTCTAATTTCGAGATTTTTAATGTTAAAGTTATAAGTCAATAAAAAAATCAGGAAGAATTCTGTTTTAATTATGGTGCATTAGATTGATAGATTATAACATTTCTTCTTATAATTCACCCAAACGCGAAAGCATTATTTCAATTTTTTTTATTATAATAAAAAATATTTCACCACTTGTGACTTATGCCATTTTCATTCTAATGAGAAGTTTTAAAGTTGTTAGTGTTCATGAACCTACGCCATTATAATTTCTAATAATAAAAACAAAAGAATTCAATTGTTGATTTATAATCATTTTCTTTATTTAAACAAATATTATTTCACAAATGTTCTTAATAATCAACATCAATAGATTAAAATAACACAATTATACTATAACACAGTAATAACACAAAAACTTTGTCCTATATCAGATTCATTAGAAATTAAGGTACTATGATTATTTTCACTAGTAGTAAGATTTAAAAAGATCTATGATGTACCAGTGGAATGAATTATAATTTTCGGGATTCCTTCGTCTTTTTCTAGTTTTTTTAGCTACGTGGTATTTTTTTAAAACCATTATTCGTTTTATTACTTTGTGATTCTGAATCACTACTTGGAATATAATCAGAGTTATTATCCAACGACATAATTTATTTAAATACTTATGTCATTTAGAAATACTTTAGACGTACTGCTTTATATCAAATACAACGAGTAACTGTGACTGAATTGATCACTACTAACCGTACTATACATAGCATCTTATTTATGAATATAAACATGTTTTGTTGTTGTCCAGGAATGCGGAATAGCATATTTATTTCATGTGTCCTTTATTGAAGGCTATGTAATAATGTATACGAAAACTTAGAATTTATTTAGAACAGCTTCAAACAATTAATGTGATTTAACATTAAAATTCCATTAACCTTTAGATAGCCGGAATTGGAGGTGGCATATTGCCCATAGAAAACCGGTAAAAAAGGTATCTTATTTTACTGATTGATCATAGGGAAAGTGTCAATCACGAGGTGCGCCAATATATTAGCGTTGTGGCCGTCCAAAGGTTAAAATGTGACTTATGCCATTTTTATAATTAACGCTTTTACTTTTCTGTTAAGTGCCATTCTTACAGTGCTCATAACATTATAGAAAATATACAAAAAAAGACACTTTATTTTCGGAAATAAGTTGTTTTAATGCTAAAAAAAAAAATTTATCATCAAGTAAATTTTTTTGAAAATGTGACTTATCCCACTCTTATTCTCACCCACACAACTAATTTTCTGTTTATGAATAAAAATTTTCATTTTTTTCATATAATGTCTTATTTCATATATATTATTATATAATAAAATAAACTGTGAAAAATCTGTTTAAAAAATGTGTATTTATATCATGAATAATTTCTTAGAATATTATATAAGTTTAGCCTTTCTATACTAAATTTATAACTTACTTAATGCGCATATTGATATCTGTTACATTATAAATTGATTTAATTATTTTTTTTGTATAAATGTAATTTTACTTATCCCCATTTTGTCGAAAAGTGATCGCGTTTTAGAGACTTTACCTTAACGCCTGTTAATAAGAAAATAAATAATTTTTTTCATTGCGCATAATTTAAATAGTTATCAACAATAGCTCTTCCCACTTACACAAAATGTAAAGATAAGAGGAACGTCACTAAGAGGCGTCACTTATAAAATTCTTCGAAACAGCTCTTTCGGTTCCCCCTCTTCATTTGAGAAAACCTTTATATACATTGTTCAATCGATTTATTAGACAAACAATAAGTTTCTATTTGATGAATAATTTTCAATTTTTATATTTACTTATTTATATTTTTAGAATTTAAACTGAAATCTTGATGCCCTTCGTATAAAAAAGCCATATGTTAACCTCGGAAGAAAAGTATTTTTGCCTTCGTCTTTATTGTCGCCCTCGCTTCGCTCAGGCTCGACAAACTTCGACAAACTCGACTCGGGCAAAAATCACATATTTTCTTTCCTTAGTTAACAATGTACTATTAATGAGTTAGTTCTCATTTTCAAGTATTTACAATTCATTAGATGATTCGGAAACCCTGTTTATCCTAGATATTCAAAATTACTATAACTCATATAATTTTAGCAATGCTTACTTTATATATTGATTGATTTCGATAGTTAATATTATTTTATAATGAATTATACTTTTTAAATTTAGTTGTTAATTTACCTATCTTTTTATTTGTGAATCTCTCTCTCTCTCTCTCTCTCTCTCTCTCTCTCTCTCTCTCTCTCTCTCTCTCTCTCTCTCTCTCTCTCTCTCTCTCTCTCTCTCTCTCTCTCTCTCTCTCTCTCTCTCTCTCTCACCAGAAATAAATCACAAAGAGCTTCGTGCATCTCCCCAGTTCCACGGCGAACGAGATTCAAACATGTGAACTGATCTGCGGCGGGCTTTATATTCAAATTTGAACTTGAATTTGTTTTCAAAATACTTTAATGATTGCGAAATTTTGTTTTATGAAAAATTGTATTAACCATTATTATTGCGTTCAAAGAGTAAATTAAATTTTTTTATTATTAATTATATTTTCATATCAACTGTAACATGGTCAATTGGCAAATGTTACTTAAAACTCCATATTATAATAAATAGTATATGCGACAGAAGTAAGGTATTCAATTTCGCGCGCGACGAAAAGAGAGACAACAACAGTGAACTCAAAGCCGACCTCAAGCCATCAACCATTTACGCGTGCACATATACATATATAATTGACATAGTCTTGCAAAGCCTAGCCAACGTATATGGTATACGTAGCAGCATGAATCGAGCAATCAGGCTAGAGGAAAAGGCAAGTGTATGGTGTTGCGCTGGCAGCACACTGCATGAAGAAAAAGCTCGAAGAAGGAAGAAAATCCATGTTGGGTTCATTCCTTCTGTCGCGAGTGGCTGAACTGGTTAGGACTGTATTAGCGCCGTGGTATGGAGCGCGCTATTGGATAGAAAAGCCATTATTTTGTTACGTGCAAAAGCGTGTAATTAGCGAATGTTTGCTTTAGAATCTAAGTCTAACGTATTAAGCAATTTTATAAGATCGTCGATTTTCTAGATGTCTTGTATTATAAACGCCTGTTGCACTTGTTTATCAAAATGCATGGCTAGTCGGCGAACAATAAATTTGTCTAGGGGTACATCTTCCTATTGTTTGACATTGTTATAGAGTCTATACATATATTCGCTCCTGCTGAGGTTATTTTTAGCTTGATAATAACCTAATTCAAGGTCCTGGTGCACTATATCCCGAATACTCCGATTCCAGAACCTTTTCAAAAACGCTTCTCTGAACTGGTCAAGATTTTGAATTTGAGGCTCGTTATCATGTCTTGAAATTATCTTATATGGCCCTGTGTACGGTTGAACGAGAGATGATTTCACTGCCTTCATTCTCTCTAAGACATTAGTGCAGTTTTGTAAGTTTTTCTAGACAAATGCTTTCAGTGCATAATTATACCTTACCAGCCTAACCTCTCTCATATACTCCTTGAATTCTAATAGGAATATCGCATGGACTCGAACATATCTCTGGGTATGGTAGTGTCTTTCCACATAAAAACTGGACTGGCTTTCGTGTCTTTCCTTAGGCACTTTTTCAAGGCTAATAAAACTGTGGAAAGGGCTCTGGTCCACTCGCGTCCTCTCGTGTGACACATAAGGTCACGGTGCCACCGCTCTACCATACTGTTCGCAGCAGGGTGATAGATTGTACTACGCACTTTTTTACAATCTATAATTTGCAGTATTACTAGGTACATGCTGGACTCAAACTGCTTGCCTTGATCGGTAGTGATAATAACAGGTGCACCAAAACGTGATACCCATCATTCATCGTCACTAGATACTTGCAACCATCACTAAGCGGCAACGGATCTACCAAGTCGACATGAACGTGGGTGAACCATGCGTCTGGCTCACTAAACTTCATGGGTAAAAACTTGTTTTTCTTCGTAATTTTCGATCTTTGGCACTCCATGCATGATCTGCACCAGGATGTTATCTGCCTATTCATGTTCAGCCACACATACTATTTCCTGATCATCTAACTCGTTGACCGAGCAGATGGATGTGCCTTATTATGAAAAAGTTCAAAGATGAAGTTTTTCAGCGCTTCTGCTATGTATGGTCTGAGTATGTCTTGTGCGATTTCACAATAAAATGGCGCGTTTTTTGCACCATATTGTAACTTTACCAACTTTAATTGATTCTGGGGTTATCAATGATCTCCTGCAGCTGTTGATAGTCTTTCTGATGTCTAGCTATTTCATCCAGTGAAAATATTGTAGGAAATCTGGAATCGTTGATTCTTGATAGCGTGTCTGCAACCACATTATTTTCTTCCAGTAAGTAACAGATTTTTACATCAAATTCCGCAATATATGCTAACTTTCTTGCTTGTAATGCTGTGCAGCTGTCTAAACCTTTACTTAACGCATGAGTCAGCGGTTCATGATCGGTATATACTTTAAATTCTCCATCTTCCGAATAGTAGTTAAAATATCTAATGGCTTCATAAATGACCTCCATTAATTCACGATCGTGCGTAGAATATCTCGATTATGCGGGCGTGAATTTTTTCAGAAAAAACGCAAGTGGTTTCCACGAGTCATCTACTTTTTGCTCTAACGTTGTGCCCATAGCAAAATTTGATGTGTCAGTAACTAACCTAACTTTTGCATTCTTAGACGGAAATGCAAGATACGCAATGTTCACTAATTCTTTTTTAATACTCTTGAAGGCTTATTTTCCATCTTCTGTCCATTTCACAGGACGCTTGTTTTTCTTCTTTGTGTCCTTGATCATAACAATCAGATGTCTCTATACTCCAGCGGCTTTAAGTAAGCTTTTTCTGTAAAACTTTACCATCCCCAAGAATTGACACATGTTGTCTTTAGTTTCAGGCTTCTTAAAGGCTTTTATAGCTTCAATCTTCAATGGGTCTGGTGAACCCATTTTTGTCGATCGGATGGCCTAAGAAGATGAGTTTATCAACTTCGAACTCACATTTTTCGATGTTCAATTTGAGATGTTTTTGGTGCTTCTTGGCTGATGAAGACGCAAGCAAGATATCATCTACGAATGCGAACACAAAGTCCAGGTCACCTACCGCCTGGTTTATGTATCGCTGGAATGTCTGGGCAGCATTCCTAAATCCGAATGTCATCACTAGAAATTTGTAAAGTCCGAATAGAGTTGTCACCGTCGTCTTTGGTACATCTTCTAGCTATATTGGTATCTGCAGGAATGCTTTCCCCAAGTCAAGTGCGGAAAAAATAGTTATATCTTCTAAGTTCGACGCGAAATTATGAAGGTTGGGGATCGGATACTTATCGGGTACTGTGACTGTATTCAGCCTCCAATAATCGCCACATATTCTCCACTCATGTTAAAATCTATTGTTCATTCGCGATTTATATCTCACACGACTTTATTCACTTTTATGCGCACACAACTCTTAACCTCTAACCACCTCCATTTGACTTTAAATTTAACCATCGGGTCGATTTCATTTTTCTAATAGTTTCTCGAATCTTCCGCACGTTTCCGTGATTTTACTCGCGAATTCCCGCACAATCAAGTTACAATTTTTTTTTTCGTCAACTATGACTTTATATATATATAATATGCATATATATATATATATATATATATATATATATATATATATATATATATATATATATATATTTGAATAAAGGGGTTTATAAGGCCAGGGCAGATTGTGATTACATGAGTATATATAGGTAAAAAAAACATATTTACTTTCGAATTCGTACTTATTTTTTATATATTCCCTCCTTTTTTCGATATTCATAAATAGGGGTTTATGAGGCCCGAAATCAAAAACTATTCAGAGTGATGATTTTTATTGCACTTGGCTGCTGTAGACATGAGAAACCACTATTATTAACACTTGGCTCAAGAAAAACAAAAAATTTAAATTTAAAAATCATCATTTAAAATTTTTAACTAATATATCATTAGAAGGTTAATTCAGAGTCGAATAATCAACATAGGCTTAAGAGGTATTTTCTAGCTTAGAAATTTAATGGTCTCTCTCAGTAAGTAGTTATAATGGTTTCCTGTAAAATTCGTTTTTATCAAGAAAGCGTTGAGGAATCTAAACTAACGCAATCTTGTATATAGTTTAAGAATATAAATACTTATATGAAATATTTGTCAATAAAACTTATGAACGACGTATGCACAATAGTTAACCTTTTAAGGACGGAACTGTTTGATATTTCGACCACTCAAGTATCATAATATTTTTGAGTGATTTTGAGGATAATATTATATTAAAACACTCAAAAATATTATGATACTTGAGTGGTCGAAATATCGATTAGCCCCGTCCTTAAAAGGTTAAGCAATTAATTATTAGCTCCACATTGAAGAGATTTTCCATAACTAACAATTCAATATTGTAAATCCAATCATTTGAAACGTATAGAATTGCATAAAAGTCTGCTCCTTTGGTGTCTGATAAACTTAAAGAATTAACATTCTGATTAAATACTGCTGAAAGTGGTTATCGCATTTCCCCGACAGTAGGGACGGAAATGGGATCTTACTAGTTTAAATTTCTGCAAATGCGCTTTCATAACCACAACATGTATCATTTAGATAATATAGGTATAAGAGCTTAAATTAAAATAATACAATGGTAATGAAATTAAATATCTAAAGTCTGCCGTTAAATGGATTTGCTCAAAACAGTCAATATATGCTTCTTCCATTTCATACATGATTCACAAAGTGATAAGTGCGAAAATTGAGCTTCTCACAAGTCGTGTCAAAAAATATACTTCGATACTTGTACGAGAAAGTGATTTCTTCCTTGTGTCCTTTCCACCTTCGCTTCGCTCGGGTGCAAACCACCACACGAGGAAAAAATCATTTTAGCGCACTAGAATACATATTGTAGTATATACCTAATAATCAATTGTAATAAAATTAAATAGAAGACCTTTATAACAACATTTACATTTTCGTGACAATATTTGTTTAACGGTCAATAATTCTTTACACAAATGTCTTTTGATATATTGACAATACTAAAGATTTGTGGTAAGTAACTCTTTGTGAAGTATTCTTCCCACGTTTTAATAACTTTCTACAAAAGACTTTCCATATATTTACTACAGTCAATATTTTACAGTGTGTAATTCTTTCCACAGTTTTCTTTCAACATTTCCACGATACTAAATACTTAACGGTTCGTAAATCGATTCCAAGTAGTCCCTAGACATTTTCAAGACAGTAAATGTTTTGCGATTGTAATTCGTGACAGAAAGGTCTTAGGACATAAGAAGAAATAAGATACAGCTATACAAATGATAAAATGTTGAGTTAGTAACAGTTATCTTGCTACAGTAAGATACATTCAAATCTTCCAAGTGTTTTAACAGTAATTTGTAATTTGAAATATTCTTTATATTTTTTATATATCTGACATTAATTTAGAAGAAAAATTATTACAAGATTATCATGATTACAATAACATTCTCACGACAGTGTCTATTTAACGCTTTTTAAATCTTTCCGCAACTTTTGTCTAAGCTGTTAATATTCTACTGTCTGTAATTTATTTTAGAGTTGTCATTAAACAGTTGAGCGAGGGTAAATATTTTACGGTTGTAAGTTTACTTTAGGGTTGTCTCTGCTTATTCTTATGATGGGTAATATTTTACACTTTGTTATTTGTTTTACAGTTTTTCTGAACATTCTCACGACAGTAAGAGTTGAATGGTTCTTTATTTTATCTAATTAATCTTTTAATAAACCTTAAAAAACTTGAGACATAGAGGTAAGGGTAAATTATTCAACTTTTATAGGTTTTCTAATGAAAACGAAGTGATAAGATCAAGTAGCCGCGAATTGCACTATTTTTCTATAATTAAAAACCATAAGTTCCACTATGTTGTTTCGAAATGATGGATGACTTCATATTAATTCTTGTATAGAGTCTACAAAATGGTATATCTCCGCCATAGTATTAGATGACAATTAAAAATTTTCACGACATTTCCTGCTTTAAATGTCCTGTTAACTTTATAAATACTTCCGGCAAACGTATTTATTCCTAGAATATTAGAGAAAATGAAAGATTTACTATAAAATAAATAATATAATGTTAGAATCGTTCAATATCATGCTGCAATAATAAAATACTCCGAAACAGACTAATTAAATTCAGTTCAATGTACTATTGTATTATTCCCAGTCAAAATTGCTTTAAAAATACAGGGTATAATAACAAATATATATTTCAAAAGCCTTTAAAGTATAGAATGAAATTTCCACGACAGCAGCTGCGATAGGACATAGTTTTTGTATAAAGTAGCTGTGAATTGCACAATTTTTCTACAATTAACTACCATAAGATCCACTCTGTTGTTTGGAAATGATTTATGATTTCATATTTATTCTTGCATTAAGTCTACAAAATCATATATTTTCACCATAGCATCAATGACATTTTCATATTTTCACGACATTTCTTGCTCTCAATGTCATGTCAACTCTAGAAATACTTTCAGCAGCAGTATTTATCCGTAAAATATTAGAAAATATGTGATGACTTCATATTTATTCTTGTATAAAGTCTAAAAAATCATATATCTCCACCATGGCAACAATGATATTTTTAACATTTCCACGATATTTCTTGCTCTTAAGATCGGATGGCAATAATAAAATACTTTTAAATAGACTAATCTCATCCAGTGCTATGTGAAATGAAACATTTGCTACTATTTATTCGTTATAACATACAAATAAACATTGTCTCAAAATGATTTGTTTTAATGTATTTAATGTTGAGTAATTCTTTGGCAGAAGTTAAAATCAGAGGATAGTGACACAATTAAATGCTTCTTCATTAGAAAAATGATAAAATCTTGGCATCTGCGGATTTTACGCTGCAATAATAACATACTCCGAAAAAGACTAATTTGATTCAGTTTAATGTTCTATTGTATCATTCCTGGTCATCATTGCTTTAGAAATACAGAGAAAAATAAAAAATTTATATTTTAAAAGCCATTAAAGTATAGAATGACATTTCCACGACAGCGGCTGCGATAGGAAATAATTTTTGTATACTTGTGAATGTATCCGATACCAAGTAGTATAAAAGGTATTGAAGCTAGGCAGCATTTTGAATTATTTATCAAGATGATTGGTACGTTGAAAGTTTACTTATCGATACTAGAACCAATAAACAAACTGAAAATTATAAGAATACAGACACTTATATAAGAGCCGACTTTTAGCATTCATTTTGTATAACTAACAACCGCGGGATCCACCATGTTGTTTAGAAAAGATGAATGACTTTATATTAATTCTTGTATATTATCCACAAAATAATATCTCTTCGCCATAGCATTTAATAGCATTCCAACATTTCCACGACATTTCCGGCTTTCAATGTATTGTTAACTATATAAATGCGTTCAGCACAAATCAATAACCTTAGAATATTAGGAAACATTAACGACACTATAAAATCAAAAATTAAACGTTGAAATGGGTTATTATATGGTTGCAACAATAAAAAAGTACAGGAGGCCTTCATGCTGAGCAGCGTTTAAAATTATTTATTAAGATAATTTGTACTCTTAATGTTTATTCATCAATATTGGGACCAATCAAAGAACAATGTATTTTTAGATTACGAAAACAATCAAGTAGCTGGGAATCGCACTATTCTTCTATAATTAACAACCATAAAATCCACTTTGTTATTAAGAAATGATTGATGACTTCATTTTATTCTTGTATAAAGTCTAGGAAATCATATATCTCCACCATGGCATTAATCACATTCTTAACATTTCCACGACATTTCTTGCTCTTAATGTCATGTCAACTCTAGGAATACTTTCAGCAGTATTTATCCGTAGAATATTAGGAGAAATATGAGATTTTGGATATAATAAATAATAAAATATTCGACTCGTTTGAGATCAGGTGGCAATAATAAAATACTTATAAATATACTAATCGCATCCAGTGCTATGTGAAATTAAAAATTTCTCACTAATTATTGTTTATAACATACAAAAAAACATTGTCTCGACATGTTTTGTTTTAATGTACGTAATGTTGAGTAATTCTTTGGCAGAAGTTAAAATGAGAGGATAGTGACACAATTAAAAGCTTCACCATAGGAAAAATGATAGAATCTTGGTATTTGCGGATTTCACTCTGCAATAATAAAATACTCCGAAACACACTAATCTAATTCAGTTCGATGTACTATCGTATTAATCCCAGTCATCAAGCTTCAGAAATACAGAGTAAAATAACAAATTTATATTTTAAAAGCCTTTAAAGTATAGAATGACATTTCCGTGACAGCGGCTGCGATTGGACATAATTTTTGTATACTTGTGAATGTATCCGATACCAAGTAGTATCAAAGGCATTGACGCTAGACAGCGTTTTGAATTATTTATCGAGATAATGAGTACTTTTAAAGTTCATTTATCGATACTAGAACTAATAAGCAAACAAAAAATTATAAGAATACAGACACTTATATGAGAGCCGAGTTTAGCATTCATTTTGTATAACTAACAACCGCGGGATCCACCATGTTGTTTAGAAAAGATGAATGACTTTATATTAATTCTTGTATATTATCCACAAAATAATATCTCTTCGCCATAGCATTTAATAGCATTCCAACATTTCCACGACATTTCCGGCTTTCAATGTATTGTTAACTATATAAATGCGTTCAGCACAAATCAATAACCTTAGAATATTAGGAAACATTAACGACACTATAAAATCAAAAATTAAACGTTGAAATGGGTTATTATATGGTTGCAACAATAAAAAAGTACAGGAGGCCTTCATGCTGAGCAGCGTTTAAAATTATTTATTAAGATAATTTGTACTCTTAATGTTTATTCATCAATATTGGGACCAATCAAAGAACAATGTATTTTTAGATTACGAAAACAATCAAGTAGCTGGGAATCGCACTATTCTTCTATAATTAACAACCATAAAATCCACTTTGTTATTAAGAAATGATTGATGACTTCATTTTATTCTTGTATAAAGTCTAGGAAATCATATATCTCCACCATGGCATTAATCACATTCTTAACATTTCCACGACATTTCTTGCTCTTAATGTCATGTCAACTCTAGGAATACTTTCAGCAGTATTTATCCGTAGAATATTAGGAGAAATATGAGATTTTGGATATAATAAATAATAAAATATTCGACTCGTTTGAGATCAGGTGGCAATAATAAAATACTTATAAATATACTAATCGCATCCAGTGCTATGTGAAATTAAAAATTTCTCACTAATTATTGTTTATAACATACAAAAAAACATTGTCTCGACATGTTTTGTTTTAATGTACGTAATGTTGAGTAATTCTTTGGCAGAAGTTAAAATGAGAGGATAGTGACACAATTAAAAGCTTCACCATAGGAAAAATGATAGAATCTTGGTATTTGCGGATTTCACTCTGCAATAATAAAATACTCCGAAACACACTAATCTAATTCAGTTCGATGTACTATCGTATTAATCCCAGTCATCAAGCTTCAGAAATACAGAGTAAAATAACAAATTTATATTTTAAAAGCCTTTAAAGTATAGAATGACATTTCCGTGACAGCGGCTGCGATTGGACATAATTTTTGTATACTTGTGAATGTATCCGATACCAAGTAGTATCAAAGGCATTGACGCTAGACAGCGTTTTGAATTATTTATCGAGATAATGAGTACTTTTAAAGTTCATTTATCGATACTAGAACTAATAAGCAAACAAAAAATTATAAGAATACAGACACTTATATGAGAGCCGAGTTTTGCATTCTTTTTGTATAACTAACAACCGCGGGATCTACCATGTTGTTTAGAAATGATGATGACTTTTTATATATTCTTGTATATTATCCACAAAACAATATCTCTTCGCCACAGCATTAAATAGCATTCCAACATTTCCACGACATTTCTAGCTTTCAATGTTTCAACGCTATATGAATGCGTTCAGCACAAATCAATAACCTTAGAATATTAGGAAACATAAACGGAACTATAAAATAAATAATAGAATGTGGAAATGGGTTTTATATGATTGCAACAATAAAATAGTAAAGGAGGCCTTCATGCTGAGCAGCGTTTAGAATTATTTGATGAGATAATTTGTACTCATAATGTTTATTCATCAATACTGGGACCAATCAAAAAACAATGTATTTGTACAATACGAACACAATAAAGTAAATGTGAATTGGACTATTCTTCTATAATTAACGACTGTAAGATCTACTTTGTAATTAAGAAATGATCGATGACTTCATATTTATTCTTGTATGAAGTCTACATAATCATATATCTCCACTATAGCATCAATGACATTTTTAACATTTCCACGACATTTCTTGCTCATAATGTCATGTCAACTCTAGGAATACTTTCGGCAGTCGTATTTATCTGTAGAATATTAAAGAAAATATGAGATTTAGGATATAATAAATAATAAAATATTTGAATCGTTCAAAATCAGGAGGACATAATAAAATACTTTTAAATAGACTAATCGCATCCAGTGCTATGTGAAATAAAAATTTTTTTACTAATTATTGCTTATAACATACAAAAAACATTGTCTCGACATGTTTTGTTTTAATGTATTTAATGGTTAGTAATTCTTTGGCAGGAGTTAAAATTAGAGGATAGCGACACAATTAAAAGCTTCTCTATTGGAAAGAATGATAAAATCTTGGTATCTACGAATTCCACGCTGCAATAATGAAATACTCCGAAACAAACTAATTTAATTCAGTTTGATGTACTATTGTATTAATCCTAGTCATCATTGTTTTAGAAATACAAAGTAAAGTAACAAATTTATATTTTGGAAGCCTTTCAAGTTTAGAATGACATTTCCACGACAGCAGCTGCGATAAGACATAATTTTGGTATACTTGTGAATGTATGCGATAACAAGTAGTATGAAAAGCATTGACGCTGGGCAGCGTTTTGAATTATTAATCAAGGTAATTAGTACTTTGAAAGTTTATTTATCGATACTAGAAACAATAAGCAAACAAGAAATTATAAGAATACAGACACTTATATAAGAGCCGAGTTTTGCATTCTGTTTGTACAACTAACAACCGCGGGATCCACCATGTTGTTTAGAAATGATAAATGACTTTATATTCTTTCTTGTATATTATCTACAAAATAATATCTCTTCGCCATAGCATTCAATAGCATTCCAACATTTTCACGACATTTCCGGCTTTCAATGGTTTGTTAACTATATGAATGCGTTCAGCACAAATCAATAGCCTTAGAATATTAGGAAACATAAACGACACTATAGAATAAATAATAAATCGTTGAAATAGGTTATTATATGGTTGCAACAATGAAATAGTACAGGAGGCCTTCATGCTGAGCAGCGTTAAAAATTATTTATTAAGATAATTTGTACTCTTAATGTTTATTCATCAATATTGGGACCAATCAAAGAACAATGTATTTTTAGATTACGAAAACAATAAAGTAGATGGGAATCGCACTATTCTTTTATAATTAACAACCATAAAATCCACTTTGTTATTAAGAAATGATCGATGACTTCATATTTATTCTTGTATGAAGTCTACATAATCATATATCTCCACTATGGCATCAATGACAACTTTAACATTTCCACGACATTTCTTGCTCTTAATGTCATGTCAACTCTAGGAATACTTTCGGCAGCCGTATTTATCCGTAGAATATTAGAGAGAATATGAGATTTAGGATGTGATAAATAATAAAATATTCGAATCGTTGAAAATCAGGTGGACATAATGAAATACTTTCAAATAGACTAATCGCACCCAGTGTTATGTAAAATTAGAAATTTTTTACTAATTATTGTTTATAACATACAAAAAAACATAGTCTTGACATGATTTGTTTTAAGAGCAGGCTCGATTCGCTGTCCTTGTCTAATTGGCATTTTTGTTATTTACTCAAGTTTTAAACGGTGTATCTTCAAATTAAAGGTCGAGCGCAGTAGATATTATTATTATGAACATATATGCACAAGAAATAAAATATCTACCGGTTCGTTTTTGAGAAAAGTAAGTAACGCCAAAGTAAAAGTTCATGTTAATAATATTTTCGCGTTACTTACTTTTCTCAAAAACGAACTGGTAGATATTTTTTTTCTTGTGCATAGATGTTTATGATAACAATATTTATTGCGCTCGACCTTTATTTCAAAGATGCATTGATTAAAACTTGAGTAAATATTAAACAACTCAATTTTTACTCGGTCGGTATCAGGTTCTACTCCGGCCTACCGTTAATGTATTTAATGTTAAGTAATTCTTTGGCAGAAGTTGAAATCAGAGGATAGTGATACAATTAAATGTTTCTTTTTTGGAAAAATGATAGAATCTTGGTATCTGCATATTCCACGCTGCAATAATGAAATACGCCGGAACAGACTAATTTAATTCAGTTCGATCTACTATTATAGTAATACTAGTCACCATTGCTTCAGAAATACAGAGTAAAATAACAAATTTATATGTTAAAAGCCTTTATAGTATAGAATGACATTTCCACGACAGCGGCTGCGATAGGACATAATTTTTGTATACCTGTGAATGTATGCGATACCAAGTAGTCTGAAAGGTATTGACGCTAGGCAGCGTTTTAAATTATTTATCAAGATGATTGGTACGTAAAAAGTTTATTTATCGATACTAGAACCAACAAGCAAACAAAAAATTATAAGAATACAGACACTTATATAAGAGCCGAGTTTTGCATTCATTTTGTATAACTGACAACCGCGGGATCCACCCTGTTGTTAAGAAATGACGAATGACTTTATATTAATTCTTGTATATTATCCACAAAATAATATCTCTTCGCCATAGCATTAAATAGCATTCCAACATTTCCACAACATTTCCGGCTTTCAATGTTTTGTTAACTATATGAATGCGTTCAGCACAAATCAATAACCTTAGAATATTAGGAAACATAAACGACACTATAAAATAAATAATGAAACGTTGAATTGGTTTATCATATGGTTGCAACAATAAAATAGTACAGGAGGCCTTCATGCTGAGCAGCGTTTAAAATTATTTATTAAGATAATTTGTACTCTTAATGTTTATTCATCAATATTGGGACCAATCAAAGAACAATGTATTTTTAGATTACGAAAACAATCAAGTAGCTGGGAATCGCACTATTCTTCTATAATTAACAACCATAAAATCCACTTTGTTATTAAGAAATGATTGATGACTTCATATTTATTCTTGTATAAAGTCTAGGAAATCATATATCTCCACCATGGCATCAATCACATTCTTAACATTTCCACGACATTTCTTGCTCTTAATGTCATGTCAACTCTAGGAATACTTTCAGCAGTATTTATCCGTAGAATATTAGGAGAAATATGAGATTTTGGATATAATAAATAATAAAATATTCGACTCGTTTGAGATCAGGTGGCAATAATAAAATACTTATAAATATACTAATCGCATCCAGTGCTATGTGAAATTAAAAATTTCTCACTAATTATTGTTTATAACATACAAAAAAACATTGTCTCGACATGTTTTGTTTTAATGTACGTAATGTTGAGTAATTCTTTGGCAGAAGTTAAAATGAGAGGATAGTGACACAATTAAAAGCTTCACCATAGGAAAAATGATAGAATCTTGGTATTTGCGGATTTCACTCTGCAATAATAAAATACTCCGAAACACACTAATCTAATTCAGTTCGATGTACTATCGTATTAATCCCAGTCATCAAGCTTCAGAAATACAGAGTAAAATAACAAATTTATATTTTAAAAGCCTTTAAAGTATAGAATGACATTTCCGTGACAGCGGCTGCGATTGGACATAATTTTTGTATACTTGTGAATGAATCCGATACCAAGTAGTATCAAAGGCATTGACGCTAGACAGCGTTTTGAATTATTTATCGAGATAATAAGTACTTTGAAAGTTCATTTATCGATACTAGAACTAATAAGCAAACAAAAAATTATAAGAATAGAGACACTTATATGAGAGCCGAGTTTTGCATTCTTTTTGTATAACTAACAACCGCGGAATCCACCATGTTGTTTAGAAATGATGAATGACTTGATATTTATTCTTGTATATTATCCACGAAATAATATCTCTTTGCCATAGCATTAAATAGCATTCCAACATTTCCACGACATTTCCGGCTTTCAATGTTTTGTTAACAATATGAATGCGTTCAGCACAAATCAATAACCTTAGAATATTAGGAAACATTAACGACACTATAAAATAAATAATAAAACGTTGAATTGGTTTATCATATGGTTGCAACAATAAAATAGTACAGGAGGCCTTCATGCTGAGCAGCGTTTAAAATTATTTAGTAAGATAATTTGTACTCTTAATGTTCATTCATCAATATTGGGACCAATCAAAGAACAATGTATTTTTAGAATACGAAAACTTTAAAGTAGCTGTGAATCGCACTATTCTTCTATAATTAACAACCATAAAATCCACTTTGTGATTAATAAATGATCAATGACTTCATATTTATTCTAGTATAAAGTCTACAAAATTATATATCTCCACCATGGCATCAATCACATTTTTAAGATTTCCACGACATTTCTTGCTCTTAATGTTATGTCAACTTTAGGAATACTTCCGGCAGTAGTATTTATCCGTAGAATATTAGAGAAAATATGAGATTTAGGATATAATAAATGATAAAATGTTTAAATCCTTTGAGATCAGGTGGGAATAATGAAATACTTATAAATTTACTAATCGCATCCAGTGCTATGTGAAATTAAAAATTTCTCACTAATTATTGTTTATAACATACAAAAAAACATTGTCTCGACATGTTTTGTTTTAATGTATTTAATGTTGAGTAATTCTTTGGCAGAAGTTGAAATTAGAGGATAGTGACACAATTAAAAGCTTCACCATAGGAAAAATGATAGAATCTTGGTATCTGCGGATTTCACTCTGCAATAATAAAATACTCCGAAACAGACTAATTTAATTTAGTTCGATGTACCATCGTATTAATCCTAGTCATCAGTGCTTCAGATATACAGAGTAGAATAACAAATTTATATTTTAAAAGCCTTCAAAGTATAGAATGACATTTCCACGACAGTGGCTGCGATTGGACATAATTTTTGTATAATTGTGAATGTATGCGATACTGACTAGTATAGAAGGCATTAACGCTGAGCAGCGTTTTGAATTATTCATCAAGATGATTAGTACTTTGAAAGTTTATTTATCGATACTAGAACCAATGAGCAAACAAAAGATTATAAGAATACAGACACTTATATGAGATCCGAGTTTTGCATTCTTTTTGTATAACTAACAACCGCGGGATCCACCGCGTTGTTTAAAAATGATGGATGACTTAATATTTATTCTTGTATATTATCCACCAAAAAATATCTTTTCGCCACAGCATTAAATAGCATTCCAACATTTCCACGACATTTCTGGCTTTCAATGTTTTGTACGCTATATGAATGCGTTCAGCACAAACCAATAACTTAATAATATTAGGAAACATAAACGGAACTGTAAAATAAATAATAAAACGTTGAAATAGGTTATTATATGGTTGCAACTATAAAATAGTAAAGAAGGTCTTTTTGCTGAGCAGCGTTTAGAATTATTTAATAAGATTATTTGTACTCATAATGTTTATTCATCAATACTGGGACCAATCAAAAAACAATGTATTTTTACAATACGAAAACAATAAAGTAGCTGTGAATTGCACGATTCTTCTATCATTAAGGACTGTAAGATCCACTTTGTAATTAAGAAATGATCGATGACTTCATATTTATTCTTGTATGAAGTCTACATAATTATATATCTCCACTATGGCATCAATGACATTTTTAACTTTTCCACGACATTTCTTTCTCTTAATTTAAAATCAGGTGGACATAATTAAATACTTTTAAATTGGATTCGACGTTTGTACGTCGTTGAGAGCAGACGTGTTTACGAGTGGCTCCGTGATTGTTTACATTGTACAGTACATCGCAATTTAAAATACATGTGAAACGCTGCTTAATTCGCGCGAGTGAAATTGTTTTAAGACTAAATCGTACATTTTTCTGATTTGTGCTGCATTGGTGGCTGCAGTCGTCAGACTGCACCAACGTTGCAGCACTGCAAAATGAGTAACACTCAGTCTCCCACACAGAACGGTTTATCAACATCGCAAAGTAATTCACAGTTAACATACGCTACGGCCACTAAAGTTCGCTCAACAAAAGAAGATGCTCTTATTATAGATTCAGTTGAAGGACTAACTAATGACGACTACATCGATGGATTAGAAGAATTAACCAGTGTAAATAATATAAAGTGCATTTCCAAGATTTCTGGAAGTAGAGTCATCATATATGTAAACAGTCAAAACCTCGTCCAAGAATTAAAAAACAAAAAGATAAAAGTTAAAAATCAGGTACTAAACATCAAGCCTTATACTAATAATCACAGAAGAGTTGTAATCTCTAATGTACATCCATTCATCCCAGATATACTAATCGAACAAGAACTAAAATCAAAAGGCATTACTATCGTCTCCAAAATCAGTGAAATACGTGCAAGTTTACAAAAACCAGGCAGAACGCATATTTATTCTATGCGTAGACAGTTCTATATAAAGGACGAGGAAGTGGCATTACTGCCAGATACCTTACAAATCGCCTTTGAAAATACAAATTACTGGACATACTTAACAACTGAATCAACCACTTGTTTTCTATGTAAACAGACCGGGCATCTCGCTAAGGCTTGCTCCGTTAATTCGGAGAATTTATCGCAAGTAATAAACAGTGAACAATCAACTAACGTACAGTTCTCTTCTCACAAGGAACCACACGAAGATATGCTGCTTAATAATACAAATAAAACTTCAAAGCGAGCATTGTCAACAACAAACAGCGAAAATTCTTCCAACTTAAATCAAGATACCTTACCAGTAATGCCAGCTTCTAACAATATAGAAGAAACACGCAATGATGTAGGAGAAGTTGACGCAGAAAATTCACTAAATAAAGTTCCAACTGGCAAACAAGTTAAAAACACAAAAAAAAGAAGGCGCCTAGAAGATGACGCTCCAAAGTCACAATACACACAGAATCAAATAGATGAAATACTGGCCCCTGCATCATGCATTTTTACAGACGATAATAGCTCCGCAACAATAAGTTTTTCAGACCTCAAAAATTTTATCAAAAAGAGTTATGATAAACCATTTAATATTTATGAAGAGGCTCTCAAAATCACTCCAGATGTTAAACTTCTCCATGAACTATTATTTCAAATATACCCGCACGTCAACCACAAGATAATGAGGTCCAAGTTAACACGACTAAAAAATACACTAATTGCAGCGGAGAAAATGGCAAAGAACATCTCGGAAATTGAAAGTGAAGCAGACTCCTCGTACACAGAAACGGATCAATAAAACATACACATCATCATATATAATGGATTACATTATTAAAAATCTTAAAATTATTTTCTGGAATGCTCGTAGCATTAGTAACAAGAAAGAAGAATTACAGCATATTCTTATGGATACTGACATCTTTGTCTGCGTCGAGTCGTGGCTTTCAAGCAACACCTATGCCGATAAAAACTTTCATTTTTCTGGTTACAAGACATTTAGAATGGATAGACAGAATGCTAGAGGTGGAGGCATACTCATGCTGATCCGGAACAACATCGCCTTTGTAGAACTACACGATTTAAAGTGCTTTAAGGATTCATTTGAAATCGCTGGTATAAAAATAACTAATACTAAGAATCCTATTGATCTTATTGTATGCTATAGAGTCCCGGATTCAACTTTGTCACTGTTTCAGTGGGATGAAATAATTAACAATATAAAACCTAACATCAGTTCAATACTCGTTGGCGATTTTAATTCACATCATACCTACTGGAATTGTGACGGCGTTGATGTCAATGGAGAAAGACTACTTGAGGCTATTCAAAAATCAAATTTAATTTTACATAATCATGACTCTAAAACGTACATAAAACCTAACAGTAACTATTTGTCAAATATAGACCTTGTATTCTCCTCCGCTGACATCTTAGACAAAATAAATATCGAAGTAAGTGACGACACCCGGGGCTCAGACCACTTTCCAATAACAATTAATATTAACACGGAAAAAAGTGTATATCACAAAAAATCATTTAATATTAAATCGGTGCGCACTAACTGGCAGGATATCTACGACAATTTAGAAACAAATTATGAACAATTCTTTACTTTTGAATATACACAATCTAAAGCAGACGAAAAATATAATATATTTGTAGATACAGTTGTACATGCTGTCAAAAACAGTACACCAACTAAAAAATTCGTTAATTTTAAAAAACATAAAAATCCTGTATTTTGGTGGGACCCCGTATGTGACAGGACCATAAGACTTAGAAAGTCGGCCTTTAAAAAATGGCGATTTTCTAAAAACTCAACAGATTACACTGAATACAAAAAACGTTGTTGTGAAGCTAAGAGATTGTTTAAATTAAAAAAAAGAGGTGCCTTTGTTGATTTCGCGGAAAGTTTGAATTTTAGCACAAATTCTAAATATGTGTGGGATAAAAGTAAAATTTTAAAAAATACATGGATTAAAATAAAACCATCTCATAATGCTCAAAACCATCAAAGAACTGATCAAATAAACACAGCTTTAAGTAAAGTATGCCCTCCTTGGTGTCACACTAACCCAGACTTGCTACCGGATTGTGATGAAGAGAAATTTTTAAGCTCTCATTTCGATCTGGTGGAATTTAACACAGCACTCTCAGACACAAACACCAAATCCTCACCAGGAATGGACGGAATCGATTATGATTTGTTAAAAAAAATACCAATTAAATACCAACTACTCTTACTCGATATATACAATGAAATGTATTCCACAAATTTATATCCTGCTCAATGGAAAGAAACATACTTACACTACATAGAAAAACCTGACAAAAAAAACGTTAGACCTATAGCACTCACTTCATGCCTTTGCAAACTATTTGAAAAAATGTTAAAAAACAAACTACAATGGTGGGTAGAACATAATAATATTCTACCTAAAAGTCAGTCTGGGTTTAGAAAGGGTCACTGCACCACAGATAATTTAACCAATCTCACACTCAACGTCGAAGAAGCATTCAGTAAAAAAAAGCACCTTTTAGCCGCATTTCTTGACGTTAGCAGCGCATTTGATAACGTAAATATTACTATATTATTAGAGACTCTGTCCAACATAGGGTGTCCCAGCAACCTAATTCAATTTGTAAAACACATAACTTTCGAAAGACTTATATATACGGAATCTCTAAGAGAGACACCAATGAGAGCGTACAAAGGTGTTCCACAGGGCGGAGTACTAAGCCCACTCTTGTATAATATATATATATGTAAGCTTACTGAAAACCTCCTAAAAAGCGTCAATATATCTCAATTTGCTGATGACATTGCACTCTACTGTAAGAGAGGCTCAATCAAAACCAGTAAAAAGCTACTAGAAAAAGCAATAAGCAACATTTACGAAAATCTTGAAACATTAGGCTTGGAACTATCGCCCAGCAAAACTGTATTTATTCATTTTAATAGACGTAATATCAAACCGGGAGAAACAGAAATAGTAATCAAAGACACTGTAATAAAATCAAGTAAATCAGCTCGCTTTTTAGGCCTTATATTTGACTACAAACTATCTTTTAATGAGCATCTTAATCTTGTACAAAAAAAGTGTTTCAGTGCTTTAAATTTAATAAAATTCCTTAGAGGTACGTGGTGGGGATCTGACCCCAAGACACTAATAATACTTTATAAAAGCTTCATACGCTCAATTATAGACTATGCCTGTTTTATTTATTTTCCAACTCAATCTAATAACGTCCAAAAACTAGAAAAAATACAGTTTGCTGCTATACGATTAGCTATGGGCTATAGAATTAGCACCCCCGTTAATATACTCATAGCAGAATCCAAAATTCAATTCTTAGAGCAGCGCAGTAAATACTTATGTAATAATTATTTAAGCAAAATACACTCCCATCAAAATCTCTCAGTATACGAAACAATAACTAGATTCAAAAACTTAATTGTAAAAGAAAATTCTAAAAATCAAAAAAAATTAAAAAATAGCATATTTCAACAATGTTTAAGTAGCTTCGATAAATACAATAAACTTATTATCTCTAGAAAGAATTTTGAAATCTACTTACAAAAATATGATGTATTAAAAAAAGCCATCAACATTAACACTGACTTTGGCAAGTCCTTAACAGCAAATAAAGACCCAAACACAAAAATTAATGAACTCCTAAAAATTAACAACTCGTATGCTATATACACTGATGGGAGTAAATCTGACTCTCCATCATGCGGTAGCGCCGCCCTCTGTCCAGAACAAAACAAATACGTAACAAAAAGTATGTTCAAAACTGCATCTATATTCACAATGGAATGTGTGGCCTTGATTGACGCTGTTAACATAGCCGTGAATTCTCCCAACCGCAATGTCATCATTTTTACAGACTCACTTAGTGTACTATTAACCCTAAATACACACAACTTAAACATACGCACAAACCCTTACATTTTAACACTTAAAAATAAAATACATGAATTCACAACTACTACCCCTAATAACAGTACAATTAAATTTTGTTGGATTCCCTCGCACATTGGAATAGACGGCAATGAAAAAGCCGACTCATTAGCAAAAGAAGCAGCTTCTAAGGCAACAACTAATTCTTTAAAAATTCCATTTACTGATCTTAAACAACTACACAGAAAATCTGCCTCTGAAGCCACTGTAGAAATAGTAGTCGGTCAAGGCCATCACAAAGGAGTAAAATACTTTAGCCAATTTTTTAAAAACTCCTCTTCACCGTGGTTTTCAAAATTAAACCTGCGACGTAAAATTATCACCACCATAAATAGATGCAGGTCTGATCATTACAACCTGTCGTATTCCTTAGCAAAAGTAAATATTGTAAGCGACCCAAAATGTGAATGCGGTCACATTAAACAAGACCTAGATCACATTCTATGGAACTGTCCGCTATATAACCATCAGAGAATCGAATTTCTTGTAAAACTTAAAAAGCTCGACTACAAACTACCGATATCAAGTGATGTACTACTCGCAACTCCAAACAGAACACTATGTACAACTATATTTTCATACTTACAAAAATGTAAAATAAACTTGTAATTTTGTAACACATTGTAACCAAGATTGTTGCAGCAAAATAACTTCTTTATGGAAGTTAAAATTGCTTTAAATAAATAAAAAAAAAAAAAAAAAAATACTTTTAAATTGACTAATCGCATCTAGTGATATGTGAAATTAAAAATTCTTTACTAATTATTGTTTATAACATACAAAAAAACATTGTCTCGACATGTTTTCTTTTAATGTACGTAATGTTGAGTAATTCTTTGGCAGAAGTTAAAATGAGAGGATAGTGACACAATTAAAAGCTTCACCATAGGAAAAATGATAGAATCTTGGCATCTGCGGAATTAACGCTGCATTAATAAAATACTCCTAAACAGACTAATTTAATTCAGTTCGATGTTCCAGTGTATCATTCCTAGTCATCATTGCTTCAGAAATACAGAGTAAAATAACAAATTTATATTTCAAAAGCCTTTAAAGTATAGAATGACATTTCCGTGAGAGCGGCTGCGATTGGACATAATTTTTGTATACTTGTGAATGTATCCGATACCAAGTAGTATCAAAGGCATTGACGCTAGACAGCGTTTTGAATTATTTATCGAGATAATGAGTACTTTTAAAGTTCATTTATCGATACTAGAACTAATAAGCAAACAAAAAATTATAAGAATACAGACACTTATATGAGAGCCGAGTTTTGCATTCTTTTTGTATAACTAACAACCGCGGGATCTACCATGTTGTTTAGAAATGATGATGACTTTTTATATATTCTTGTATATTATCCACAAAACAATATCTCTTCGCCACAGCATTAAATAGCATTCCAACATTTCCACGACATTTCTAGCTTTCAATGTTTCAACGCTATATGAATGCGTTCAGCACAAATCAATAACCTTAGAATATTAGGAAACATAAACGGAACTATAAAATAAATAATAGAATGTGGAAATGGGTTTTATATGATTGCAACAATAAAATAGTAAAGGAGGCCTTCATGCTGAGCAGCGTTTAGAATTATTTGATGAGATAATTTGTACTCATAATGTTTATTCATCAATACTGGGACCAATCAAAAAACAATGTATTTGTACAATACGAACACAATAAAGTAAATGTGAATTGGACTATTCTTCTATAATTAACGACTGTAAGATCTACTTTGTAATTAAGAAATGATCGATGACTTCATATTTATTCTTGTATGAAGTCTACATAATCATATATTTCCACTATAGCATCAATGACATTTTTAACATTTCCACGACATTTCTTGCTCATAATGTCATGTCAACTCTAGGAATACTTTCGGCAGTCGTATTTATCTGTAGAATATTAAAGAAAATATAAGATTTAGGATATAATAAATAATAAAATATTCGAATCGTTCAAAATCAGGAGGACATAATAAAATACTTTTAAATAGACTAATCGCATCCAGTGCTATGTGAAATAAAAATTTTTTTACTAATTATTGCTTATAACATACAAAAAAACATTGTCTCGACATGTTTTGTTTTAATGTATTTAATGGTTAGTAATTCTTTGGCAGAAGTTAAAATTAGAGGATAGCGACACAATTAAAAGCTTCTCCATTGGAAAGAATGATAAAATCTTGGTATCTACGAATTCCACGCTGCAATAATGAAATACTCCGAAACAAACTAATTTAATTCAGTTTGATGTACTATTGTATTAATCCTAGTCATCATTGTTTTAGAAATACAAAGTAAAGTAACAAATTTATATTTTGGAAGCCTTTCAAGTTTAGAATGACATTTCCACGACAGCAGCTGCGATAAGACATAATTTTGGTATACTTGTGAATGTATGCGATAACAAGTAGTATGAAAAGCATTGACGCTGGGCAGCGTTTTGAATTATTAATCAAGGTAATTAGTACTTTGAAAGTTTATTTATCGATACTAGAAACAATAAGCAAACAAGAAGTTATAAGAATACAGACACTTATATAAGAGCCGAGTTTTGCATTCTGTTTGTACAACTAACAACCGCGGGATCCACCATGTTGTTTAGAAATGATAAATGACTTTATATTCTTTCTTGTATATTATCTACAAAATAATATCTCTTCGCCATAGCATTCAATAGCATTCCAACATTTTCACGACATTTCCGGCTTTCAATGGTTTGTTAACTATATGAATGCGTTCAGCACAAATCAATAGCCTTAGAATATTAGGAAACATAAACGACACTATAGAATAAATAATAAATCGTTGAAATAGGTTATTATATGGTTGCAACAATGAAATAGTACAGGAGGCCTTCATGCTGAGCAGCGTTAAAAATTATTTATTAAGATAATTTGTACTCTTAATGTTTATTCATCAATATTGGGACCAATCAAAGAACAATGTATTTTTAGATTACGAAAACAATAAAGTAGATGCCCGAGTAACCTTTTCACTTCGGCGTGCAGAGGGCCCGAAGTCGGTGCCGAATCACCCTCAGTGGCACCGAAACTCTTACCGAACTGTCGCCACAGTGGCACCACATCGGCGTGAGGCGTGGCGGCGAAACGGGGCCCTGAGTGGGCAGCCGAATCTAGCTTATAAAATCATAGAATTGAACGTATAATTTATGTACAATTATTTATATAAAAAACAGCTGATTCCCAATGGTAACCGATCGATTGATTGTTCAAGCAGCTGTCTATTTTTTAATATAGTTTTCATTAGTGAAAAAATTTAAGTAACTTGAGTTATTCGAGTTGTTAGAGTAACTCGAGTTATTCAAGTGATTCGAATTATTCGAGTAATACTAGTTATTCGAGTTCATATTTTTGTCGAGTACTGATAGTTTCGAGTACTTAACTCAAACTGGAAGAAAAAATTACTCGCGAGTACTCGACAATTGAGTACTCGCACTTGAAGGCGTACTCAAGTTTTCGTTCCAAGTACTCGAAAAAAATATAAATTACTCGAATTACTCGAGTACTCGAAAAAAATTTGAATTTCTCAATTCACTTGAGTACTCGAAAAATATGAATTAATCGAATAAATCGAGTATTCGAAAAAATATAAATTACTTGAGTATTCGAAAAATATGAATTACTCGAGTACTCGAGAAAATATAAATTACTCGACAAAATATGAAGAACTTGAGTTACTCGAATAACAAATTAATTTATCAATTATATTATCTGTGGTAATTAGTTCTCATTTCCACGAGAATAATCAGTTTTTTATTATGTTTTTATCATTTGGTTTTAGGTTGTATTTGTCCGTATATTCGGGCGGAATTTCGAAATTAATTATTAACGAGTTCAGGTCGAGTCCAAAGAAAATCATTTTTATTAATTCAATCACTCATTTTTAATTTTCAATTAAAAAAAAGTTTTACCATAGCATGAAAATACAATAAAGAATATTTCGAGGTTATGTAAGATACACATCGATATTATGACAAAATCTATACGATTTTCGGCTGGCCATCATAGGACCACGCTCGCCACCACGCCTCACCCATTCGGTGGCCCGACTTCGGCAGCCGAAGGTGGCCCAACTGAGAGAAGTTGGTTGCCGTAATAAAAAGGTTACTCGGGTGGGAATCGCACTATTCTTTTATAATTAACAACCATAAAATCCACTTTGTTATTAAGAAATGATCGATGACTTCATATTTATTCTTGTATGAAGTCTACATAATCATATGTCTCCACTATGGCATCAATGACAACTTTAACATTTCCACGACATTTCTTGCTCTTAATGTCATGTCAACTCTAGGAATACTTTCGGCAGCCGTATTTATCCGTAGAATATTAGAGAGAATATGAGATTTAGGATGTGATAAATGATAAAATATTCGAATCGTTGAAAATCAGGTGGACATAATGAAATACTTTCAAATAGACTAATCGCACCCAGTGTTATGTAAAATTAGAAATTTTTTACTAATTATTGTTTATAACATACAAAAAAACATAGTCTTGACATGATTTGTTTTAAGAGCAGGCTCGATTCGCTGTCCTTGTCTAATTGGCATTTTTGTTATTTACTCAAGTTTTAATCGGTGTATCTTCAAATTAAAGGTCGAGCGCAGTAGATATTATTATTATGAACATATATGTACAAGAAATAAAATATCTACCGGTTCGTTTTTGAGAAAAGTAAGTAACGCCAAAGTAAAAGTTCATGTTAATAATATTTTCGCGTTACTTACTTTTCTCAAAAACGAACTGGTAGATATTTTTTTTCTTGTGCATAGATGTTTATGATAACAATATTTGTTGCGCTCGACCTTTATTTCAAAGATACATTGATTAAAACTTGAGTAAATATTAAACAACTCAATTTTTACTCGGTCGGTATCAGGTTCTACTCCGGCCTACCGTTAATGTATTTAATGTTAAGTAATTCTTTGGCAGAAGTTGAAATCAGAGGATAGTGATACAATTAAATGTTTCTTTTTTGGAAAAATGATAGAATCTTGGTATCTGCATATTCCACGCTGCAATAATGAAATACGCCGGAACGGACTAATTTAATTCAGTTCGATCGACTATTATAGTAATCCTAGTCACCATTGCTTCAGAAATACAGAGTAAAATAACAAATTTATATGTTAAAAGCCTTTATAGTATAGAATGACATTTCCACGACAGCGGCTGCGATAGGACATAATTTTTGTATACCTGTGAATGTATGCGATACCAAGTAGTCTGAAAGGTATTGACGCTAGGCAGCGTTTTAAATTATTTATCAAGATGATTGGTACGTAAAAAGTTTATTTATCGATACTAGAACCAACAAGCAAACAAAAAATTATAAGAATACAGACACTTATATAAGAGCCGAGTTTTGCATTCATTTTGTATAACTGACAACCGCGGGATCCACCGTGTTGTTAAGAAATGACGAATGACTTTATATTAATTCTTGTATATTATCCACAAAATAATATCTCTTCGCCATAGCATTAAATAGCATTCCAACATTTCCACAACATTTCCGGCTTTCAATGTTTTGTTAACTATATGAATGCGTTCAGCACAAATCAATAACCTTAGAATATTAGGAAACATAAACGACACTATAAAATAAATAATGAAACGTTGAATTGGTTTATCATATGGTTGCAACAATAAAATAGTACAGGAGGCTTTCATGCTGAGAGGCGTTTAGAATAATTTATTAAGATAATTTGTACTCTTAATGTTTATACCTCAATATAGGGACCAATCACAAAACAATGTATTTTTAGAATACGGAAACAATAAAGTAGCTGTGAATTGCACTCTTCTTTTGTAATAAACAAACATGAAATCCACTAGGTGATTAAGAAGAGATCGATGACTTCATATTCATTCTAGTATAAAGTCTACAAAATTATATAACTCCACCTTAACATCAATCTCATTTTTAACATTTCCACGACATTTCTCGCTCTTAATGTCATCTCAACTTTACGAATACTTCCGGCGGCAGTATTTATCCGTAGAATATTAGGAGAAATATGAGATTTTGGATATAATAAATAATAAAATATTCGACTCGTTCGAGATCAGGTGGCAATAATAAAATACTTATAAATATACTAATCGCATCCAGTGCTATGTGAAATTAAAAATTTTTCACTAATTATTGTTTATAACATACAAAAAAACATTGTCTCGACATGTTTTGTTTTAATGTATTTAATGTTGAGTAATTCTTTGGCAGAAGTTAAAATGAGAGGATAGTGACACAATTAAAAGCTTCACCATAGGAAAAATGATAGAATCTTGGTATTTGCGGATTTCACTCTGCAATAATAAAATACTCCGAAACATACTAATCTAATTCAGTTTGATGTACTATCGTATTAATCCTGGTCATCAAGCTTCAGAAATACAGAGTAAAATATCAAATTTATATTTTAAAAGCCTTTGAAGTATAGAATAACATTTCCGCGACAGATGCTGCGATTGGACATAATTTTTGTATACTCGTGAATGTATCCGATACCAAGTAGTATCAAAGGCATTGACGATAGACAGCGTTTTGAATTATTTATCGAGATAATGAGTACTTTAAAAGTTCATTTATCGATACTAGAACTAATAAGCAAACAAAAAATTATAAGAATACAGACACTTATATGAGAGCCGAGTTTTGCATTCTTTTTGTACAACTAACAACCGCGGGATCCACCATGTTGTTTAGAAATGATGAATGACTTTATATTCTTTCTTGTATATTATCTACAAAATAATATCTCTTCGCCATAGCATTAAATAGCATTCCAATATTTCCACGACAGCGGCTGCGATAAGACATAATTCTTGTATACTTTTGAATGTATGCGATACCAAGTAGTATGAAAGGCATTGACGCAAGGCAGCGTTTTGAATTATTTATCAAGATAATTAGTACTTGAAAGTTTATTTATCGATACTAGAACCAATAAGCGAACAAAAAATTATAAGAATACAGACACTTATATAAGAGCCCGGTTTTGCATTCTGTTTTTACAACTAACAACCGCGGAATCCACCATGTTGTTTAGAAATGATGGATGACTTTATATTTATTCTTGTATATTATCCACGAAGTAATATCTCTCCGCTATAGCATTGAATAGCATTCTAACATTTCCACGACATTTCCAGCTTTTAATGTTTTGTTAACTATATGAATGCGTTCAGCACAAATCAATAACCTTACAGTATTAGGAATTGTAAACGATACTATGGAATAAATAATAAAACGTTAAAATAGGTTATTATATAGTTGCAACAACGAAATAGTACAGAAGGCCTTCATGCTGAGCAGCGTTCAAAATTATTTATAAAGATAATTTGTACTCTTAATGTTCATTCATCAATATTGGGACCAATCAAAGAACAATGTATTTTTAGAATACGAAAACTTTAAAGTAGCTGTGAATCGCACTATTCTTCTATAATTAACAACCATAAAATCCACTTTGTGATTAATAAATGATCAATGACTTCATATTTATTCTAGTATAAAGCCTACAAAATTATATATCTCCACCATGGCATCAATCACATTTTTAAGATTTCCACGACATTTCTTGCTCTTAATGTTATGTCAACTTTAGGAATACTTCCGGCAGTAGTATTTATCCGTAGAATATTAGAGAAAATATGAGATTTAGGATATAATAAATGATAAAATGTTTAAATCCTTTGAGATCAGGTGGGAATAATGAAATACTTATAAATTTACTAATCGCATCCAGTGCTATGTGAAATTAAAAATTTCTCACTAATTATTGTTTATAACATAAAGGATCGATTCCGTCGCTTTATTGTTAAGAAAACCTTGACGAGCTTTAAATATAGAGGCAGGGGTAAGCAATCAAGTTTTTGGAAGTTTTTTTGATTGCAAATCGATGAAATTAATCTTTTTTTATGAAAAGGTATTGCTGGTTATACAAGAGCGTCTGTGGCGTAACCGGCTAAGGCACCCACCTTATACGGTCTCTTTATATTCGCTCTGAATGGTCGGGGGTTCGATTCCCGCTGAAAACACCTGAAATTTTTCTCAGACGTTTTTCATCGGAAAAAGAATTTTAGAGCGCGATTGGTAATTAATCCTGGCGTAGGTTTTTTACTGGGGGAGTTTTTCCTATGTCACAGGCTTTAGGCCTGGGCAAATGCAGGAATCTATCGTAGAAATCTATTTACTTACTGTTCTAGGAACGTGGCAGTCCAAGATTTTTTCGGGCATCGGGTAGAATTAAGTTAGGTAGTGTTTGGTAGTGTAAATACAAGTCACAACGATTCGATAGGATATGGTAAAAACACAGGACTTGTAGGAACACCCACACACAAAGGTGGTATGGGTGCCGGGGAAATGGCACTTAAGCCGAAAAAACCGGAGCCACTAGGGCAAAATAAAAATTAAAAAAAAAAAAAAATATTGCTGCACTGAAAACTAAAAGGACTAGCTATTAGACTTGAAGTTTAGTCAGAGCGCCTAAACGCACTATAGCATGCGCGCCGTAAAACGGATTAGTAGCTAGTCCCTCCGGCGCACTGAGAAGGCCAGAGAGCTCAATAGCAGCGCCATAGACGAGTGTCAAGGCAAGATTCCCGCGTGGGCACAGTCGTCGAATTCGAAAGAGTTCTTCAGGAAGCCCGAAAGGCTAGAAGCGCCGCCTTTTCACGGGCATGTTACTGGTCTTGGGTTAGGGTAATAGCTGAGCGAAAGAATTCTCAGTGTGGTTAAATCATAGATGCGACTTTTTTTGTAATTTTTGCTTATGTGATTCGTTTTCGCAAAAAATTCATTCTTGTATTAGGAAAGGACGAAGATACGTGACCTCCTCTTGGAACTGTATAATTTATCTTTCTGCAGTAAAAAATATGTGAATCGTTCCAATATTCGAAGAACAGGCTAGATCTGCTGTTCTGATCTAATTGTATTATCATTATTTATTCCAGTATCAATCACTGTATCTGCGAATCAAGAGTTGAGCTCAATCAATATTATCGATACGAAAATTTAGATACAAGGTAATAAAAAATATCCAATGAAGTTTAAGAAAAGTGAGGAACGCTGAAGTAAGAGATTATATTAAAAATATTCTCGCGTTCCTTGATTTTCTAAAAAACGATTTTATAGAATTTATTTTCTTTATGTATAAATATTCATAATTATAATATTTTTTGTGCTTAGCTTTTTATTCTCAGATGCAAGGCTGAAGATTTAAATACATAACATTAATCACAATTAGACAGTGACAGCAAATTTAGCCGGCTTTGTACAATGATTCGTGATGTAATACATTTCCATATTGTGATTTAAAGCCGACAATAAATTATATAAAAATTAAATATAAGGACTTCATAAAAACAATTACATTTTCATGACAGTGATAGGTAAACGGTCTATAATTGATTTGAGTTCATATACATTTTAATTTCATCAGTATTCTAAAAGTGGTTTTTGATTTAGGATATCTTTCATTTTTTCGTATGTACCTGACACTAAATTAGAAAAAAAAGGAATTACAAGAATTATACAATAATGATAACATTTTCACGACAGTGCTTAGTAAACGGTCTATAATTGATCAGAGTTCATATACATTTTAATTTCACAAATATTCTAAAAGTGGTTTTTGATTTAGGATATTTTTCATTTTTTCGTATGTACCTGACACTAAATTAGAAAAAAAAAGAATTACAAGAATTATGAGTCAAACTTTCTGAAGTGGGCCACTAAAAATCGAGTAGTTGAATTTAATATAATTTTTCACAGATAATTGAAGGTTAATATGTCAAAATCAATGTCTTAAAATATTTTTGGAAAATTTCAATTTTTGAAATAGTTATAAATAAATGAATTTTCTTTTCGCTATTTTGATAAAATAGTGATTTCTCAGCAACTATTCGATAAAAATTAACGAAATTTGGTTTACATATATATTAATACTAATAGAATAATATACTAAAAACTTTTTTTATAAAAACCGAAAATTATTTTTTAAAAAACCATTTTGCAATAAACTATTGAAAATTTATTTAACTTCTCCTAAGGCTAGGAAATTTTTTCAGGGGGGATTTGATTTTTAAAGCATAAAACTAAAAATACGTGGAAGAAAATGTTAGTGCACTTAATTAGAAAAATAATTATGCATTTTTAAATATTGGAGTATGAGCGCAGACTGACTGGTTTTTGGCTTGTAAAATGAAAACTACTAAGAGAATTACTATGGTGCCCATAGAAAATTTGTAGAAAATTAAATTATCAAGAAAATGAGAGGTCAAGCGATCTGATCGGTTTATTAGAACCGAAAAAAATTCGGAAAAACGGGAGAATTTTTCGTTTTTTTCAAAAATTCATAACTTTGTTATTTATAAAGATTAAGAGCTGAAATTTGACATCGAAGTAAATAATTATATCTTCTTTTAACGATCCGAAGGCAGATACTATCGGATTATTAGTTTCTGCGCATTTGCAATTTTAATTTTTTTTACGCTTTTTTTGCCAGGTTATTACTGTTTAAAATCGTTGTACATACTTTTCAAAAGCGGTTTTGAAAACTAGAAATAAAATACCATTAAACATTATTCCAAGTTTTTATTATGAAATATGCACTATATAACATCAATGTAAACGGCCGAGCATGCGACGGACAGTAAAAAGTGGGGATGTACGGGAAAGCAATATAGATATCCAGGCGCGTGCCGTAAGCGTTTAATTTTTTTAATTTTTTACACTATTTTAATAAAAATTTAAAATTATGTTTAATAGTATTTTATTTCTAGTTTTCAAAACCGTTTTGGAAAAGTATGTACAACGATTTTAAAAAATTAATAACAACCTGACAAAAAAAAGCGTAAAAAAAATTAAAATTGCAAATGCGCAGAAACTAATAATCCGATAGTATCTGCCTTCGGATCATTAAAAGAAGATATAATTATTTACTTCGATGTCAAATTTCAGCTCTTAATCTTTATAAATAACAAAGTTATGAATTTTTGAAAAAAACGAAAAATTCTCCCGTTTTTCCGAATTTTTTTCGGTTCTAATAAACCGATCAGATCGCTTGACCTCTCATTTTCTTGATAATTTAATTTTCTACAAATTTTCTATCGACACCATAGTAATTCTCTTAGTAGTTTTCATTTTACAAGCCAAAAACCAGTCAGTCTGCGCTCATACTCCAATATTTAAAAATGCATAATTATTTTTCTAATTAAGTGCACTAAAATTTTCTTCCACGTATTTTTAGTTTTATGCTTTAAAAATCAAATCCCTCCTGAAAAAATTTCCTAGCCTTAAGAGAAGTTGAATAAATTTTCAATAGCTTATTGCAAAATGGTTTTTTTTAAAATAATTTTCGGTTTTTATAAAAAAGTTTTTAGTGTATTATTCTATTAGTATTAATACATACGTAAACCAAATTTCGTTAATTTTTATCGAATAGTTGCTGAGAAATCACTATTTTATCAAAATAGCGAAAAAAAATTCATTTGTTTATAACTATTTCAAAAATTGAAATTTTCCAAAAATATTTCAAGACATTGATTTTGACAAATAAACCTTTAATTATCTGTGAACAATTATATTAAATTCAAATACTCGATTTTTAGTGGCCCACTTCAGAAAGTTTGACTCTTATACAATAATGATAACATTTTCACGACAGTGTCTCTTTGACATTTTTTTATTCTCTCTATGATTCTCTTCAAATCTTGTACAACTATTGATATTAACGATTTATAATTTATGCTGTTTGCTTTCGTACTGTTTAGGATAGTGAATACTTACCTGTTGGTAATTTATTCTATAGTTTCACGAGAGTGAGTATTTCACTGTTTGTACTTCTTTCTTCAGTTTCTTCGTAACTTCTTACAACTGTCAATATTCTAAAGATTGTAATTTTTTTCAGTGTTACCCTTGTACATTTTAATAAGAATTACATTTCCACGACATTGCTCATTTGATGATTTTCAATTTTTTATAGTGTTCTTCGGGCATATACTCAATACTAATTATTTAGTTTTTTGTAACTCTTTACACAGTAATCTTTCCAAGTTTTTATTACATGAAGAAATATTTTAGGATTTACAATTTCCTCCACAGTAGACTTTCCATATTCTTGCCACAGTAAATATTTTACAGTAGATAAATGTTTTCCTATTTTTCTATCAACATTCTAACGACAGTGAATATTAAACACGTCCCAAATCATTTCGGAGTTGTCTCTAAACATTTCCACTACAGTAAATGTTTTACGATTCGTAATGTATTCTAAAGTTGTGTTCCGACAGTTCTACGACGCTAAATATTTTACGGTTCGAAGTTTATTATACAGCCATTTTTTGACATTTCTGCAACATTAATTATTGCACGGTTTGTAAATCATCTAACAGTTGAGTTTTTACTCTTCTACAACATTAAATATTTTGCAGTTTGAAATTTTATCCTCAGTTGTTATTTCATGTTTTGACAACACCTAATATTTTACATTTTGTAAATTTTTCTACATTCTGCTTGCAACTTTCCTGCAATTGTTATTATTCTATAGTTTGTAATTTATTTTAGAATTGACTTTCAATATTTCAACTACAGTATGTGTTGTACAGTTAGTAGTTTACTGTAGGGTTGTCTTTGGTCATTCTTATGACAGATAATTTTTACCGTTAGTTATTTACTTTCCAGTGTTTTCTGGACTTCTTCACGACACTTAGACTTGCAAATCAAGAGTTGAGCGCAATCGGAATCATCATTATGAAAATTTATACATAAAAAAAAGAAAATTATCCAACTGTTCTTGAGAAAATTAAGAACCGCTAAAGTGAGAATATTATATTCAAAACATTTTTCGCGTTTCTTAGGTATCTCAAAAACATTTTTCATCTTGTTCAAATATTTACAATACTTATATCGTTTACGCTTAACACTTACTTTGCAGATCTATAAATATAATGATGACACTTCTTCAACAAAATAGATTTGATGGATTCATTTAGCATATATTATAGTAGAAATGATTTCCTAAACCTTTACCGTTTTCGATCTTGTGCTTAGTTTCTAAAAATGAGTGGAAAGTATATTTGATTTAATTTTCAAAATGTCATGAAAGCCGAAAATGTCGTGGAAATGTTGCAATGCTATTGAATGCTATGGCGAAGAGATATTATTTTGTGGATAATATACAAGAATAAATATAAAGTCATCCATCATTTCTAAACAACATGGTAAATCACGCGGTTGTTAGTTATACAAAAAGAATGCATAACTCGCCTCTTATATATAAGTGTCTGTATTCTTATAATTTTTTGTTTGCTTATTGGTTCTAGTATCGATAAATAAACTTTCAAAGTACTAATTATCTTGATAAATAATTCAAAACGCTGCCTAGCGTTAATGCCTTTCATACTACTTGGTTTCGCATACATTCACAAGTATACGAAAATTATGTCCTATTGCCGCCACTGTCGTGGAAATGTCATTCTATACCTTAAAGGCTTTTGAAATATAAATTTGTTATTTCACTCTGTATTTCTAAAGCAATGATGACTAGGAATGATACAATGGAACATCGAACTAAATTAAATTAGTCTGTTTAGGAGTATTTTATTAATGCAGCGTTAATTCCGCAGATGCCAAGATTCTATCATTTTTCCAATGGAGAAGCTTTTAATTGTGTCACTTTCCTCTGATTTTAACTTCTGCCAAAGAATTACTAAACATTAAATACATTAAAAGAAAACATGTCGAGACAATGTTTTTTGTATGTTATAAACAATAATTAGTAAAGAATTTTTTAATTTCACATATCACTAGATGCGATTAGTCAATTTAAAAGTATTTAATTATGTCCACCTGATTTTAAATTAAGAAAAGAAATGTCGTGGAAAAGTTAAAAATGTCATTGATGCCATAGTGGAGATATATAATTATGTAGACTTCATACAAGAATAAATATGAAGTCATCGATCATTTCTTAATTACAAAGTGGATCTTACAGTCGTTAATGATAGAAGAATCGTGCAATTCACAGCTACTTTATTGTTTTCGTATTGTAAAAATACATTGTTTTTTGATTGGTCCCAGTATTGATGGATAAACATTATGAGTACAAATAATCTTATTAAATAATTCTAAACGCTGCTCAGCAAAAAGACCTTCTTTACTATTTTATAGTTGCAACCATATAATAACCTATTTCAACGTTTTATTATTTATTTTACAGTTCCGTTTATGTTTCCTAATATTATTAAGTTATTGGTTTGTGCTGAACGCATTCATATAGCGTACAAAACATTGAAAGCCAGAAATGTCGTGGAAATGTTGGAATGCTATTTAATGCTGTGGCGAAAAGATATTTTTTGGTGGATAATATACAAGAATAAATATTAAGTCATCCATCATTTTTAAACAACGCGGTGGATCCCGCGGTTGTTAGTTATACAAAAAGAATGCAAAACTCGGATCTCATATAAGTGTCTGTATTCTTATAATCTTTTGTTTGCTCATTGGTTCTAGTATCGATAAATAAACTTTCAAAGTACTAATCATCTTGATGAATAATTCAAAACGCTGCTCAGCGTTAATGCCTTCTATACTAGTCAGTATCGCATACATTCACAATTATACAAAAATTATGTCCAATCGCAGCCACTGTCGTGGAAATGTCATTCTATACTTTGAAGGCTTTTAAAATATAAATTTGTTATTCTACTCTGTATATCTGAAGCACTGACGACTAGGATTAATACGATGGTACATCGAACTAAATTAAATTAGTCTGTTTCGGAGTATTTTATTATTGCAGAGTGAAATCCGCAGATACCAAGATTCTATCATTTTTCCTATGGTGAAGCTTTTAATTGTGTCACTATCCTCTAATTTCAACTTCTGCCAAAGAATTACTCAACATTAAATACATTAAAAAAAAACATTGTCTCGACATGTTTTGTTTTAATGTATTTAATGTTGAGTAATTCTTTGGCAGAAGTTGAAATTAGAGGATAGTGACACAATTAAAAGCTTCACCATAGGAAAAATGATAGAATCTTGGTATCTGCGGATTTCACTCTGCAATAATAAAATACTCCGAAACAGACTAATTTAATTTAGTTCGATGTACCATCGTATTAATCCTAGTCGTCAGTGCTTCAGATATACAGAGTAGAATAACAAATTTATATTTTAAAAGCCTTCAAAGTATAGAATGACATTTCCACGACAGTGGCTGCGATTGGACATAATTTTTGTATAATTGTGAATGTATGCGATACTGACTAGTATAGAAGGCATTAACGCTGAGCAGCGTTTTGAATTATTCATCAAGATGATTAGTACTTTGAAAGTTTATTTATCGATACTAGAACCAATGAGCAAACAAAAGATTATAAGAATACAGACACTTATATGAGATCCGAGTTTTGCATTCTTTTTGTATAACTAACAACCGCGGGATCCACCGCGTTGTTTAAAAATGATGGATGACTTAATATTTATTCTTGTATATTATCCACCAAAAAATATCTTTTCGCCACAGCATTAAATAGCATTCCAACATTTCCACGACATTTCTGGCTTTCAATGTTTTGTACGCTATATGAATGCGTTCAGCACAAACCAATAACTTAATAATATTAGGAAACATAAACGGAACTGTAAAATAAATAATAAAACGTTGAAATAGGTTATTATATGGTTGCAACTATAAAATAGTAAAGAAGGTCTTTTTGCTGAGCAGCGTTTAGAATTATTTAATAAGATTATTTGTACTCATAATGTTTATCCATCAATACTGGGACCAATCAAAAAACAATGTATTTTTACAATACGAAAACAATAAAGTAGCTGTGAATTGCACGATTCTTCTATCATTAACGACTGTAAGATCCACTTTGTAATTAAGAAATGATCGATGACTTCATATTTATTCTTGTATGAAGTCTACATAATTATATATCTCCACTATGGCATCAATGACATTTTTAACTTTTCCACGACATTTCTTTCTCTTAATTTAAAATCAGGTGGACATAATTAAATACTTTTAAATTGACTAATCGCATCTAGTGATATGTGAAATTAAAAATTCTTTACTAATTATTGTTTATAACATACAAAAAAACATTGTCTCGACATGTTTTCTTTTAATGTATTTAATGTTTAGTAATTCTTTGGCAGAAGTTAAAATCAGAGGAAAGTGACACAATTAAAAGCTTCTCCATTGGAAAAATGATAGAATCTTGGCATCTGCGGAATTAACGCTGCATTAATAAAATACTCCTAAACAGACTAATTTAATTTAGTTCGATGTTCCATTGTATCATTCCTAGTCATCATTGCTTTAGAAATACAGAGTGAAATAACAAATTTATATTTCAAAAGCCTTTAAGGTATAGAATGACATTTCCACGACAGTGGCGGCAATAGGACATAATTTTCGTATACTTGTGAATGTATGCGAAACCAAGTAGTATGAAAGGCATTAACGCTAGGCAGCGTTTTGAATTATTTATCAAGATAATTAGTACTTTGAAAGTTTATTTATCGATACTAGAACCAATAAGCAAACAAAAAATTATAAGAATACAGACACTTATATATAAGAGGCGAGTTATGCATTCTTTTTGTATAACTAACAACCGCGTGATTTACCATGTTGTTTAGAAATGATGGATGACTTTATATTTATTCTTGTATATTATCCACAAAATAATATCTCTTCGCCATAGCATTCAATAGCATTGCAACATTTCCACGACATTTTCGGCTTTCATGACATTTTGAAAATTAAATCAAATATACTTTCCACTCATTTTTAGAAACTAAGCACAAGATCGAAAACGGTAAAGGTTTAGGAAATCATTTCTACTATAATATATGCTAAATGAATCCATCAAATCTATTTTGTTGAAGAAGTGTCATCATTATATTTATAGATCTGCAAAGTAAGTGTTAAGCGTAAACGATATAAGTATTGTAAATATTTGAACAAGATGAAAAAATGTTTTTGAGATACCTAAGAAACGCGAAAATGTTTTGAATATAATATCTCACTTTAGCGGTTCTTAATTTTCTCAAGAACAGTTGGATAATTTTCTTTTTTTTTATGTATAAATTTTCATAATGATGATTCCGATTGCGCTCAACTCTTGATTTGCAAGTCTAAGTGTCGTGAAGAAGTCCAGAAAACACTGGAAAGTAAATAACTAACGGTAAAAAATTATCTGTCATAAGAATGACCAAAGACAACCCTACAGTAAACTACTAACTGTACAACACATACTGTAGTTGAAATATTGAAAGTCAATTCTAAAATAAATTACAAACTATAGAATAATAACAATTGCAGGAAAGTTGCAAGCAGAATGTAGAAAAATTTACAAAATGTAAAATATTAGGTGTTGTCAAAACATGAAATAACAACTGAGGATAAAATTTCAAACTGCAAAATATTTAATGTTGTAGAAGAGTAAAAACTCAACTGTTAGATGATTTACAAACCGTGCAATAATTAATGTTGCAGAAATGTCAAAAAATGGCTGTATAATAAACTTCGAACCGTAAAATATTTAGCGTCGTAGAACTGTCGGAACACAACTTTAGAATACATTACGAATCGTAAAACATTTACTGTAGTGGAAATGTTTAGAGACAACTCCGAAATGATTTGGGACGTGTTTAATATTCACTGTCGTTAGAATGTTGATAGAAAAATAGGAAAACATTTATCTACTGTAAAATATTTACTGTGGCAAGAATATGGAAAGTCTACTGTGGAGGAAATTGTAAATCCTAAAATATTTCTTCATGTAATAAAAACTTGGAAAGATTACTGTGTAAAGAGTTACAAAAAACTAAATAATTAGTATTGAGTATATGCCCGAAGAACACTATAAAAAATTGAAAATCATCAAATGAGCAATGTCGTGGAAATGTAATTCTTATTAAAATGTACAAGGGTAACACTGAAAAAAATTACAATCTTTAGAATATTGACAGTTGTAAGAAGTTACGAAGAAACTGAAGAAAGAAGTACAAACAGTGAAATACTCACTCTCGTGAAACTATAGAATAAATTACCAACAGGTAAGTATTCACTATCCTAAACAGTACGAAAGCAAACAGCATAAATTATAAATCGTTAATATCAATAGTTGTACAAGATTTGAAGAGAATCATAGAGAGAATAAAAAAATGTCAAAGAGACACTGTCGTGAAAATGTTATCATTATTGTATAAGAGTCAAACTTTCTGAAGTGGGCCACTAAAAATCGAGTATTTGAATTTAATATAATTGTTCACAGATAATTAAAGGTTTATTTGTCAAAATCAATGTCTTGAAATATTTTTGGAAAATTTCAATTTTTGAAATAGTTATAAACAAATGAATTTTTTTTCGCTATTTTGATAAAATAGTGATTTCTCAGCAACTATTCGATAAAAATTAACGAAATTTGGTTTACGTATGTATTAATACTAATAGAATGATACACTAAAAACTTTTTTTATAAAAACCGAAAATTATTTTAAAAAAAACCATTTTGCAATAAGCTATTGAAAATTTATTCAACTTCTCTTAAGGCTAGGAAATTTTTTCAGGAGGGATTTGATTTTTAAAGCATAAAACTAAAAATACGTGGAAGAAAATTTTAGTGCACTTAATTAGAAAAATAATTATGCATTTTTAAATATTGGAGTATGAGCGCAGACTGACTGGTTTTTGGCTTGTAAAATGAAAACTACTAAGAGAATTACTATGGTGTCGATAGAAAATTTGTAGAAAATTAAATTATCAAGAAAATGAGAGGTCAAGCGATCTGATCGGTTTATTAGAACCGAAAAAAATTCGGAAAAACGGGAGAATTTTTCGTTTTTTTCAAAAATTCATAACTTTGTTATTTATAAAGATTAAGAGCTGAAATTTGACATCGAAGTAAATAATTACATCTTCTTTTAATGATCCGAAGGCAGATACTATCGGATTATTAGTTTCTGCGCATTTGCAATTTTAATTTTTTTTACGCTTTTTTTGTCAGGTTGTTATTAATTTTTAAAATCGTTGTACATACTTTTCCAAAACGGTTTTGAAAACTAGAAATAAAATACTATTAAACATAATTTTAAATTTTTATTAAAATAGTGTAAAAAATTAAAAAAATTAAACGCTTACGGCACGCGCCTGGATATCTATATTGCTTTCCCGTACATCCCCACTTTTTACTGTCCGTCGCATGCTCGGCCGTTTACATTGATGTTATATAGTGCATATTTCATAATAAAAACTTGGAATAATGTTTAATGGTATTTTATTTCTAGTTTTCAAAACCGCTTTTGAAAAGTATGTACAACGATTTTAAACAGTAATAACCTGGCAAAAAAAGCGTAAAAAAATTAAAATTGCAAATGCGCAGAAACTAATAATCCGATAGTATCTGCCTTCGGATCGTTAAAAGAAGATATAATTATTTACTTCGATGTCAAATTTCAGCTCTTAATCTTTATAAATAACAAAGTTATGAATTTTTGAAAAAAAACGAAAAATTCTCCCGTTTTTCCGAATTTTTTTCGGTTCTAATAAACCGATCAGATCGCTTGACCTCTCATTTTCTTGATAATTTAATTTTCTACAAATTTTCTATGGGCACCATAGTAATTCTCTTAGTAGTTTTCATTTTACAAGCCAAAAACCAGTCAGTCTGCGCTCATACTCCAATATTTAAAAATGCATAATTATTTTTCTAATTAAGTGCACTAACATTTTCTTCCACGTATTTTTAGTTTTATGCTTTAAAAATCAAATCCCCCCTGAAAAAATTTCCTAGCCTTAGGAGAAGTTAAATAAATTTTCAATAGTTTATTGCAAAATGGTTTTTTAAAAAATAATTTTCGGTTTTTATAAAAAAAGTTTTTAGTATATTATTCTATTAGTATTAATATATATGTAAACCAAATTTCGTTAATTTTTATCGAATAGTTGCTGAGAAATCACTATTTTATCAAAATAGCGAAAAGAAAATTCATTTATTTATAACTATTTCAAAAATTGAAATTTTCCAAAAATATTTTAAGACATTGATTTTGACATATTAACCTTCAATTATCTGTGAAAAATTATATTAAATTCAACTACTCGATTTTTAGTGGCCCACTTCAGAAAGTTTGACTCATAATTCTTGTAATTCTTTTTTTTCTAATTTAGTGTCAGGTACATACGAAAAAATGAAAAATATCCTAAATCAAAAACCACTTTTAGAATATTTGTGAAATTAAAATGTATATGAACTCTGATCAATTATAGACCGTTTACTAAGCACTGTCGTGAAAATGTTATCATTATTGTATAATTCTTGTAATTCCTTTTTTTCTAATTTAGTGTCAGGTACATACGAAAAAATGAAAGATATCCTAAATCAAAAACCACTTTTAGAATACTGATGAAATTAAAATGTATATGAACTCAAATCAATTATAGACCGTTTACCTATCACTGTCATGAAAATGTAATTGTTTTTATGAAGTCCTTATATTTAATTTTTATATAATTTATTGTCGGCTTTAAATCACAATATGGAAATGTATTACATCACGAATCATTGTACAAAGCCGGCTAAATTTGCTGTCACTGTCTAATTGTGATTAATGTTATGTATTTAAATCTTCAGCCTTGCATCTGAGAATAAAAAGCTAAGCACAAAAAATATTATAATTATGAATATTTATACATAAAGAAAATAAATTCTATAAAATCGTTTTTTAGAAAATCAAGGAACGCGAGAATATTTTTAATATAATCTCTTACTTCAGCGTTCCTCACTTTTCTTAAACTTCATTGGATATTTTTATTACCTTGTATCTAAATTTTCGTATCGATAATATTGATTGAGCTCAACTCTTGATTCGCAGATACAGTGATTGATACTGGAATAAATAATGATAATACAATTAGATCAGAACAGCAGATCTAGCCTGTTCTTCGAATATTGGAACGATTCACATATTTTTTACTGCAGAAAGATAAATTATACAGTTCCAAGAGGAGGTCACGTATCTTCGTCCTTTCCTAATACAAGAATGAATTTTTTGCGAAAACGAATCACATAAGCAAAAATTACAAAAAAAGTCGCATCTATGATTTAACCACACTGAGAATTCTTTCGCTCAGCTATTACCCTAACCCAAGACCAGTAACATGCCCGTGAAAAGGCGGCGCTTCTAGCCTTTCGGGCTTCCTGAAGAACTCTTTCGAATTCGACGACTGTGCCCACGCGGGAATCTTGCCTTGACACTCGTCTATGGCGCTGCTATTGAGCTCTCTGGCCTTCTCAGTGCGCCGGAGGGACTAGCTACTAATCCGTTTTACGGCGCGCATGCTATAGTGCGTTTAGGCGCTCTGACTAAACTTCAAGTCTAATAGCTAGTCCTTTTAGTTTTCAGTGCAGCAATATTTTTTTTTTTTTTTTTTTATTTTGCCCTAGTGGCTCCGGTTTTTTCGGCTTAGTGCCATTTCCCCGGCACCCATACCACCTTTGTGTGTGGGTGTTCCTACAAGTCCTGTGTTTTTACCATATCCTATCGAATCGTTGTGACTTGTATTTACACTACCAAACACTACCTAACTTAATTCTACCCGATGCCCGAAAAAATCTTGGACTGCCACGTTCCTAGAACAGTAAGTAAATAGATTTCTACGATAGATTCCTGCATTTGCCCAGGCCTAAAGCCTGTGACATAGGAAAAACTCCCCCAGTAAAAAACCTACGCCAGGATTAATTACCAATCGCGCTCTAAAATTCTTTTTCCGATGAAAAACGTCTGAGAAAAATTTCAGGTGTTTTCAGCGGGAATCGAACCCCCGACCATTCAGAGCGAATATAAAGAGACCGTGGGTGCCTTAGCCGGTTACGCCACAGACGCTCTTGTATAACCAGCAATACCTTTTCATAAAAAAAGATTAATTTCATCGATTTGCAATCAAAAAAACTTCCAAAAACTTGATTGCTTACCCCTGCCTCTATATTTAAAGCTCGTCAAGGTTTTCTTAACAATAAAGCGACGGAATCGATCCTTTCTTATGAAAAAGAAATTACTCTTTTGATGAAAGATTCGGCTTTTTTATTAGCTATTGTTTAAATGCTTAGATTTTGTAATAGGATTAGGACTGTGATTAAAAAGAAAATAAATATTAGACCTGCAGTTATTATTTTCTTCTCTGTACTAATATAAATACCTTATTCTTTTTACATTGATTATAGTTATATAGTACAAAGAAATTGTTATCATCAAATTAAAGTACATATTTCTGTCGTAGAAAGGTCTCTATTCGGATAGAAAAATCTATCCAGATACGATCATGAATATGTTATTAACTCCTGTAAGAACTGTCTAATGTCTTGGAAAAAAATCATAGAATAGATGTACATGCAATGGTCGTTAACTAACTATGATTGAAATAAGGAACCATTTAAGTCTAAATATTGAAAAAGTCCAGGAAAAACTGGAATGTAACTAACAAACGGTAAAATATCCCCTGTCATAAGAATGATTAAACACAACCATACAGTGAACTACTAACTGTAGAATACTTACAGTTGTAAATTGTTGCAAGTCAACTTCAAAACAAATTACAATCAATACAATAATATTTATTACAGGAAAGTCGCAAGGTAAATGTAGAAAGGTTTACAAAATGTAAAATATGAAGTGTCGTCAAAATGTGTAATAACAACAGAGGATAGAATTCAAATTTGTAAAACATTTAATGTCGTAGAAGAGTGAAAAATTTACTGTTAGAATATTTACAATCTGTGTGATGATTAATGTCGCAGCAATGTCAAAAAATAGCTGTAATAAACTTTAGACCGTAAAATATTAAGCGTCGTGGAAATATCGGAATATAACTTTGGAATACATTACAAATCGTAAATCATTTACTGTCGTGAAAGTGTTTAGAGGCAACTCCGAATTGATTCAGGACGTGTTTAATATTCATTGTCCTAATAATGTAGATAGAAAAATGTGAAAACATTTATCTACTCTGAAATATTTACTGTGTCAAAAATATGGAAAGTCTACTGTGGAGAAAAATGTAAATCTTAAAATATTTCTTCATGTAATAAAAACATGGAAAAATTACTCTGTAAAAAGTTATAAAACACTCAATAATTATTATTGAAAATATGCTTAAAGAACACTCTGTAAAAAATTAAAGATCATCAAATGAGCAGTGTCGTGGAAATGTAATTCTTATGAAAATGTTCAAGGGTAGACCTAAATCTTCGTCCTTTTCTAATACAAGAATAAATTTCTTGCAAAAACGAATTAAGTTAGCAAAAATTACAAAGAAAGTCGCAATTATACAAAACCAGCATAATATTTTTATTACGAAGAATTCAATTGTATCGATTTGCATTCTAAAAAACTTTCAAAAACTTAATTGCTTATACCTCCCTTTATATTCGAAGATCATTAAGGTTTTCTTCACAATAAAGCGATGGAATCAATCATTTCTCATCGTCAAGAATATTTCGCTTCTGATGGACGATTCGGCTTTTTTATTAGTTATTGCAAAAATGATTGGATTTTGTAATAGGATTGTGTCTGTGATAAAAAAGAAAAGATATATTCGACCTGCAATTATTTTTTCTTCTCCGTACTAATGTAAACAGCGTATTCTTTCTCGGTTAATTATAGTTATAGAACACAGAGAAATCTTTACAATAAAATTAAAATATAGATTCATGTCGTGGAAAGGTAGCTATTCGGATACAAAAAGCAATTCCTACTATGGAGGAAATTGGAAATCCCAAATTATTTCTTCATGAAATAAAAACTTAGAAAGATGACTCTGTAAAGAGTTATAAAACACTCCATAATTACTATTAAGAATATGATCAAACAACACTCTGTAAAAAATTAAAGATCATCAAATGAGCAGTGTCGTGAAAATGTAATTCGTATTAGAATATTCGAGGGTAACCCTAAAAAAATTACAATCCGTAAAATATTGACAGTTGTAGGAAATTACGAAAAAACTGGAGAAAGGATTATAAACGGTCAAATATTTTTTCTCATAAAAATGTAGAAACACAACTGTAGAATGAATCACCAACTGAAAAGAATTCACTACACTAAACAGCACGACAGTCAACAACAGCATAAATTATAAATCGTTAATATTAACAGTTGTACCAGATTTGAAGAGGACCATGGAAAGAATTAAAAAATGTCAGAGCGAAACTGTCGTGAGAAAGTAATTATTATCGTATTAATTTTATAATTACTTTTTTTTCTAATTTAGTGTCCAGTATATATGAAAAAATGAAAGATATCCTAAATCACAAGCCACTGTTAGAATACTTATAAAATTAAAATGTATATTAAAGTAACAAGATAACTCATAATGCCTCAACATTTTATTATTCATTCAGCTGTAAGTATCCTATTCTTACTCATGTTTAAAGACATTTTTTAACTGAATTACAATCGTACAACATCGATTATTGTGATAATGATTAGAGACTACTCTAATAGGATTTGGTACTCGTTAAACATTTACTGTCGTGAAAATGTCAAAAAAAAAAAATGGAATATTTAACATCTGTAGAATGTTTACTGTAGTGGAAATATCAACCAGCCTAGTGTGGAAAGAATTATACTTGGAAATATGTTCACTGACATTAAAACTTAAAAAACTACTTTGTGAAAAGTTACTAACCACGAAATCATTACTATCACCAATACGACAAAGGAAAAAACTCTATAATCAATTATAGACCATTTACTAAGCACTGTCGCTAAAATGTTATTGTTTATTTGAATACTTTATATTTGATTTTCATATAATTTATTGTCGGCCTTAAATGAAAATATAGAAATATATTACATCACAAATCATGGTCAAAGTAGGCGGAAATTGCTATCACTGTCTAATTATGATTTATGTTATTTATTTTAATCTTTAGCCTTGCATCTGTAAATAGAAAGCTAAGCACAAAATTTTTGTTATTATAAATATTTATACATGAAGAAAAAAAATTCTATAAAATCGATTCTTAGAGAAGCAAGGAACGCGAAAATATCTTTAATATAATCAATCCTTTCTTATCAAAAGAAAAATTACACTTTTAATAAAATATTTGGCTTTTTTATTAGGTGTTGCCAAAGTGATCGGATTTTGTAATAGGATTAGGTCTGCGATTTAAAAGAAAAGAAATTTTCGACCTTTAGTTATTTTCTTCTTCGTACTAACGTAAATAGCTTATTCTTTTTAGTCGATTATAGTTATAGAGTACAAAGAAATTTTTATCATCAAATTAAAGTATATATTTCTGTCGTGGAAAGGTCTCTATTCGGGTAGAAAAATCAATCCAGAGACGATCATGAATATGTTATTAACTCCTGTAAGAACTGTCTAATGTCTTGAAAAAAAAAATCATAGTATAGATGTAGTACATGGAATGGTCGTTTTCCAAATATGGATAAAATAAGGAATCATTCAGGTCTTAATGTTGTAAAAAAGTTCGAAAAAAACTGTAATGTAAATAACAAACGGTAAAATATTACCTGTCATAAGAATGGTCAAAGACAACCCTACAATGAAGTACTAACTGTGGAATACTGACAGTTGTAAAATGTTGCAAGTCAACATTAAAACAAATTACAATTGATAGAATAATTTTAATTGCAGGAAAGTTGCAAGGAGAATGCAGAAAGATTTACAAAATGTAAAATATAAAGTGTCATCAAAATGTGTAATTACAACAAAGGATAGAATGAAAAACTGTAAAATATCTAATTTCGTAGAATAATTGAAAATTTACCGCTGGAATATTTACAATCCATGTAATAATCAATGTTGCAGTAATGTCTCAAAATAGCTGTATAATAAACTTTAGACCATAAAATATTTAGCGTCGTGAAAATGTCGAAACACAATTATGGAATACATTACAAATGATAAATCATTTACTGTCGTGAAAGTGTTTAGTGGCAACTTCCAATTGATTTAGAACGTGGTAAATATTTACTGTCGTAAAAATGTGGATAGAAAAGTGATAAAACATTTATCTACTGTTAAATATTTACTGTGGCAGGAATATGGAAAGTCTACTGCGGAGGAAATTCGAAATCCCAAAATATTTCTTCATGTAATAGAAACTTAAAAAGATTGTTCTGTAAAGAGTTATAAAACCCTCCATAATTACTATCAAGAATATGATCAAAGAACATTCTGTAAAAAATTAAAGATTATCAAATAAGCAGTGTAGTGAAAATGTAATTCTTATTAAAATGTTTAAGGGAAGACATAAATCTTCGTCCTTTTCTAATACGAGAATGAATTTCTTGCAAAAACGAATTACATTAGCAAAAATTACAAAGAAAGTCGCATTTATATAGAATCAGCATAATATTTTCTAGACGGAAAAATCAATAGCATCGATTTGCATTTTAAAAAACTTTTAAAATTTAATCGCTCATACCTGCCTCTATATTCAAAGCTCATCAAGGTTTTCTTCACAATAAAGCGATGAAATCAATTATTGCTTAACGAAAAGAATATTACGCTTCTGATAAAAGATTCGGCTCTTTTATTAGTCATTGCCGAAATGATTGGATTTTGTAATAGGATTGTGTCTGTGATTAAAAAGAAAAGATATATTCGACCTGCAATTATTATTTTCTTCTCCGTACTAATGTAAATAGCGTATTCTTTCTAGTTTGATTATAGTTGCAGAACACAGAGAAATCCTTATGATAAAATAAAAATATAGATTTCTGTCGTGGAATGATCTCTATTCGGATAGCAAAAGCAATTCCTACTGTGGAGGAAATTGTTAATCCTAAAATATTTTTTTATGTAGTAAAAACTTGGAAAGATTACTGTGTAATGAGTTACAAAACACTAAATAATTATTATTAAAAATATGCTTGAAGAACACTGTGTGAATAATTAAAGATCATCAAATGAGCAGTGTCGTGGAAATGTAATTCATATGAAATTGTTTAAGGGGACGCTGTATCTCTCTATCCTTTTCTAATTGAAAAATGTAAGTTTTTTGAAAATCTAGTGATTATTGATAGAAATTAAAGGTTGTCCGCTACTTGTTTAGTAAAAAGTAATATTTTCTCTGATGAGGACCAATTAATTTTGTTGCTTTTTTTCAAGTAAAGTTTGACATACTTACAAAATCCTAAGTAAGGCTAGAGAATACGTTATTTAAGTATGTCAAACTTTACTTGAAAAAAAAGCAACAAAATTAGTTGGTCCTCATCAGAGAAAATATTAATTTTTACTAAACAAGTAGCGGACAACCCTTAATTTCTATCAATAATAACTAGTTTTCCTAAAAATTTACATTTTTTAATTAGAAAAGGATAGAGAGATACAGCGTCCTCTTAAGGGTTGACCTCAATCTTCGTCCTTTTCTAAAACGAGAATAAAACTTCTTGCAAAAACGAATTACATTAGCAAAAATTACAAAGTAAGTCGCATTTATATAAAACCAGCATAATATTTTTAATACAGAGAATTTCATTGCATCGATTCGCTTTTTAAGAAACTTTCAAAAACCTAATTGCTTATACCTCCCTCTATATTCGAAAATCATTAAGGTTTTCTTCACAATAAACTGATGGAAACAATCATTTCTTATCGAAAAGAATATTACGCTTCTGATGAAAGATTTGGCTCTTTTATTAGTCATTGCCGAAATGATTGGATTTTATAATAAGTTTGTGTCTGTGATTAAAAAGAAAAGATATATTCGACCCGCAATTATTATATTCTTCTCCGTACTAATGTAAATAGCGTAATCTTTCTAGTTTATTATAGTTGCAGAACACGGAAAAATCCTTATGATAAAATTAAAATATAGATTTCTGTCGTGGAAAGGTCTCTATTCGGATACAAAAAGCAATTCCTACTATGGAGGAAATTGTTAAGGCTGAAATATTTTTTTCTGTAATAAAACTTGAAAAGATTACTGTGTATAGAGTTGAAAAACACTTAATAATTACTATTAGGAATATGCGTGAAGAACACTGTGTGAACAATAAACGATCATCAAATGAGCAGTGTCGTGAAAATGTAATTCGTATTAGAATATTCGAGGGTAACCCTAAAAAAATTACAATCCGTAAAATATTGACAGTTGTAGGAAATTACGAAAAAACTGGAGAAAGGATTATAAACGGTCAAATATTTTTTCTCATAAAAATGTAGAAACACAACTGTAGAATGAATCACCAACTGAAAAGTATTCACTATACTAAACAGCACTAAAGTCAACAACAGCATAAATTATAAATCGTTAATATTAATAGTTGTACCAGATTTGAAGAGGATCATTGAAAGAATTAAAAAATGTCAGAGCGAAACTGTCGTGAGAAAGTAATTATTATCGTATCAATTTTATAATTACTTATTTTTCTAATTTAGTGTCCAGTATATATGAAAAAACGAAACATATCCTAAAACACAAGCCACTGTTAGAATACTTATAAAATTAAAATGTATATTAAAGTAACAAGATAACTCATAATGCCTCAACATTTTATTATTCATTCAGCTGTAAGTATCCTATTCTTACTCATGTTTAAAGACAATTTTCAACTGAATTACAATCATACCCCTGTTAAAAAAGTCCAGGTGGATTTCCACGTGGAAAATCCACGTGGAATTCCACGTGGATTTTCAGTCTGATTTACTTGGATTTTCAGGGTGATTTACTTGGATTTTCAGGGTGAAAATCAGGGTGGAATTCCAGGTAGATTTTCAGGGTGAAAATCAGGTTGGAATTTTAAGGGGATTTTCAGTCTGAATTACTTGGATTTTCATAGTGAAAATCCACTCTGATTTTGAGTCTGAAAATCCACTCTGATTTTCATAGTGAAAATCCACTCTGATTTTCATAGTGAAAATCCACTCTGATTTTCATAGTGAAAATCCACTCTGATTTTCATAGTGAAAATCCACTTTGATTTTCAGTCTGAAAATCCACCCTCGATTTTCATAGTGAAAATCCACTCTGATTTTCAGTCTGAAAATCCACCGGGATTTTTCATAGTGAAAATCCACTCTGATTTTCAGTCTGAAAATCCACCCTGATTGTGGATATATTTAAGCATTCAAAAAAATATTTTTATCAAATTAAATTTATTTATGTTTTTCATTGCAACCACAAAAATATCTCTGCTCACTTAATAGAATAGAACGTGAGAAAGTAGGCCGAATGATCGTCGTTTTAGACAAAATTAAACTGTTAGTTTATAAGCTCTAAAGTCTTTTATTCTTTTCATGCGCGTTGGCTTGCCATAAGAAAGTCAATACATAAAAAGCGTGGTAGCCCCCTAGTGGTTAGTTATTGAATATGAATATACACATGTACATAATAGTACTGATGATTAACCGTTCGGGGATGCTCCGCTTTTACCTATTGACTTTCTTATGGCAAGCGAACGCGCACGAAAAGAATAAAAGACTTTAGAGCTTATAAACTAACAGTTTAATTTTGTCTAAAACGACGATCATTCGCCCTACTTTCTCACGTTCTATTCTATTAAGTGAACAGAGATATTTTTGTGGTTGCAATGAAAAACATAAATAAATTTAATTTTATAAAAATATTTTTTTGATTGCTTAAAAATATCCACAATCAGGGTGGATTTTCAGACTGAAAATCAGAGTGGATTTTCACTATGAAAATCAGAGTGGATTTTCAGACTGAAAATCAGAGTGGATTTTCACTATGAAAATCAGAGTGTATTTTTAGACTCAAAATCAGAGTGGTATTTCACTATGAAAATCCAAGTAATTCAGACTGAAAATCCCCTTAAAATTCCAACCTGATTTTCACCCTGAAAATCTACCTGGAATTCCACCTTGATTTTCACGCTGAAAATCCAAGTAAATCACCCTGAAAATCCAAGTAAATCAGACTGAAAATCCACGTGGAATTCCACGTGGATTTTCCACGTGGAAATCCACCTGGACTTTTTTAACAGGGACAACATCGATTATTGTGATAATGATTAGAGACTACTCTAATAGGATTTGGTACTCGTTAAACATTTACTGTCGTGAAAATGTCAAAAAAAAATAATGGAATATTTAACATCTGTAGAATGTTTACTGTAGTGGAAATATCAACCAGCCTAGTGTGGAAAGAATTATACTTTGAAATATGTTCACTGACATTAAAACTTAAAAAACTACTTTGTGAAAAGTTACTAACCACAAAATCATTACTATCACCAATACGACGAAGGAAAAAACTATAATCAATTATAGACCATTTACTAAGCACTGTCGCTAAAATGTTATTGTTTATTTGAATACTTTATATTTGATTTTCATATAATTTATTGTCGGCCTTAAATGAAAATATAGAAATATATTACATCACAAATCATGGTCAAAGTAGGCGGAAATTGCTATCACTGTCTAATTATAATTTATGTTATTTATTTTAATCTTTAGCCTTGCATCTGTAAATAGAAAGCTAAGCACAAAATTTTTGTTATTATAAATATTTATACATGAAGAAAAAAAATTCTATAAAATCGATTCTTAGAAAAGCAAGGAACGCGAAAATATCTTTAATATAATCAATCTTTTCTTATCAAAAGAAAAATTACACTTTTAATAAAATATTTGGCTTTTTTATTAGGTGTTGCCAAAGTGATTGGATTTTGTAATAGGATTAGGTCTGCGATTTAAAAGAAAAGAAATATTCGACCTGCAGTTATTATTTTCTTCTTCGTACTAATGTAAATAGCTTATTCTTTTTAGTCGATTATAGTTATAGAGTACAAAGAAATTTTTATCATCAAATTAAAGTATATATTTCTGTCGTGGAAAGGTCTCTATTCGGATAGAAAAATCAATCCAGAGACGATCATGAATATGTTATTAACTCCTGTAAGAACTGTCTAATGTCTTAAAAAAAATAATCATAGAATAGATGTAGTACATGGAATGGTCGTTATCCAAATATGGATAAAATAAGGAATCATTCAAGTCTTAATGTAGTAAAAAAGTTCGGAAAAAACTGTAATGTAAATAACAAATGGTAAAATATTACCTGTCATAAGAATGGTCAAAGACAACCCTACAGTGAAGTACTAACTGTGGAATACTGACAGTTGAAAATTATGCACGTCAACATTAAAACAAATTACAATTGATAGAATAATATTAATTGCAGGAAAGTTGCAAGGAGAATGCAGAAAGATTTACAGAATGTAAAATATAAAGTGTCATCAAAATGTGTAATAACAACAGAGGATAGAATCAAAACTATAAAATATCTAATTTCGTAGAAGAGTGGAAAATTTACCGTTGGAAAATTTACAATCCATGTAATAATCAATGTTGCAGTAATGTCTAAAAATAGCTGCATAATAAACTTCAGACCGTAAAATATTTAGCGTCGTGGAAATGTCAAAACACAATTTTGGAATACATTACAAATGATAAATCATTTACTGTCGTGAAAGTGTTTAGTGGCAACTCCGAATTGATTTAGAACGTGTTAAATATTTATTGTCGTAAAAATGTGGATAGAAAAGTGTGAAAACATTCATGTACTGTCAAATATTTACTGTGGCAGGAATATGGAAAGTCTACTGTGGAGGAAATTGCAAATCCCAAAATATTTCTTCATGTAATAAAAACTTAAAAACATAACTCTTAAAAGAGTTAGAAAACACTCCATAATTACTATAAATAATATGATCGAAGAACATTCTGTAAAAAATTAAAGATCATCTAATGAGCAGTGTCCTGAAAATGTAATTCTTATTAAAATGTTTAAGGGTAGACATAAATCTTCGTCCTTTTCTAATACGAGAATAAATTTCTTGCAAAAACGAATTACATTAGCAAAAATTACAAAATAAGTCGCATTTATATAAAACCAGCATAATATTTTTAATACAGAGAATTTCATTGCATCGATTCGCTTTTTAAAAAACTTTCAAAACCTAATTGCTTATACCTCTCTCTATATTCGAAGATCATTAAGGTTTTCTTCACAATAAAGCGATGGAAACAATCATTTCTTATCGAAAAGAATATTACGCTTCTGATGAAAGATTCGGCTCTTTCATTAGTCATTGCCAAAATGATTGGATTTTGTAATAGGATTGTGTCTGTGATTAAAAAGTAAAGTTATATTCGACCTGCAATTATTATTTTCTTCTTCGTACTAATGTAAATGGCGTATTCTTTCTAGTTTGATTATAGTTGCAGAACACAAAGAAATCCTTATGATAAAATTAAAATATAGATTTCTGTCGTGGAAAGGTCTCTATTCGGATACAAAAAGCAATTCCTACTATGGAGGAAATTGTTAATGCTAAAATATTTTTTTTTGTAATAAAAACTTGGGAAGATTACTGTGTATAGAGTTGAAAAACACTTAATAATTACTATTAGGAATATGCGTGAAGAACACTGTGTGAACAATAAATGATCATCAAATGAGCAGTGTCGTGAAAATGTAATTCTTATTAGAATACTCGAAGGTAACCCTAAAAAAATTACAATCCGTAGAATATTGACAGTTGTAGGAAATTACGAAAAAACTGGAGAAAGGATTATAAACGATGAAATATTTTTTCTCATGAAAATGTAGAAACACAACTGTAAAATGAATCACGAACTGAAAAGTATTCACTATCCTAAACAGCACGAAAGTCAACAACAGCATTAATTATAAATCGTTAATATTAACAGTTGTACCAGATTTGAAGAGAATCATGGAAAGAATTAAAAAATGTCAGAGTGAAACTGTCGTGAGGAAGTAATTATTATCGTATCAATTTTATAATTACTTTTTTTTCTAATTTAGTGTCCAGTATATATGAAAAAATGAAAGATATCCTAAATCACAAGCCACTGTTAGAATACTTATAAAATTAAAATGTATATTAAAGTAACAAGATAACTCATAATGCCTCAACATTTTATTATTCATTCAGCTGTAAGTATCCTATTCTTACTCATGTTTAAAGACAATTTTCAACTGAATTACAATCATACAACATCGATTATTGTGATAATGATTAGAGACTACTCTAATAGGATTTGGTACTCGTTAAACATTAACTGTCGTGAAAATGTCAAAAAAAAATAATGGAATATTTAACATCTGTAGAATGTTTACTGTAGTGGAAATATCAACCAGCCTAGTGTGGAAAGAATTATACTTTGAAATATGTTCACTGACATTAAAACTTAAAAAACTACTTTGTGAAAAGTTACTAACCACAAAATCATTACTATCACCAATACGACGAAGGAAAAAACTCTATAATCAATTATAGACCATTTACTAAGCACTGTCGCTAAAATGTTATTGTTTATTTGAATACTTTATATTTGATTTTCATATAATTTATTGTCGGCATTAAATGAAAATATAGAAATATATTACATCACAAATCATGGTCAAAGTAGGCGGAAATTGCTATCACTGTCTAATTATGATTTATGTTATTTATTTTAATCTTTAGCCTTGCATCTGTAAATAGAAAGCTAAGCACAAAATTTTTGTTATTATAAATATTTATACATGAAGAAAAAAAATTCTATAAAATCGATTCTTAGAAAAGCAAGGAACGCGAAAATATCTTTAATATAATCAATCCTTTCTTATCAAAAGAAAAATTACACTTTTAATAAAATATTTGGCTTTTTTATTAGGTGTTGCCAAAGTGATTGGATTTTGTAATAGGACTAGGTCTGCGATTTAAGGTGGTTCGTGCGACTAACGTGTTTTTTCAAGATATTCTTGAAATTGTAGGTATAGTTCAATGAAGGCAATGTGAATATCATATTAAAATTTCAGAACATTTCATCGTTTCGTTTTTGATTAATCGATATTCAAAGTTTTACAAATTACATTGGAAGTATATCTATATATATTGGAATTTTTACATTTCGTAGCTGTTAATCGCAATATCTCATAAACTACATTCAAATTATAGTTGAAAATTTAAACATATATAAAGGAACTAATAATAAATATTTTCCAACAAGATTTACGTAAATTCATCGTTTTATTAAAGAGATAAAGTGTTTTGAAACTGTAATTATTAGATAAACGATGCATGTTTCGTTCACATTTACGTTGCTGCGCATGCGCAACTGGATCATATGAGCGCTATCTCTTTCTCTCACAGCTAGCTTTCTCTCTCTTACCGCACGAACCACCTTAAAAGAAAAGAAATATTCGACCTGCAGTTATTATTTTCTTCTTCGTACTAATGTAAATAGCTTATTCTTTTTAGTCGATTATAGTTATAGAGTACAAAGAAATTTTTATCATCAAATTAAAGTATATATTTCTGTCGTGGAAAGGTCTCTATTCGGATAGAAAAATCAATCCAGAGACGATCATGAATATGTTATTAACTCCTGTAAGAACTGTCTAATGTCTTAAAAAAAATAATCATAGAATAGATGTAGTACATGGAGTGGTCGTTATCCAAATATGGATAAAATAAGGAATCATTCAAGTCTTAATGTTGTAAAAAAGTTCGGAAAAAACTGTAATGTAAATAACAAATGGTAAAATATTACCTGTCATAAGAATGGTCAAAGACAACCCTACAGTGAAGTACTAACTGTGGAATACTGACAGTTGAAAATTATGCAAGTCAACATTAAAACAAATTACAATTGATAGAATAATTTTAATTGCAGGAAAGTTGCAAGGAGAATGCAGAAAGATTTACAGAATGTAAAATATAAAGTGTCATCAAAATGTGTAATAACAACAGAGGATAGAATTAAAAACTGTAAAATATCTAATTTCGTAGAAGAGTGGAAAATTTACCGTTGGAAAATTTACAATCCATGTAATAATCAATGTTGCAGTAATGTCTAAAAATAGCTGTATAATAAACTTCAGACCGTAAAATATTTAGCGTCGTGGAAATGTCAAAACACAATTTTGGAATACATTACAAATGATAAATCATTTACTGTCGTGAAAGTGTTTAGTGGCAACTCCGAATTGATTTAGAACGTGTTAAATATTTACTGTCGTAAAAATGTGGATAGAATAGTGTGAAAACATTCATCTTCTGTCAAATATTTACTGTGGCAGGAATATGGAAAGTCTACTGTGGAGGAAATTGCAAATCCCAAAATATTTCTTCATGTAATAAGAACTTAAAAAGATAACTCTGAAAAGAGTTAGAAAACACTCCATAATTACTATAAATAATATGATCGAAGAACATTCTGTAAAAAATTAAAGATCATCTAATGAGCAGTGTCGTGAAAATGTAATTCTTATTAAAATGTTTAAGGGTAGACATAAATCTTCGTCCTTTTCTAATACGAGAATAAATTTCTTGCAAAAACGAATTACATTAGCAAAAATTACAAAATAAGTCGCATTTATATAAAACCAGCATAATATTTTTAATACAGAGAATTTCATTGCATCGATTCGCTTTTTAAAAAACTTTCAAAAACCTAATTGCTTATACCTCTCTCTATATTCGAAGATCATTAAGGTTTTCTTCACAATAAAGCGATGGAAACAATCATTTCTTATCGAAAAGAATATTACGCTTCTGATGAAAGATTCGGCTCTTTCATTAGTCATTGCCAAAATGATTGGATTTTGTAATAGGATTGTGTCTGTGATTAAAAAGAAAAGTTATATTCGACCTGCAATTATTATTTTCTTCTTCGTACTAATGTAAATGGCGTATTCTTTCTAGTTTGATTATAGTTGCAGAACACAAAGAAATCCTTATGATAAAATTAAAATATAGATTTCTGTCGTGGAAAGGTCTCTATTCGGATACAAAAAGCAATTCCTACTATGGAGGAAATTGTTAATGCTAAAATATTTTTTTCTGTAATAAAAACTTGGGAAGATTACTCTGTTAAGAGTTATAAAACACTCCATGATTACTATTAAGAATATGCGTGAAGAACACTGTGTGAAAAATTAAAGATCATCAAATGAGCAGTGTCGTGAAAATGTAATTCTTATTAGAATGTTCAAGGATAACCCTAAAAAAATTACAATTTGTAGAATATTGACAGTTGTAGAAAATTACGAAAAAACTGGAGAAAGAATTATAAACGGTGAAATATTCGCTATAATGAAAATGTAGAAACACAACTGTAGAATGAATTACCAACAGAAAAGTATTCACTATTCTAAACAGCACGAAAGTCAACAGCATCATAAATTATAAATCGTTAATATTAACAGTTGTACGAGATTTGAAGAGAATCATTTAAAGAATTAAAAAATCTTAAAGCGACACTGTCGTGAGATAGTAATTATTATCGTATAAATCTTGTAATTACTTTTTTATTTATACTTTAGTTGCAGGTATATACGAAAAAATGAAAGATATCCTAAATCACAAGCCACTGTTAGAATACTTATGAAATTAAAATGTACATTAGAATAGCAAGATAACTCATAATGCCTTAACATTTTATTATTCATTCAGCTGTAAGTATCCTATTCTTTATCATGTTTCAAGACATTTTTCAACTGACTAGGAGAGTATGAGACCTCCGAATCACGGATTTTGCTGAAACTTTGGGATAAGTTTAGAGATGTCAAAATATAAAAAGAAACAAAATTTAGACCCCAACGCTCAATATTTCCCTAGTTACAGGCAATCAAAGAAAATAACTTAAAAGTTACCAGATTTTAAAAACGCCTACAGTTCCTAAGCATTGATACTTAAGAGTAATGTAAAAATATTATTTTTTCCCAAAGTTATAGCGTGATAAACATTGTACCTGATTTTCCTTCTTAAAACATCAATTAATAACAAAAGCTGAAATTGGGTCCAATGTTTATCACGCTATTACTTTGGGAAAAAAAAAAAAAAAAATATTTTTACATGCTATAACCACTAGAGAGCTCGGTGGCGTAACGGATAGAGCTCTTGCCTTCAACGCGGTGGGCATGAGTTCGAATCCTGGCCAGGTACCTCTGACTTTTTTTTCTAAAGAAAAATTAGTGTATGTGCTAACCATATCGCGTGGCTCTTAAAATCCGATTTCATTGGGTACCGATTGATTGTTGGTTACAAAAAATGTGACTGACCATCGATTGGCAGTCAAAGATTTCGGTATGGTGTATCAGATAGGCTAGCCTGATGTAATGTGTTAAACGGTTCCGGGCTAGAATCTATCTGATATTATGATATGAAAAAAGTTAATTATATAGAGGATAATAAAATCCTCTATATAATTAACTTTAAAAAAAAAAAAAAAAATGGTATAACCACTATTTTAAAAGGATTTGAACTCAGCTTTCATTTAAAAAAAGGTTTCATTCTCTTAAGTATTAATGCTAAAGAACTGTAAGCGTTTGAAAATCTAGTAACTTTTATAGTGATTTTCTTTAATTGCCTGTAACTAGGGAAATATTGAGTGTTGGGATCTAAAATTTTGTTTTCTTTTATATATTGACATCTGAAAACTTATCTCAAAGTTTGAGCGAAATCCGTGATCCGGAGGTCTGATACTCTCCTAGTGAATCACAATCGTACAACATCGATTATTGTGATAATGATTAGAGACTACTCTAAATGGATTTGGGACTGGTTAAACATTTACTGTCGTGAAAATGTTGAAAGTCAACTCTAAAATAAACTACCGGGTGATGGCGCTGAGCGCAAAGCCAAGCGCCAAGAGCAAATAAAAGAAGAAGAACTCTTAAATAATTTTTAAACAATAGTATAATATTTATTACTGGATAGATGCAAGGAGAATGTAGAAAGATTTACAAAATGTAAAATAATAAGTGTCGTCAAAATGTGCAATAACAATAGAGGATAAAATTTAAAATTGTAAAATATTTCAGGTCGTAGAAGAGTGTTAAATGAACTGTTGGAAGAATCACAAACTGTTTAATCTTTTTATAGCCGTGATGACGCCACATGGCGTCATCCCATGATCGGCCCACATATACTATTACTTAAGAAACATTTATATGGATATTTTCGAGAAAGTTACACTTTTTAGTGGGAAAAATGTTGGCTGTCAGAAGGTTAATAATTAATATTGCAGAAATGTCAAAAAATAGCTGTATAATTAACATATAACCGTGAAATATTTAATGTTGTAGAAATGTGGAAGCACAACTTTCGAATACATAGCGAATCCTAAAAGAATTACTGGCTTAAGAGGCGGTCGGAACCAAATCGGTGACTTAGTTCAGTTCTTGTAATAAATGCTTATAATAATTTATTCATTTATTAATATGGTAAAAATATAGTCATTTCCTCTTGTCATGTATATAAAGAATAATTTAAAATATTTAAAGCCACAAAAATATACAAAATATTGTTATAAAGCGATAAATGCCACCTAAAAATCGACACGACAGTTTTTTGCATGCGGTATATGTCAAATTAGTTTGATATTTGTAATAAATGCTTATAATAATTGATTTTCTTATTCATATGGTAAACATATAGTCATTTCCTCTAGTCATGTATACAAAGAATAATTTGGAATAGTTTAAGCTATAAAAATATACAAAATATTATCGTAAAGCGAAAAATGCTGACTTGATATATATCGCAAGTCACCGATTTGGTTCCAACCGCCTCTTAAAAATTTTTAATGACCACTTATAAATAATTTATAAAGTGTTGATTATTTACAATCCAGAGAATGTCAAAAGAAAGTTGCAGAAATAATGCCACATGGAATATTTAGTGTTGCGAGAATGTAGAGAGTTTACTTCGAAAAGGAATTACTAATCGAAAAATATCAACTGTCATAAGAATGTCCGGAGATAACCATGAAATGAATTACTGATTTCAGTATATCTATTGTTGTTCAAATATTCAATGACAACTCTAAAATAAATTACAAACCGTAGAATATTTGCAGTCGTGAGAAGTTACAAAAATTCTGTAGAAAGTATTACAAACTGTGAAATATTTACTGTCATGGAAATGTATAAAGACAACTGTAGAATGAATTACGAACCAAAAAATGTTTGTTATCGTGAAAATGTCTTAAGGCCACTGCAGTATGAATTACAAACCGCAGAAATTAACAGACCTAATAGATTCCAAGATGATTATAGAAAGAATCAAAACCCATTAAATGAAAACTGTCGCGAGAATGTAATTGGCATCGTGAAAATCTTGTAATTACTTTATGATTTAGTGTCTGGTATGTACAGAAAAATATGAAGGGTAAACCAATTTATAAATTACTGTTAAAATACTTGCAAGATTCGAATTTCTCTTTAAAAGCCAAAGTAGCTAAAAAGAGATCAATAAAAACAGAAGAATAGCTATATTAGACTAATTGTTTTTAAAAAAATTATAAGGTAGCAAAATGTTAAAAGGAGGACCAAATCCAGTGGCTACCGTCGAACGCGAGGTCACGCGCCTTGCCGCGTTCCGCGTGGTACTTTTACTTTTAGCCGCTCCATTATTCACTGAAATATAATCAGGCACTTCGTCCACAATAACTTTTTATACGTAAATAAACCTCAGCTTTACATTAAAAATATTTTTAAAAATATTAAAAATAGACTTTTTGAGATATAACACATTTTGGGTTTTTTTAATAGGAAAATGGAAAATTTTGGAAAATCTGACCACATTATTGGAAAGCCGAGGAAAAAATACATCGAATTAGTGTATTAGGTATTTTTTTCTATATACATTTTAATACCGCTGACGCGAGCTCAAAACAACATAACTTAGCCCGGGCTACATAATCTTCTTGAATGGTTTTTCCGAAACAGATTATGAGGCCCGGGCTTCATAATCCCCTTTAAGTGAGAAGATTATGAGGCCCGGGCTCCATAACCTGTTTCGGGCTTCATAATCCCCTATGTTTCGATGCTCGGGCTTCATAAACCCCTTTATCTAAATATATATATATATATATATATATATATATGTGTATTTTTCTTTTTTTGCGCAGTTTTTTCAAGTTAACTTCACAAATATTTTAAGGAGTATTTTTCTGAGAGAGATAATTCTCCTATACTCCCCCTAGCCTACAAGTGCATTTCAATACATTCACGAAAAGATAATTACCATTACAAGGCATTCAATCGGAGATAATTGGCAAGGCCTCGATCTGTGTCCAAGTAGATGAAAAAATTCAATGAGTTGGCTACACATTTCTTAACCTCACTGAACCAATAATTGCCTTATTTGAAAAACAAAATATTCCATTTGCACGTGTAGCTGGAAGAAATCAGCTTCTCACTCACTGTGCGGCTTAATATTTATTATTTATGATATTTTTCAGTTACTAAATATATATTTACTACGTTCAGTGATTTTACTTGACTTTTAATTAATACGCACAATGTTAGTATTTACTCTTCCGCACAGAGTATCTCACTGAAAGAAAGAAAAAATATATTCTAGTTATACGTAAACAATAAGTTATTCACTTTATAAAAAATTGAAAAAATTTCCTTTAAAAATCAAGTATTCAATCAGCAGGTCACGAGGAATCTTAAGTCCAACCTGTTGATGCAACCCTCGCGTTGACAAAATGGCCACCCTTACTTGCGACACCGCGCTGGTCTTCCTCGGCTTTTGCTCCGAACTCTCGCTGCTAGCTGCTCTACGCTGCCTTCGACTTTCTAAATGGTTGTCGGGGTCACCACTGTAGTTCCCTGGACTATGGAGAAGCTTTAGGTAGGTTGAGGAGATGAAGTAAAGGTGTAAAACTGAAATAGAATTGGAAAGTCTTTATTACCACCAAAGTCGTCGTTAAAAGTACCTGAGGAGCGAAGAATGAATACTTAACCCTGCAGGAGTTGAGAACATCCTGATTAACTGTCTATGCTTCAAGTAACACATAACCTTCTCTTTTAGTCGCTCGCTTGCGCACTGTAGGTTGCGCGTGGTGCTTATATATATATATATATATATATATATATATATATATATATATATATATATATATATATATATATATATATAAATATATATATATATATTCTATAATAGTGTGCTCACAACATATACGTTTTATGTCTGTGTGCCCACAATGCGAACTGATCCGCGACGGGCTTTCTATTCCAATTTGAATTTAGATTTGTTTTCAAAATACTTTTGTGATTGCGAGATTTCTTTTTATGAAGAATTGTATTAGCAATTTTTATTGTGTTTAATGAGTAAATTAAATTTTTTGATTAATAATAAATTTTTATATCAACAATATTGAGAACGATCCATATCGATCGATTTAATTGAAAAAAAAAATTTTCATCTATTTTAATGATAAAGTGCATATGCTAACACTAAAAAATATGATTTACCAAACGAATAGATTTGCGCATTTTGAAGTGGACGTAATTAGCGGTCATTAACTGGTAAAAATTATCTTCCAAAGACAAGTTGATTGAAGTTAGGAATGTTGCTATTGTTTATTTTGAGTTTATTGTGAAATATTATGGTAATATATTTCCGATTTATTGAGAAAAATCAAAATATGACTAAAAAATTTTTAAAAAAGCAAATAAAATACCAAAAAAGTGGTTTTTAATTTTCTTGGGTTAGAATCACCACCCGAAAAAAAACTGAAAGAATTCTGCAATTAGAAAATCTATTAGACCGAGAAAAAATTTTTTCATAGATAACTAAAAAATTAACACTATTTGACAATATTTTTAAGTAATTAAAGTCGATTTTGAGGTTATGTTTGCTTACTATACCACTAAAAACGAATCCCCGAAGATTTTTCTTAAAAAAAAAACAACAGTGTCGTCTAGGGACGCCCGAAAGAAGCGAAGCTCTGTATAAAGCGTAGGAACTAAGAGTTAAAAAAAATAATGAAAAACATACGTGAGGGAAAAAAATTAAGACTTAAGAAAAAATTTAAAAAAATAAATATTTTGGAAAATGAAAAAATTACATTTAAAATAAAATACACGCCCAAAGACGCAAGGCTATAGCGGAGCTCTCTTCACGATTAGAAGAAGAAAAAAAGAGAGCTCCACTGTAGCCTTGCGTTTTTGGGCGTGTATTTTATTTTAAATGTAATTTTTTTATTTTCCAAAATATTTATTTTTTTAAATTTTTTCTTAAGTCTTAATTTTTTTCCCTCACGTATGTTTTTCATTATTTTTTTTAACTCTTAGTTCCTACGCTTTATACAGAGCTTCGCTTCTTTCGGGCGTCCCTAGACGGCACTGTTGTTTTTTTATGTCCTGCAATTAGTAAAAATGTTAAAATAATTTGAATACTGTAATTTTTGCATGATAAAAATTAGTAATTAGTCTTATGTACGAAGTTTTAACATACAATAATAGAATCATTCATAAATTTGTATGTTCATCAGAAGTACTTTCAGTAATTTGTACACCACTATCCTCATTTTTATATTGTACCAAAGTAACTATTGGTTGATGGTAACTAAATTATGGTACAAATGTTTTCAATTCTATTCTTATAGAATTACAATTCACACGATTAATTCACAATCGAAAAAAGCGGGATAAACGAAACAGCACATTGCAACAAATATTCAAGAGAAAGAGATAGAAAGCGATGACTGATATAAGTGAGAGAGAGACAGAAGGCCACGCACACTGAGTTAGGGAGAATTGGGGATGGGAGGCAGTGTGCACGTACTGGCACGATATGTATACACGCGTGCCGCAACTGCCACTTTGTATACCTATATATATCGTGTAACGCTTTTAAAATCTGACGCTCAGCACGGATAGAGTGGCTACGCGGCGAGCGCCCAGAACGTCCGTATAAAAGCTTCGCTTCAAAAAGTTTTACCGTTTCGTGTGTTATCGTAGTTCTATAATAAAACCCGAGAAATGAAAAGAACTTTTTTAATAAAAAAAAAACGTTTTTTTTTTGAGGTCACGTCAGTAGGATAATTACATTTCGGAATCGAAAGAATCTGAAAAATTCTCTTTTTTATCTTTTTTTGAATTTGGCTAGAGCATTAACATGGATTTTATAATGTTTTCCTAAAAATTCACATAGGGTTTTTATGTAGATATCTACGTGGGTAATCCAAATGGCTTTTCACTTGAATTTTCACAGAATCTCTGTAAAATCAACGTGGGTTCTCACAAGAGTAATCTACATAGAAACAATCAAGAATTTCTTCGTTTTGGTAATCAAATAAAATAAAAATTATTAGAAATAACTTATATTTTGTATACCCACTACTATTCCTACTAATTACCGACTACTGTTATATAGTACTGTACTGTATACTACTATTCTATATTTTTTCATAAGTTTTTATTTAATTAAGTGACTTATGTTAAGCTAATCATTCTATCAAATGATCATGGCCATTTGCTTTTTCCAATATTTGACTTTGTTTGCTTAATAAATTCTGCTTGTCTATTATAATTCGAATATCATTATTCTACATCTTAAACTTGTTTTAAAAATTGACTATTAAGAGTTCATTTTTATTCAATCAAGGGTAGAAATTAATCGTAAAAATTATTTTTCATAACATCTTTCTATAATACGTTAATATTTTCAATGATAGTTATTCTGTAGGGATTGAATGATAGCCACAAAATTATCATGTATCAAATAATTCAAAGAATCATCGATCCACAAATTGTAATAAGTGATTTAATACGTTTTTCTCTATGCTATTGATTTTGCTACACGCATCTCTTTATCCAATAATTTACAACGTGATGCATTTATTTTCATTGTTCGATAAAATATACAATTTTTTACAGGAATATCATAGAAGTTTGGATGCAGAAGATGCAACTTTGACCAAACAACAATCAATTCATTCAAAACAATTTGATAAAAGAGGTTCTGATTCCATTCAACGTTCGGTGAATTTAATTAAAGGCAAAAGTATGCCAAGCTTAAGGTATGTTTCATATAATTAAATAGAATACTTTAATTGTTTACAGTTCTTGAAGTTTTCCTTGAAATCAAATAATTCGTAAAATGATACTTTGCTGTCAATAGCTAAAACGTCTTATCTACCAAAAAGTTTGTATCAAGAAAATTGAAATTTCATGAATATTATGTTGCAGTTATTATATTGCAGTTATTATACGTCAGTTGTGAATTACCTTAGAGTTTTTATGCATTTAGAAAATATTCAAAATAATTTTAATTATGGTATCAGATGCACAATGTATTTATCCATTCATACATCATAATAACTCAAATATTACAAAAAATGTAGATAGGATGTTTTAGCTTATGACGGCGGTACTGCAAAAAAATGCGAAAATTATTTATTTAACTTCGAAAATAGATCACAATCTGTATCCAAATGACCAATCATAATAAAACTGTAATTATTTTAAAGTTTTGTGCTTGAGGTTAGTTCCTGTGCTAAAGGTATGAGACTTTTTGCTATTCTTGTACACTATTTTTAGTCAAGACCATCTTACCAGGAGAGGTTATGACCTTCGGACCATAGATCTTGATAAAACTTTAGGATACGTTTTTAGGTACCAAAATATGCGTGAAATCACATCGATACGGTCTAACACTTCGAGAAACTGAAGTTATGGAACTAGAGTGAATTATTCTTTACCTTTAATTTTACTTATTTGATAAAAATTTTTAGCTATTTCTTTAGGTAAAGGGTACCCCCGTTAAGATAGTCAAATTTTCCCTGTTCCTGAAATTTTTGTTTGACCTTGTAACTTTGTTTTAGATCGAAAATAAATAGTTTTTGTCATATTTGCAGACCACGACCCCTCTCCCCCTGTCCACAGCATGAAAAAAATGACTCAATTTTTTTACTGAATTTGTATCTATGTCAATGGAGATAATATAATACAATACATGGCATAAGTGCTAACTTTATTTATAATCTTCAACACGATTGCAAATGCCATAAAATAATTGCTAATAATATGCGCTTTTTAACAGAAATATATTAAATATTGTAATATTAATATGAGACATGTAAACAAGATTTCAATGTACTCGCATGCTCACATTTTTTTACACAGTATAAAAATAGACCACATAACTCTCGCAAAAGTGTGACTTAAGTGCAGATTTAGATTACATAGTGTTAAAAATGTCAAAGTCAAGGTTTATATTATTAAATCATGATTCTGTTTGCATTGATAAGTATTACTTACGAAATATAAATTCATTAACTTATATGTAATCTAATATTTTGACCATACTTAATATAGCTGTACCCGTGAAATAACTTATTTATCAAAACATTTCCTTTTATTAAAGTAATATAATATTCAAAAGATTTTAAATATTACATTACTTAATCACATATAAAGTAGTCAAATATCAACAAAATCATGAAAGTGTTTAAATACCTAATCTAAAATGTGGATTCGTGCAAAAATATGATGCGAATGTTTGTAAATCTCATTTTTCTGACTTGATTGCATAATTTAATTCATGAATAAAGTTCTGGAATATAATTTCATAGTATACATAATAATACAAAGTCTGCAAATGAGCTAAAATCAGCCAAATATGGCGCACCTCCAGGATATATCTGAAAAAAATCAGGCAAGTACTTTTGAACAAAATACAAGTTTTTTCGCAAGAATTGGCCCTGTAGCGTATTTCCCGTAAAAATGGGAAGGGCTTTAATTTTTTTCCTTTCTTTTTAGGTTATATAGCATCATCCACTCTTTATGAAAAAATTCTACAAGATTCGTATACATTTAAACTATAAGCACGTTTTTCTTGTTTTTTTTTTTACTGACTAGATTCGGAGAAAAAAAATAAATAGTGAAAAAGTCATTTTTTTCATGTTGTGGTCAGGGGGAGGGGGGTCGTGGTCTGCAAATATGACAAAAACTATTTATTTTCGATCTAAACCAAAGTTACAAGGTCAAACATAAATTTCAGTAACAGAGCAAATTTGACTATCTTATCGGGGGACACCTTTTAGCCAACCTGAATTTCTGACGCGGTGAAAGCAGCAGCGATATATTTTAATAGTATGGATACTTATACTTAACTATGTATAGGTAAATATACTTAACTTTATTTATCTATTTTTTAACTTAAATTCAGCTGAATTTATCTATTTTCTAGCTTGCATTGAGCTAAATTCATCAATTCTTAGCTGATTATTACTTTAAATTTATATAAGTTCATTTATTTTTTAGCTAATATTTATTTTAAATGCAGTTAATTTCTTGAGAATTCGATAACCCCGTGTAAAAAAAGAGCCTGAAAAATATGATCACATCTTTGAAAAAAAGTGCCGCAGAAAAATTCCAAAAAAAGATTTTGAAGTTCTTTTAAAGAACTTTCAAATCGGTATATAAAATTATTTCTGAAATTTGTTGAATAAAAGACTCGTATAGGAAATAAGTAAATTAGTTTATTTTATTTAATACAACAATACAAAAGTAATTATTCGAGGGCACTCGCATTACAGAACCTATCGTAAGCTAAGGCAAGTTCCAACTGACTGATTCTTGCCAGAGGTACTATGCATAAGAGCGTACAAGCGATGTTCGCGCCATCTATTACATAAGTCTTTGTAGTGAGTTGCTAATAGTCCATTTCAACACTCCCCTACAACGCCACTACTAAGATTACTATCTAACGCTTCTAAAGTTTTTTTTTTGTTAATCTTTACAACGAAGAAACGCCGATTTTTAGTCTTAGTTTTACAAATCTTTCACCTGCTAATCCTTTAGTCATGATGTCAGCCAACTGATTTTCTGTTGCTATATAATCAACATTCATTACTTTATCTTCAACTAGACTTTTTATAAATGTATTTAACATCTATATGTTTTAATCTTTTATGCTCATACTTTGTCAGAAGTTTTATACAAGACTGATTGTCTTCATACATTACAAATGGTTGACAAGTTTTACCAAAATTTATTAAAAGTTTCTTTAACCACAGAAACTCAGTTGCTGCAAGCGCCAAAGCTATAAATTCAGCTTCAGTAGTCGATTGAGCTACTGTACTTTGTCGTCTTGTTCCCCAGCAAATTAAGTTGTTATTTAAATGAAAAATATATCCAGATGTGGATTTGCGATCAACGCCACTTCCCCAATCAGCATCGGCATAACCGGTTAACAAAAAAGTTCCCTCTTTACTAAAGTGTAAACCTAACGAAACGGTATTCTTAATGTAGCGCAATATTCGCTTAAGACCCTTCCAATGTATACTTCTTGGGTCACTTTGAAACCTACTGTAATAGTTTACCGCGAAGCACAGGTCCGGTCTAGTCGTCTGTGTCACGTACAATAAACAGCCTACCAATTTCCTGCACGGTTCGTTCGTGAGTCTAACACTGTCTTCATTAAAGTCAATTTTTGTTTCGATCGGTGTTTTTACCGGTTTAAAATCATACATATTGAATCGCTTCAGCATTTGTTCTAAATAGTTCGATTGACTTAAAAATATACCCTGATTAGTAAATTTTATATTAATTCCTAAGAATGTACTGAGTTTACCCATGTCTTTTATTCTAAACTTATTTTTTAGCTTTTCTTTTACGATTTCAATTTTAATTTTATCCTTACCAGCCAAGATAATATCATCTACGTATAGTAAGATAAACATATTTGCATTCTCCTTTTTACCGATATAAAGACATTTATCAGCTTCTGATTTTACAAAATTCAAGCTACTAATATATGTATCAAATGTGAAATTCCATTCTCGTGGAGCCTGTTTGAGTCCGTATAAAGTTTTATTTAGTTTGCAAACTTTTCCATTACTTACTTTTACACCGGGAGGCACATTCATATAGATATTCTCATGCAGGTCTCCATGCAAGAATGCATTTTCTACATCCAATTGATATGCTAAAAAATCTTTTTCTATTATCACCGCGAGTAAAACTCTGAGCGTGGTTAGACGTGCAACCGGCGCGTACGTTTCATCGTAGGCATAGCCCTTTATTTGGGCGCACCCTTTACAAACTAACCTAGCCTTGAATCTACTTACATTACCGTCACAGTCTCGTTTTAATTTAAAAATCTATTTACAATTAATCACGTTGACGCCAGTTGGTGCATCCACCAGTGTCCATGTGTCATTCCTTGCCAAAGATGCTAATTCGTCGTCTACTGCTTTTAACCATTCATGTTTATTTTTATTTTTCTTTATATCTTCTATGTCTTGAGGTACATCATCAACGTACGCCATTGCGTTGAAAGCCAGCACTGTATAATTTTCTAAATACTTTGGCCTTGTTCTTTCTCTGTTGCTCCTGCGAAGTGCGACCTCCGCTTGAGAATCGTCACAGGCTTCTTTTACAGGTTCTACTTCATCATTGGATTTTGAATCACTCTCCTCCTGTTTTTCATTTATGATTACTTCGTCCTTCGAAATTTTCAAGATATCATCAGGTTCTTCTGTCACTTTATTCCTTGGAAGCCAATCAAAGCTATCAGATAATTCAAATTCAAACTTTCTTTCATTAAACTCTACATCTCTTCCTAATAGTATCTTGTTATTTTCGACGCTCCATAGAAGATATCCATTTACGCAGTAGCCCATCATTAAACATTTTTCGGTTCGAGAATCAAACTTTCCAGCTACGAGTTCTTTTGGTACCTTAAGATACGCAGCACAACCAAACACCTTGAGTTTCTTATAATTTGGAGTCTTGCCATACCATAAGCTTGCTGGTACTTCATAGTCAAGCGCTGATGTCGGGCTCCTGTTTATCAGGTAAACAGCTGTGCGTACTGCTTCCGTCCAGAAAATTTTATCGACTTTACTGCCCAACAACATGCATCAAGACCTTTCTAAGATGCTTCTATTCATGCGCTCGGCAAGTCCGTTCTGTTGTGGCGTGTACCTGATTGTATATTCAAATTGTATTCCGTTCTTTTTGAAATATTCTTTCATTTCCAGCGAACTATATTCGCCACCATTGTCGCATCGAAAACGACTTATTTTTACGCCAAAGTGTGCTGTGGCCATAGCTGCATAAATCTTGAAATAGTGGAACGTTTCAGATTTTGCTTCCATCCCGTACGTTGCGGTGAAATGCGTATAGTCATCTGTAAACGAAACTACATAACGTTTTTTGTCGTAAGATGTCGGGCTGATCGGACCAAACACATCACTGTGTATCAACTGTAGCGGTCGCGTTGCTCTTTCCCGCGTTTGATCGTGTGGTAACTTAGCTAGCTTGCTTTCGATACAGATTTCACACCTACTAGATGGCTTATCAACATTTATTTCATTGCCCTTTTTAGACAATCTTCGTAAATAATCATGGCCTATATGACCTAGCCTTAGATGTCATATATCACTTTCACTTGAGTTTACACACATATTCGCAGAACCACGTACTTGAGTAAACTTTAACCTATAAAAATTTACTTTTTCATCCATCGGGGCCTCAGCAAGTTTTATCTGTCCTTTTACAATTGTTCCTTTATTATGTTCAAATATAACTTTAAATTTATTAACTTCTAGCTTACTAACAGATATTAAGTTATGTTCTAATCCTTCTACTAAAAGCACATCTTTTATTTTTATTAGATGTTGTTTTTCATTAATATCACTGTTCACAGTAAGCTCCCCTACAAAGTTTGCTTCTAATACTATTCCTGACTTTGCCACTTTTATTTTTACGGCCGTTTTTAATTCGACTTTCTTTTCTAGATATACATTTTTACATACTAAGTGTTCTGTAGCACCAGAGTCAAGATAAAAACTCAATTTGTCACACATGTCGCTTTCATTCCTTGCAGAAAAACAAAACGCATCCCTATAATCGCTATTATCTTTTTCATTCTTCGTTGTGAAGTTAGCTGATGAACTTGATTTATAGATACTTGCTTTTGATTTACAGTCTGCACGCTTATGACCACTTTTTCCGCAATCGTAGCAGGTGAATTTAAATTTCCCTTCCTTATTAGGTTTTCCAGCTTTGTTTGACTGCGCCGTAAACACATTTGACATATCTACACTATATCTGTTCTTCTTGCCACTATCCAAACGTTTGGCTTCTTCGTCTAACAAGCGACTCTTAACAAAACTTAAACTCAACTTGTCTGCAGTTAGCGTTTCAATGGCTGTAACAATATTTTCATATTCACTGGGCATGGTTAAGAGTAGGTGACACACAGCGTCGGTTTCTTCGAGTTTAGCTCCGGTCGATTTCAATTTACGGAACAACTTATCGAATTCTAAGAAATGATTTGACAACGTATCTTTTAACGCGTTAAATTTCATTGTTAATAATTTTTTTCGCACTAGCAATGCCTTTCCGTTCAAACGTGTTCATTAAAGATTGCCAGATATCAAATGCAGTTTTCTGGTCTTTTACATACTCCAAGTGGCTATCCGCAATACGCTGAATGATTTGCAAACGAAATTTTTTATCTTTTTTATTCCAGTTCTCAAGTAGCTTTTCCTTTGCTGTCTTTTCTTCAAGTTTGTCTGTATTTAAAAATATAACTTGTTCTGTGAGTGGTTTTTCCACTAATTCGGCTAATTCCAGCTCGATTAGCAATGTCTCTATGCGAAATTTCCAGTTTGGAAAATTCGTTCCGTCGAACAAGGGTATTCTATACTTTTCGACTTGGTCGACCATTTTTTAGTTTGCCTTTTTACACTCGAGTAGCACTACGACTTTCCAGCAAAATTATTTGCCACTTCCAATAAATCTTAATTACTTAATTTCCTTGTTATGAGCACTGGGCCCATAACCTATTGAATAAAAGACTCGTATAGGAAATAAGTAAATTAGTTTATTCTATTTAATAAAACAATACAAAAGTAATTATTCGAGGGCACTCGCATTACAAACCCTATCGTAAGCTAAGGCAAGTTCTGACTGACTGATTCTTGCCAGAGGTACTATGCATAAGAGCGTACAAGCGATGTTCGCGCCATCTATTACATAAATCTTTGTAGTGATTTGCTAATAGTCTATTTCAAAAAAATTATCATGCTCATAAAGTGACTTGTAAATAAACATTTTTTGCCAATTTTTTTAATCATAGATCTACTCAGACAGTTTATTGGTTAAAGTATAAAAAGATCTAAAGAAAAATATATTCTTAAGTATTCTGAAAGAGCTCTAATTATCTTATTTGAAAATTTTCTACAATGATTTTCCGTAAAGTTGAAATTGGCAATAAATTGGCAAAAAACAGCGGAAACCCCAAACTCTAAAGCTTCATAACTTTACGGAAAATCATTGTCAAAAATTAAAAAAAAAAAAAAAAATTGAAGCTTTTTCAGAGTAGATAGATAGATGGATAGATACATTTTTATGTTGTAATATCTATTACAAAAAGAACGTGTATACATTTTTATGTTGTAACATCTATTACAAAAAGAACGTGTAATACACAATTAAATTAAAATAACATAAAATACATAAATAATATTGCACGGTATAAATAGAATTGCACAGTATCATATCAAAGTCTTAGGAGATAATAAAAATGATAATCCTATATAAGTAAATCGATGAATTGAATTAAAAGTAATATCACAGACAGGAAACCAAACAAAAATGAATATACGCAATAAATAAGGATGAAAATATGCTGAAAGTCAGTCTCAAATACCTATTAGTCAAAATGAATTACATTAAAATCAAGCGTATATGGAGTGCAGTAAAGATATTAGCAATATATTATTCATTATAGAAAAAAAATATATTATACAATAATATGTAAGTCATGCAAATAAAAATAAGTTCACCCACTTCGCATTCACGCCAATAAATACACTCATATCTCGAATCTAAAAAAAAGGGATGTCACATGAATGAAGAAATTAACACATATAATATAGTCCGAAAAAAATACTGCTTAATCTAGGTCAAGTAAATACCTTCTCAGACCTTTAAACCTGCTGAGTGATAAAAGATGTTTAATATCAGCAGGCAGAAAGTTTGAAAAATGCGCACCTTTAACTTGAAATAAATTCCTACCAGGCTTAGTGCACATGAAGGGCACTGCAAGATCTTTAATCTCACCCCTAGCAACCGCTCTGGATATATATCTAGTGAAGAGATCCACTAGATATTCGAGCATTCATACCAGCCGATATAACACATATCAGCTGATCCAAAGCATAACTATAGGGCGAGATATGATCACCCATCCACACGCTTAATACATATCTCACACATGAATTTTGCATTGTCTGTAGTCGTCTTCGTAGCTCCTGTGAAGCATTGAGCAGAACCACCCAACAGTAATCAAGATGTGAAAACAGCAGGGCAGTTACGAGTTGTTTACACAGAGCCTAAGGGGTACAGAGACAGAAAAATCGCTGGCTATACATCACTCTATTGGATTTTTTTAACCGATTTAAAAAAGGAAAAGCTTATATAATTTAACGTGTATGTTTCTTTTATGTTTGTTCACGCTAACTCTTGAATGGATTATTCGATTTCAAAAAACTTTTTTCTTATCTGATAGAGAATGTATCCAGAAAGGTCCCATACATATTCTTTATGTCCTCGAAGGCCGTATTCGTGTCAGTATGTAAAGAGCATGCTAAATTTGTATGGGCATCCCATATGTCTCAGACACGCTCCTCGACTTATTGCAAGAATTATATGTCTTCCTGAGACATATTGAGACTCAATATGTCTCAGGAGAAATCAATATGGCATCACCGATCCTACTATGTTTCGTTCAATATGTCAAAGAGCAATCATATTGAACGTAGGTTAGTGGAAAAAAAATGACTCGCGCTTCGACAGCAGCTATACTCATTACAAAATGTCAATCTAAGAAACAAAAGAAAAAATCAATAGAACTAAAATTTAATTTTAAAAGTATTGAAAAAAAGATTAATATTTTCAACTAATAAGTTATATTTCCTCATACGGCCTACTTCGGACATAAAATCATCTATGTCCTTTGGCCGTTTATTCAGGTGGAATCTGAATCTCGAACAATGTTTGCCGCTTGAGTAGAAATCTACCTCGGGCGCGCTTCGCGCGCCCTCGGCAATTTCAACTCAAGCGACAAACATTGTCCTCGATTCATATTCCACCTGAATACGGCCAAAGGACATATATAACTAATAAGTATCAGGCTAAAACTCGGTTAGTACAAGCCAACTATCTTAAGAAAAAAATTACTTCATTTGTGCAAGAAACTTTTTTTATCTGATGGAGGATGTTCCAAAAAGGTCTTATACGTGTTCTATAATTATTAGATCAATAATCGGTTAGTACGAGCCAATTATCCTGAAAATTACTTGAGAAAAAAATTACTTTGTTTGTGCATAAAAAAAATTTTATTCGTGCATAGTTATGAAAGAAATTGATTTGGAAATCTCTGAAAGAGATTGATTGATTTGGATAAAATTTTTTTTATATGAACAAGGATGTATTAAAAAAAGTAGCGAAAAATTTGTATCAGTACTATGCTCTTTCAGCGAGAAAATTCACTAAAAAGTAGGAAATTAAAATTTTTTATAAAAAGCGACTTGAAAAAAAATACTAATAAAAAATTTTTTAAAAGAAAAACCGATCTCGAAGAGCAAAATTTATACATATATTGCTATAAAAAACTTTTTTAGAACAAAAAGACCATCTTCAAAACCGCAATTTATAAATATATTGCTGTAAAAAGAAAAAAATATTACCTTTTGATCAATCCAATATTCAAATTTAATTTTTAGAAGTCAGCGCCGACATATTAATCAATTAATTGTTCAAATTTAATTTGATAATTTATTAAAATCTTGGTGCCGACTTCTAAAAACTAAATTTGAATAATTGATTGATTAAAACGTATTAATGTTTTTTTATAGTAATATATTTCTAAATTTTAGTTTTGAAATCGGTTTTTTTTTTCTGAAAGAATTTTTTTTTTCCGAAATACATGAGATAACCGTATCTCTCTTACGCCGCATCTGTGACGATTCTCCATCTATCCATGGAAACTTATTCTTACTAGGCTTTAACGTTTTCAACGGCGCCAAATTCTCAATTGCAGTAGTGAGATTGAAAAAGACAACCACGTGCAAATTCTAGGTCTACTCTGTCAATCATAAACGGCGACCAATCACAGCCGGTAAGTTTATCGCAAAACATGATTGGATAAATATATTTATAGTTTCTATATATAATCGGTTTTTAATTTAATGTGATAGTATTGCAAGGCAAGTATACGTCGATCAAGTTATGCCGTCTGTAAAAGCTCACCGGTAGGTCCCGTACGTAAGGCACCACGTCATTGTTGTTAATTAAGATCAGGTCGATTTACATGTGAGATGTTGGAGTATGGTGCAAGGCACCGTGCTAATCCAACCGTAACGAAATCTCAGCCGACAACTTACTAAGAAACTGAGCATTACTGCACTCTTTAAATCGGTATCCAAGTCCCAAATTATAATTTCATAAGAATAGTCTGGACTAAAATTTCTTAAATCATTTAGTAAATTGGAATTTCTAAACAAGAAATAGCAGGAGGATAATAAATACTAGAAACTAGCAGAGGTTCGGAGCCGCCGACTTACACAGAACGCTAATTATATTTGGGCACCTCCAGCTCGCCGCTACTATTACTAGTTTACCTCTCCGTAATGGCTACAATAGTGCAGTTTAGATTATATACAAGGTAACTTCTCCACTACACAAGTTTCATTCCTGTCTGTACACTTTGTACCCCCTTATACGAATGACGTCACCCAATATAGATTAAACTAGCCAGGTATTAGCAGCTCCAAATATGTCATACGTAGGATCACCACTTAGAAGCTCACGCACTTGCCCAATGTGCACTCTTACTAAGGTCAATTCACACAGCACGCGTGCATTTCGACTGTCCTTCTTCTTTGACTCACGAAAGAGGACTGGCGCTCAGTGGGTAATATTAAAAAAATTTCAGCCAAATAACAATTTTTACAGTACAGTAGCAATTTGTTTTTTATTCTTCACCAAAAATGATAAACTTTATAATTCCGGTAAGGTAATTTTGGTAACTATCAGACTTTCTATCCCATACATTCATATACCATTAAACCCATATACCTATATAATCACAAAGCCTTGAGCCCATATACCAATACACCCATGTACCCATATATCAATATACCAATGAACCTATATACCCATAAACTCAAACACCCATAAACCTATACATCCATAAACTCATATACCCATAAACCTATACACCCATAAACCCATAAATCCATGTACCAATAAAATCCTACACCCATAAACCCATAAATTCATACACTTATAGATTCATATACCCATAAACTCATATAACCATTAACTTACGTACCCATAAACTCGTACACTCATAAACTACCCGTGAAAACATATACTTATAAACCCATACACCTATACATCCATGAAAACATACCAGTTAACCCATAAACCCATTTACCCATAAGAACATACCCGTGGACCTATACGCCCATAAACCCACGTACCCATAAACCCATATATCCATTGACCCATATATACATCAATCTATATACCTATAAACCCACATACCCATGAACCCATAAACCTGTACACCCATAAGCCCATCAACTCATTAACCCATATACCCATACTATGGGTATATAGGAATATGGGTACATGGGTTTTTGGGAATATGGGTTAATTAGTGTATGGGTACATAGATTTATAGATATATTGATTTATGGGTGTATCAGTTCAACGGTAAATGGGTTCCAGGGTGTATGGGTTTGTAGGTATGTGGTTCTATGGATGTATAGGTTTCAAGGACTATGGGTATATGGGTTAATGGGTCAAAGGGTGTATGGGTTTACTAGTGTACAGGAACATGTATTTAAAGGCATGTGGTTTTCTGGTAATATAGGTTTATGGGTATGTAGGTTTATGAGTATATGAGTTTATGTATGTATGGGTTTATACGTATGTTGGTTTATAAGTTTCTGGGTATGTGGATTTATGGGTACATTCACTCCTGAACCCATATATCAATATATGTATATGGGTATACCCATATACATATATTGATATATGGGTTCAAGAGTATTGGTTTTGATAAGTGACAGAGTTCAGGAGTATACGGGTACATAGATTTGAAAGTATATAGGTATATGGGTAAATGGGGCGCGGGTTTGTGGGTTTATGGGTGTATAGGTTTATAAATTCATGAATATAGTGGTTTAAAGGTATATGGCTTCCAGGGTATATGGGTTTATCAGTTCATGGATTCATGGGTTTCTGGATGTATGGGTATCAGGATTTATGGGATGGGGGGTCCATGGATATATTAATGTATGTACGGGTTAATGGGTATGTAGGTTCATGAGTTTATGGATATGCGGATTCATGAGTATATGTATTAATGAGTATATGGGTTTATAGGTTTACGGGTGTGTTAGTTTATGCGCATGTGAGTTTATGGGTGTATATATTTATGTGCATATGAGTTTATGGGTACATGCGTTGGAGGGTATATGTTTTTTCAAGTATATAGATTTTTGAGTACATAGGTGCATGAGTAAGTGAGTATATATGATTATGGATATATAAGTAAATGGGTAGATGGGTACATGGATTAAATTAAATTTTATAGTTTTAGAGGTTCGTGGGTTTATGGGTTTATGGGTATGTGGGTTTATGGATATAGGATTATATGGATTTATAGGTATAAGGGTTCATCAGTATATAGATTTATGGATTGAGATATTTATGTGTTTATGAATTGATGGGTACGTGGGCTCATGAGATTATGGGTTTGTAGGCTTATGAGTAAACAAGTTTAAGGGTGTATGTTTTCATGGGTATGAAAGTTAACAAGTATATGAATATATGGATTCAGAAGCATTAGGGTTTATGGGTGCATAAGTATATGGGTTTATGGGTACATGGATTTATAAGTATATGGGTTGATGGGTATATAGATTTATGGATGCAGAAGTTTATGGGGTCTTGGGTTCATGGGTTAATGGGTTTGTCAGTTTATAAGTTTATGAGTATGTGGGTTCAATCGTATATGGTTTCATTGGTATATAAATTTATATGTTTATAAATATATACGTTTATAGATATTTAGGTTCATAGGTGTATGTGCATATAGATTTATTGGTGTATATTTTTGATTTATCAAAGCCAGTTGCCCAGTCAGAGTTCAGTGCTATAAGTTGTTAAATAACAAAAGTATACGAACAAGTGGTAAAAGGTTCTACATCTAAAGCTGTTAAAAAATAACTTGAATCGACTTCCCCAAATAGTGCTGATCTTGATATAACTTTCTCAAGATGTTGCAGAAATTGAACATCGAATTTGGAAATGTATCTGTCGAGTGGGTCAGGACTTTGAATGATAGAAGATAATTCAATGTAGAGTGATCAAGTTAGTCTCATTCGAAAGAAGCACATACTCTGTAAAGAAATATACTAATATACTAGTATAATTCTATACACCGGCTGCATATTAATTTCATGTAAGTGTATAATTCTAATTATTATTACATATTTAGATATAAATTATATTTATAAATTTTAATATTAATCAAAATATAAATTTTAAATCTAGATTTTCTTCCTTAATTTTGAATTTGAATTATAAAATATAAAATGATTACTCCATATTAAATATTATTTCTTAGTTTCCAGCTGATTTAAGGTTAGTACGAGTGATTCTAACAACCATCAGAGTAACAAGTAACTATGTATTTGTTGATTCTTACAACAAATACATAGTTTCATTGGTTCATAAAGGTGAGTACTGACAAAACATCTTATAATGAGAAAGATTATTTTTATTGATTATTTTAATAACATATCTTTTTGCATTTCAGCTTTATTCAGTCGATAACAAGGTTCTCTTGTCTGATATCTCTTTTTTATATTGTTAGCTAATATAAATAAGAAATACCAGGGAAGAATTATTTTATGAAAGATAAGTATAGCATTGATAACTTTAAGATATAATAATTAAAAACTTTAAAGCTGTTTTTCTCGAATATTGAATTTTAAAAATTTTAGGTGCTGCCCCGTAAGATTTGAGCTTAAACGCTGGATGAATTTGACTTTTCCAAACTAATTTAACTTCAGTATTAGCATCATTCTCGCGTGAATGGAGGGTTTTGAAATCGAATGACAAGAAGTTGTTAAAAAACCCAAAAATAAGGTAAAAAATGTTTGTAATAGGATGCCAATGATGGAGCAAATAATATATTTAAAAATAAGGCTTCAAATGACTTTCCATCAATATTCTTTTATTTACGCAAATTATTATTTTTGCAACGTTTCGGCCGTCTTAGATAATAATATCTCGGCCCTCTTCAGGCAAGAGTACATGATATCGCAAAGGTGATATAGCGAATACCAATTCGCCATACCACCAATATTTATCTAGATTACTCTAAAAAGTTTTATATAGATATTTTATCTCTATTTATATTTTAATCTAAATAGTGTAGGCGCCAGGTAGGTTCCCGTAGCCTTTTCAATTCTAATGGATACACCCAAGTTTTTCTGAAGTATTTTCGCCCGCTAAATCTGAATTTTGATGGTGGATCGTCGAAAAAATGGCAGATAATTAATTATTAACAAATTTTAATAACAAAAAGAAATTTTCATTTTTTCGATCTGGAGAAAATTTTTTCATATTTTTTAGCATATTTAGAATGATGCATCTATGAAGGTAGTTGGAAAGATTGAAGGTACAAATTAAGGTATGGATACGCAATTACTAGTCTTATTAAACATAATTTTGTTAATATTTTAAACGTTATTTTCAATATAAATACGCCAGTAATAATTAAATAATTGATTACTTATTATTATATAAATATAAGAAACTGTTAAAAAAATAGTTTTGGTGAAAAAAGCCAAAAAAGTGTAATTGTTTGAAGCGGGCTTAACTTTATTCACGGTCGCCAGGTAATATTTTGTAACGTTCCTACCAATTATTTTGATTTAATTATTTATTTATGAATGACAATTCGTTTTAGAGAATCGTTACAAGCTAGCGCGCCATGCCTAGCTTGTGCAGACTCTTTGTGTGTCTTTGTTGTTTTGTTAAAGTCGTTTATAGCTAGGACACCTTGCCTAGCTATAGCAGACATTTTTATTGAAAAATTATTAGTAATTTTTTAGAGTATTAAGTGAAAAGCCCGTTGTTGTTAAGGACCAAATGCCTTAACATTCAGGGCTTAACACTGGGTTAATAGGATAAGGAATCTCTTTGCTTGGATAAGCTCTTTATTTAAAACATACAAAATTATCAGTAAGCGATTACAATAAGGCACATTAACACGTGTCAAGTCTGCCTTGCTTAAGACAATGCGTTGGCCTATCGCCCGTTGCTGCCTTAAGCAAAGTATGACTATCCCGTGAGAGAGCTGATCCAAGAGTGACGAGAGTCACGAGCTCCTCGCACTGCATGCATCAGCTCTCTTAGGTCTCTCTCCCACTCTTTTAACTTAGTAGAAGAGAGGGAGAGTCGCCGTATATTTTCAGCGGTACTTACACATGCAAGCGTGTATACGTACATACGCGCGCTTGCATGTTCAACCACTTTGGTCTTTTTGGGTGTTTGCGCGCGCATCTTCCAGTATCGTACAGTTTAAGGGCCGTACATACTCGGGCGCTCACAATTTTAATTACCGAATTTTAATTTACTTCATTAATTTAATCTATTACATGCATATACAAGGTGCATACAGCAATATTATAAAAGAAAATTACATTTATCGACGATCTCCTCCAGTGCAATACTCTTGGAGATGTGATAGTTTATAATTTTCTTTACGTGTGGAACAGAGGATAATATGATAAAAGTTATTATCGACGACTCCATTGAGTGCAATACTCTAAAGAGTGCGATAATAAGCTTTTTTAGTATTATGAGATATGTAGAAAAGTGTTTAAATCGATGACATCTTTGAGTGCAATACTCTTAGATGTGCGATAAATAACACTTTTATTTAATGCAAAATGAATAAAGAAATTATTATCGACGACATATCCGAGTGCAATACTCTTCAATGAGCGATGATTAATTTCTTTAGTACTTCTATGAAAAATAATAAATGAGATGAGATGAGTTATACTTTTCTCAATAACTTTTTGAACACAGTCTCATTTAAATTTGAAATACTTATTCTTTTTATTAAAAAATTAAGAAAATATATATTTTACAAAGACTTAAAAGTTACATAGTGCTTTAATACAGAATGCTAAATCTTATACTTCTGACAATATAAGATCGAATGAATATAGTATCCATGTTAGATGTTACATGGTCGAACATCTAAAAGATAATGAGAGAGCTTGTTTGGATTCACGCTCTTTTATATTATTTCATAAACCTTCTATGAGGTTCTATTTCTTATTGAAGAATTATATTTTAGGAAATAGAATGTTCCATAACATTTATTTTATATGTTTACAAAAGAAGCATTTAATTAAGAGCAGGCCGGATTCGCTGTCCTTGTCTATTTGAGATTTTTGTTATTTACTCAAGTATTAATCGGTGTTTCTGCAAATTGAAGGTTAAGCGCAACAGATATTATTATTACAAATATTTATGCTCAAAAAGAAAAAAAATCTATCGCTTTGTTTTTGAGAAAAGTAAGTAACGCGAAAATATTATAAACATAAACTTTTAGTTTGGCGTTACTTACTTTTCTCAAAAACAAAGCGGTAGATTTTTTTTTCTTGTGCATAGATGTTCATAATAGTAATATCTATTGCGCTCAACCTTTAATTTGAAGATACACCAATTAATACTTGCGTAAATAACAAACAACTCCATTGCTACTTGGTCGGTATCAGGTTCTACTCCGGCCTACCGTTAAGATAAATATATTAGTAAAAGAAACATTCTATTTCCTTTACATTTCAAAAGACTATTTTTTATAGTTAATTTTATTATTTATTAATTAAAAAAGCTAATTTTTTAATTTATATCTTTAAACTTTAAATGGAGTAATCATTTTTATACATATTATATAAATAGAATGTTCTATTTATATATACACAATTATTTTAGAAAGTTACATTTTATTATTAACAATTTAATATTGATAATACTTCTTCTTAAAAAGAATAGAACATTCTATTTTCATAATCATTTTACTATATCTATATATATATATATATATATTTTGAGTTATCTTATCGGCCTCAGTAGGTAACTATGAAGTCCTACTTATACTTTTAATGTAATTTAAATTTCTTATGACCAAAAATTATTCTATCTTTTAAATAATATAGTCATTCTTATGATATATTTATATTAAATCAAATAATTATACCCAAAATTGATATGAGCCGTTACATGTTGTTAAAATTTATTAACAAATTGCCAACCAATAACCATTTTCTACACAATTCACTATCGAAATTCAAATTAAGTAGAAAAAATACATTTAAAAACCTTTAATATAGCCTGTCGAATGGAACATAGAAACATACCTTAATATTCGGTGGCACATAATGTTTGATCGCAGTTTTAGGTTCAAATACGTATCGTATGCTTGAAAATTACATATTTATACAGGTGATACGTTAAAATTAAAAATTACGTATTATTAGCATTAAATACATATAATGAATCCGTATCTCATGCATAAATATCGATGAAAAATACTTATTACAATAACAAAAAATACACATATTGGGCATGTATATAAATGAAAATTACGTATTTCGATCACAAGATCTTTGCAAGATACGTATTTTGTGGCAGGATTACGTGTTCTGACTACGAAGAGATACGTATACCTCATAGATACGTATCTTTTGTTCCAAATCACGTAATTGTACCGATGATACGTATTAAAGCCCAAAACTGCGATCGTGAATCACGCATTTTTTGCATTAAATACGTACTTTTGACATGTGTATGGCCTATAATTATGTATTTTGAATAAGAACCCTGACTTGTACATACGTATCTAGTGCTCGAAATTCCTAAGTGTAAACTTATTCCTAGAATCAATACGTATTCAACCCTGAAATTCGAATAGAAAATTAGGTATTATGCGCATGAAATACGTATTAAAAATACATATATCTGGCGCAAGTATTTATAAAAATTACTTATTCTAATCGGAAGATGTGTTCAGGATAGCTATTATGTTGAAAAAATTCCTGGCCAGGTACCTCTGACTCCTGGCCAGGTACCTCTGACTTTTTTTCTAAAGAAAAATTAGTGTATGTGCTAACAATATCGCGCGGCTCTTACAAAATCCGATCTCATTGGGTATCAATTGATTGTTGGTCACAAAAATGTGACTGACCATCGATCGGCAGTCAAAGATTTCGGTATGGTGTATCAGATGGGCTAGCCTGATGTAATGTGTTAAACGGTTCCGGGCTAAAATCTATCTGATAGTATCATATGAAAAAAGTTGATTATATAGAAGATGACAATATCCTCTAAATAATTAACTTTTTTCTTAAAAAAAAAAAAAAAAAAATATTGAAAAAATTACGTACCTTTATTACGGAACCTGTCTTGTAGATACGTATATTGTGCGAGAAATTACGAACTTCTAGTATAGAATAAGTATCATCACTTGATTAATTCATTATTGAACCTAGCTTTATTACGTATGCTTCCTTGGAATACGTATTCAAACTACGTATCATCCATATCAAATACGTATCTCATAATACGTAGCAAATTTGAACGCTTTGTCACGTATGGAATACGTAATTTTGTTACGTACATAATCCATTTTTTATACTTAAATTTCGAATTAACATAATTATGGTATTTACTTTTAATTTCAGTTCGTGTGGAGGTAATCCTTCTCTTATGTTATTTAACATTTCTATTGAATAATTCAAATGAATATTATCATCCGTTTGATCTACACCTTTGTAAAACAAATATAAATAGTTATTAATCTTGAAAGTTATATAAATTTAAACATGAATATTAATATCAATTAATTTTAAAAGTTGTATAAATCAATACTATTAAAGGTTTATAATGTAAGGTGGTGTGGAAATCTGAATCCTCAACACTATATGCTTATTTTCATTTTAATACAATAAAATATTTATAATATGAACAAATTATTAAAAATCATTATGTTTTCAACAAATGAATTAATTATAGTGTTGAGGAATTGTAATAGAATTAATTTAAATTTATATTTATTAATTTCAGATAAACTATGTAAAAAATGGTAATAAGATATCTGATGAGGCACATGTTTTTCATTTTAAATATTATAAATTGTAATTTTATTCAACTACTTTCGAGTTTTCAACAAAAAAAAAATTAAAATTTTTATATTTTCATGTAATATTATACATAAATAAAATATAATAAAAAAATATAAAACTATATTATGCAGTATTTGATGGTTCTAAAAGGTTGTGGGGGGATTGGGGGGCAAGAGGGGGTTAGTGGGGGTCTATGGGGGGGATGTGGGGGAATGTGGGGGGCGTGGGGGGGGGGGTGATGATCGATAAAATAACATAAATTTACGTTATTTAATTAATAAAAATCATGTGGGGGCTGTGGGGGGCGTGGGGGGGATGTGGGGGGGCACCGACTGAATTTTGGTTCATATAACTATATAATATAGGGAGATATATATATATAGCGCTCCTTCAAACATTATTGTCTCTGATATTCGCACATCAAATATCATATTAAATTAGATACAAAATACTAACTTCTTATTTTTTTTTTTAAATTAATGATTAGGAAAGAATTTCCAAAAATTTAATATTCATTACAAATGTTTTTTCTGTTACTAGACTTTACAATAAAGTTATGAGTATAGGTTGTTAAGCATGTAAACAATCAAATTCGAATCAAAATTATTTGAATAATTCAAATATTTTTTTTTCAAATTTCTTCAACTAAAATTTATTTCTAGGAAAATGATGACAATATGGCTGATTCCATTCGGATTCATGCAGGCCGTCACGGATCGAATTTTTTTTTGTCTGAAAACTGTGTGAATGTTTTCTAATACTCAAGAAAAAATGGCTTAAAAAAACTTTTTCACGATGCTATAGCATATTTTGTGTTGAATGTTAAAATGAAAGGTAAAAAAATGCAAATGAACCTCCATATTCAAAATGCTGTATCTCTGTCAATTTTTGACTTTTCAAGGCATATTTTTTTTTAAATGTGAGGAATTCAGCCAACTTTTACGTCACATTATTATTTCATAGATAAAAATTAATGCCGTCGAGCTATTAATGAAAAACCAAAAAAAAATATTTTTTTTCAACGTGATTTTCTCAAAAACTAAGACCATTAAGACCATGTCCTCTTCTAATATTTGTGCTCTTTCGCTATTTGTTCACTTTTTAATTTATTAATATATTGTTAGTGTTTAAAAAGATTTTGAAAATGACCCATTGGTCAACTTTTTTGGTCTATTTGAACAAAAGTTATAGCAATTTTAAGTTTAAAAATATGTTTAAAAAGAAAAATAAATTCTCATTTATTTAATTTGTATTCCGCGCCTGCGAGTAGAATTCAATTTGAAAGTAGTTTGTGCATGCTTCCGCTAGGTAGCGAAGTCGCGGTCCCAGCGTACTCATTAGCAATACAGCGCATCACTGTATATAAGAAGAGATCGAATTGAATAACAAATCGTCTAACTTTCATTATCTTTTTTTCGCTTCAATAAAAGATTTTGAGTTAATTACAATGGCATCATTGGCTAAGATAAAATGCAAGGACTTGAAAAAGGCACACGAAAGCTATCTACTATTCCTCTAAAAACCCATTCTGAGAATTGGGCCAAATAACGGAATCTTTGCAGCGCTTGTATCCTAAAATTTTGTCATCTAAAGAAGATAGAGTTTGCGTTGGATGTTATAAATTATTTTTAAAAGATGTGAAGAATGCTACACCTTCCACATCTAATTCAAGCAGTCAACAATCTTTAGAAGAAATTAATGACAGCGAGATTGTGGTGCATGAGCTTAACGAAACCGCAAATAATTTAAATTTGAAGGTTTCACCTATCAAGATGCCTGAAACTGTTAATGTAAAGATGCGAAAATCGTATGCCATTCGGAAGAGAAAGCAAATGAATGATGCATTTGATTCTCAAGTAGCTAGTAAAATGATGAAATTTTTTGATATAACGAATTTACCTGAATTGAGTGGACGCATTGAATGTAAGACACGAGATAAATGTCTCGAAAATATTAAAATTGCCTTAAAAAATTGTTTAAGTTTTTCCGAAAAAGTCCGACAATTAACCCTTATACCAACTAATTTCTCAAAAGAATATTTATTATCAGTTCTGCCAGACGTAACTACGTACATGATTGATCAAGCTCGCTCACATATGAATAATGAAGATGTTTATAAGAAGCCTGAAACTTATAGTGGCTATTCATTGGATAGGGAAATAATGTTAAAAGTCGAAGAGTATTATTTAAATTATTTTAATTGCTCTCGACAAAGTGCAAATAAAAATGATACAATATTCGTAAAAGAAAATGGTATCAAAACCAAAAAAGTTAAACGCTTTCTTACGTGAAGCATGAAACAAAAGTTTAAATTATTCAAAGAAGAAAATCCTACAATGATAAAGAAAATCGGCAAGTCAACATTCTATGCCTTGAGACCAAAATGGGCTATACCTCACCCACCCAATGATACGTGTCTTTGTATTTATTGCGAAAATTTGGAACTTATATTGATAGCTTTAAAAAACTATAAAACAAACAATAAACATGACATTTCAAAAATTGAATCAAATATATTTTCTTCTTTATTTTGCTCTAAGGATGATATGAAATGTGTGCTGGGAGACTGTGAAAAATGCCCAAATGAAGAAACTATTGATTTGGGAATCATTTCCTTGACGGAAGATCTTTATTAAGAAATAACTTATAGTGTTTGGCAAAAATCAGATTTACTTAATAAAACTAGTACCATTGAAAACTTCTTGATACAATTGAGAAAATATGCTCTCACCGTGAGTACTCATAAAATGATTAAAGAAATTCAACGTATTGCTATTCAAGAGGCAAAAATTTTAGTAAAAAAAAGCCAGTTTCAATTAGTCATTTACGTAGATTTTGCCGGAAATTGGACGGTCTCATTACAAAATGAAGTACAAAGCTATCACTGAAGCAAAAATCAAATATCCATATTTACATCGGTATGCTATTTTGGAAATGATTTGACGGTTAGTTATGTCACAGTTTGTGACTATACAAAACATAATTCTTCTCATGCTTTAATAGCTATAAATCAATTGCAGAGAATGTGAAGCAAAAACACATTCTGCAAGAATTAGAAGAAATCATAATAATTTTGGATAGCGTCACCAGTCATTTAAAAAATAGATACCAATTTTATGAGTTTCGAAATTCTAAAGAAAAAAGAAAATGTTTATTTTCTGCAACCGGGCATGGAAAAGATGCATGTCATGGAATAGGAGGCATAGTTAAACATTATGCCACAGTGCACAATTTGTCCAAGCAAAGTGCAGAATTTATTAGAAATGCAGAGGATTTTGCGACTCATGTCTGACTTTACACTCCATCTATCAATATTCTCTTTTTAAGCAAAGAAGAGTTAGAAGTTTTCCGACAAACAAAAAAAGTTGAATGGCAACAAAATGCAAAAGAAGTCAAGGAAATACGAAAATTCACTGTTGGAAAGCTGTACAAAATCTTGTGTTCACTTCTGGAATTTCATTGCATGAATGGGAAAATGTAAATTCATAAATCTAAATTGAATTAATAAAAATTTATTTATTCTTTTTGAACATATTTTTAAACTTAAAATTGCTATAACTTTTGTTCTAATTGACCAAAAAAGTTGACCAATGGCTCATTTTGAACGTCTTCTTAAACACTAACAATATATTGATGAATTAAAAAGTAAACGAATAGTGGAAGAGCACAATTATTGGAAGAGGACATGGTCTTAATACTCTATAATTGAAAAAAAATTGAATAAAATTAAAAAATTTCATTAAAAAAAAAAAAACGCAAAATAGCATATTCTGACCCACCCTAAAAGTTATTTTTTTGTATGTATAAAAACATATTAAAATTTAAAGGAAAAAAAATATAGTTTTTAAGAAAATCACGTAGAAAAAAAATCGTTTTTTTTTTGTTTTTCATTAATAGCTCGACAGCATTAATTTTTATCTATGAAATAATAATGTGATGTAAAAGTAGGCTAAATTCCTCACATTTTAAAGAAATACGCCTTGAAAAGTCAAAAATTGACGGAGATACATCATTTTGAATATGGAGATTTATTTTCATTTTTTCACCTTTCCTTTTAACATTTAACACAAAATATGCTATAGCATCGCGAAAAAATTTTTTTAAGCCGTATTCCGGGGTCTCCACATCTTTTCTTGAGTATCAGAACACATTCACATAGTTTTTAGCCAAAAAAAAATTCGATCCGTGACGGCCTGCATGAATCTGAATGGAATCAGCCATATACATAATAATATGTCAAACGTAATTGTTAATAAAATTTTCACTTTTGCTGTTTCATTGTTTATAGCTCTATCAAAAAGCATCAGAACAAAAAAAAATCATCAGTGTTGTATTTTTAATTTTTTTAAATTCTCTTCATTTCTGTTTGAATTTTTTAGTAATTATTAAGAAATATAAAATTGAAAAAAATTTTTTTAATTTGAAATTTTAACAAATTTTAAAAGGGAATAAGAATAGAATAAAAAAATATTTACTTTAATTTACTTTTTCTGATTTTTTTGTGTGACGTAGAACCAGAGATAATACTATTTGAATGAGCGCTTTCCATCTAAATTTTTTCTTGTGAATTTCTGATGGTAGACTGAGGTTAGTTGTCGGTAGGAGGATGTCAGCAAATCGTAAATAAGTTTACAAATAAAAGCCATGTCGTCACACTGCTTAGACTTAAAGTGTAGAACAGTCTTATGAATATTTTCCGTCATTGAATAATTGAAATTGCTGGTAGATATACTGAAAAACTAAATTCTAATATTTTAATATGCTTACAGTAAAATTAATTATTTTCAAATGATTTATATTTAGTGCTCAATTCAAAGTTTCAAGAAAAACATTGACTAAACTATAGTTTACCTATAGTTTGGAACAGCGATTATAATTCACATACGCACTATGCATTTTTTTAATATTTTTAAAAGATTATAAAAAAAATATTAATTATATTTTTGGCTATTATAGAGTTAAGTTTTAAATTTACATAAAAAAGATTATTATAATATGCAATTCCCATATTGAATATAATAATTATCATATAATACTGTGAGCTTTTATATGTACTATGATTATTTTAAATATTTATTCACATTTTCAACTATTTTCATTTACGTTACTATTTTTTATATTAATCAAATTAAGCTTTTTATATTTACAATTTATTATAATGTATAAAATATAATAAAAATAATAAATTTTGTTGAAATCAATAAAAGATCCTTATTTTTTAACGTCATAATTTCGATTGTTGATAAATAGTTTATTTGCTGACCTAAAAATTTGTTACTTATTTCAAGTAATTAACCCTTGTAGTATATGTATGATACTCATTGTACTACATGAAATAGTTAAGAGTTCCTTATGTTTTTCACCTATGATTTGACAATATTATAAAGATTCTTAATTGTCATTAATGATAAGCGATTTACCATATTTTTTTATAATAGTAAAGATTTTTGTTAATTACGTAAATCTTTTTTCATATTTTTTTATAACATGATACGATATAGCTTTATGAGTTTTGAAAATGAATTGTTTTGCATAACTTCTGTTAAGTAAGTTGCAAATGTATTTAGGAAGCCTACTCTTAACTCAAAACTTGCACTCATCTCCTTCATGAGTTACAAATTTGTATTGGGTAAACATATATATTTTTTATAAAGTTTTATTTATCCAATCATTACGAAATTTTAATGAATTAATTGTTTTTATATTTATTATCATTATATGCTTATTATTTAAACAATTTCTGCATGCTTCTAAGTAACTTAGTAAGTTGCGAATGTATTTAGGAGGTCTTCTCTTTACCCAAAACTACCATTATTCTACTTTATGAGTTGATAATTTGTTGTGCGTATACATATTTATTTAATCTAAAATGTATTTTGAAGCAAAGCGTGACGGAAAAATGTTCGTTTTATGAGAAGCAAGACTGTCACTAAACCAAAAGAAGTATTAACTTCTGTCGGCTAGTCCCAACGACTGCCACACCTGTTTTTTTTTTAATATTTTTTTTTTAATGTTCATTTAATTATGCAAATTCATAGTTTTAAACTATTTTTAAAAATTTATAACATAAGTAAAGTTATTAATGCTTTAATATCATTGATTATGTTTTATATTTTTAGATTTATTAGGAAATATTTAAAGTCAAATAGTCAAAAAACTATATTAATTAATCTATTAACAAATCTAAAAATAAAACAAATTAGGAATTGAGAAAGAAAATAACTTATGTAATTTTCAAATAATTTGTGTGATAAATTATAGTTAAATATTTGTTAACCTTAATTATATTGTTATAAATTTTATACGCAAGTTGTATTCACTTGCCGTAAAAGGGAAAATATTTACAAATGATTTTTATGCTATTTTAAATTTTTAATTAATTCAGATACATAATAAATAATTAATAAATATTTTTTTAATATTTTCGACATTACACTAAAAACTAGAAAAATTTTCTGTCAAAAATTACAAGAAACAGTGGTAGCGTGGTTATAGGCTGACATTATAGTTAGTAATAAATTTTGTTTTTTTTAGCAATAAAACAAATAATTTTTGGAAATTAAGTGTCTTTTTTTGTATTTTTTCTTTAATATTATAAGCACTGTAAGGATGGAACTTAACAGAAATGTAAAAAGGTTAATTATGAAAACAGCATAAGTCATATTTTAAGAAGGGGCCGAACTATCTGTCTTTGTCTAATAGCGTTTTTCATCATTTATATAAATACTATCCGGTATAACAAGAAAAAAATAGCAGCCCCCGCTAGATATTAGTATAATTAGTAAATTTTGTAATAACAACCAAATTTTTACCGCATAGTTTTTGACTAATTAGAGACCTACTAGCAATCTAGAATATAACCTATCTTTTTTTGGTAGGTCTCTAATTATTCAAAAACTACGCAGTGAAAAAATTTGGTTGTTATTACAAAATTTACTTATTATACTAATATCTAGCGGGGGCTGCTATTTTTTTCTTGTTATACCGGATAGTGTTTACATAAATGATGAGAAACGCTATTAGACAAAGACAGATAGTTCGGCCCCTTCTTAATGGAATTTTAATGTAAAATTACATTTATTGTTTGAAGCTGTTCTAAATAAATATTGAATATTTGTGTACATTATTTCATAAACTTTAATAGAGGACACATGAAATAAATATGCCGTTCCGCATTCCTAAACAGGACAAACATATTTATATTCATAAATAAGATTGCTTTGTATAGTACGGTTAGCAGCAATTAAATCAGCCACAGTTGCTCGTTGTATTTGATATTTAGTAGTATGTTTAAAATATTTCCAAATGACATAAGTGTTTGAATAAATTATGTCGTTGGATAATAGCTCTGATTATATTCCAAGTAGTGATTCAGAATCACAAAGTAATAAAGCAAATCGTGGTTAAAAAAAGAGACAAGTTGCTTAAAAATTAAAAAAAGACAAAGGAATCCCGAAAATTATAGTCAGCAAAAAAGATATGTTACACTGACTTCAATTCATTCCACTGATACATCATAATTTTTAACCGACTTCAAAAAGGAGGAGGTTCTTAATTCGACTGAATTTTTTTTTTTTTTTTTCTTTATGTCTGTTACCTCATAACTCCGTCATTTCTTAACCGATTCGAAAAAACTTTTTCTTATCTGATAGAGAATGTCTGCAGGAAGGTCCCATACGTGTCCTATAATTATTGGGCCCATATTCGGTTTGTATGACCCAATTATCAAATTAAGAAAAAAACTGGGTGTTTTGCTCTCTCTCTCTCTCTCTCTCTCTCTCTCTCTCTCTCTCTCTCTCTCTCTCTCTCTCTCTCTCTCTCTCTCTCTCTCTCTAACTCAGGCTTGAATATACATTGCTTGGAATAGTATAGTGTTCCCTCTCTCTCTCTTATTCTTATAACATAGTTGTGTATGCGCGCAGAGATAGGATCACACGTACACAACACATACTAAAATGTAACGTGACGGCAACTTAGATTTTTATGCTCAGCAAATTTTCGAGGTGCACCAAAAGAAGTATTAACTTGAAAAAGTAAAAATTATCATTCTCTCAATGTTATTTATTGATCAAGCAAGCATGTTCAAAGCATTGTTGCAATGCTTGAGATCGGCATTCAAAGTAAGCGACCATGCAATAAATCGTTGTGTTCGGATTCAGCTTTCTGTATACGTTAGAGTACTGAAAACCGTAGTGATTGACTACATAGTTCATTCGCAGTGTTCGCTTTTGGCCTTCTGCATGATTCAATGCGAAGAGTCGGAGCGACAAAGCAGTTTAGTCACTGAGCTTAGATTCAACTTCCTATGCGGTAGACTACGGAGAGTCGTAGCGAGCCACAACACAGCTTCGTACAGTGCTCTGCTCTGATCCATGTAGTCTTTCATACAAAAAGTTTGAAGGATTGGCTGTCATATTGTTACGCACTCTTATATTGGGTAATTGGGTTATAAATAGCTGCGAGTGTTGTCCACATCATTCACAACAATCAACTTCGCAGAGCGTGAATTCGCTCTTAAACATTAGTATCAAGGATATTAGGACATAAATACATCACAGATTATTACAGAAAAGTGAAAAACCTATAATTTGCTTTTTTGAAATTGTTTCTAGGTGCTATAGAACCCTAGTTACGATAATTTGAAGCTGAAAGTCTCCCAATATATAAGATTATTCAACATATCTGGCTCGTTTCTTTAAAAAAATTGTTTGGAATTGTATTCTAAGGGTGAAATCAGATGGAGCGGAAAATATGCAATGGAACGTCACAGAACATTCATTCCATCGCATTGTTTTCCGTCAAATTTTTTCCTTATATTCACATGGAGCGGAATTTAGCTGAAAAACTGTTAAAATAGCCTACAAATGTGTCCGCAAATTTCGAATTAACAACAAAAATGTTAAAAAAGTTGGAAATAATCACTCAATGTTATTCCAATGAGATTCTTTTCTTGTAAAAATAAAATATATTTTGTTATTATAAGCAAATATTTTGATTAACAACATAATTTTTTAATTATAACATTGCTAATCAACGTCATAGAACTTCTACTCCGTTCCATGTGAATATAGGGAAAAAATTTGATGGAAAACAATGCGACGAAATGAATGTTCTGTGACGTTCTGTCGCATGTTTTCCGCTCCATCTGATTTCACCCTAAAGCTTAAATAATACAGATTGAGAAAAAATAATCTTATTTAACCAGTATCTTATTTACACCCTCGAAATTGAGTCCTAAAATAATATTTTTAGGAAGAAAATCATATTTTTTGCTCTCATGATTGGATTAAATTTTTTTTCAATGGTACGAAACATTATCTTTTGTAGGTTTTGAATTAAAGAACAAGAATCCATTTTTCAAATGTAGCTCAAAAAATTTTAGGACCCTCAAAGGATCTAGCCGATTATAATGAAGTGCGGTACCTCCCCCCCCCCCCAACGGTATTACCAAACAAAAAGTACTCCAATAAAGTACATTAAAATATTTCTAGAACACATCAATGCTATACCTTTTTTATAATTTTAAATAATTAATATTGGTAAGTAATATTGAATAATAAAGATATACTGTATATTTAAAAAAATTATTACCATAACAATAATTATTAGAATAGATTAAAACGTATAATAAAAATGATATTGCATTAATATTCAAGTAGTATGACACAACGCAAATATACGTATATAACTTTTAATTGCGCTCAGATTACACGTTTCAAAATATTTTTTTTTTACACTAATTAGACACGAAATGTGTCAAACGTAAACACCTAATTGTTAAATGTTAGGCAAATATTATATCAATCATAATAAAATTCATACAATAATTTAATTACAAAAAAGCATAAATTTGAGTAATCTGAGTTTTTTAATGAATTGTAGGTATTCTAAGTATAAAAAAATAAAACCTGCACGTATAAAAACATATTGAAATTCAATAGATAATACATCTGCTATTATAATTTTTACTTTAAATATAATCATTTTTCAACACTTACAAATTTTAAAGTCTGATTATGATAAAATATTGTTTGTACAGAAAAAAATCTTGTAAAGTTATATTGAGCGAAAATCTGCCTTGAATGTATTATATATATATATATATATATATATGTGTGTGAAGGCCCGGTTCTGACGACAAATCTCGTGATTGCTATACGGTTCCGACGACATTGTCCGATTTTGGCGACATCGTCATAATGGATATGCACGTAAAGCCAATTCTGGCGACTTTTCATAGAAAACCGATTGCGACGACAAATTCCAAGTGATAGGTAATCGGTTACGGCGACATATAAAAAACTGGTTTTAGAGATAAGTTTTAACGCTAGAGTTCGTCCAGTCTTTCTTACCGCAGATTGTTATGAGAAATAATGAGGTAAAATTTACATAATGAATTACAAAGTACAGATTACTTATAAAAAAAAACTAGACATCGCCAAAACCGAGTTAAGGACAACTGTACCTTGAAGTATGAGCGGTCATAAAAAAAGATGTCGTCATAACCGGTCAACAATAATGAATATTCGAACAATTGTTTGATCTAAAGCTTGTTAAGACACTCATTACTCAAATAATATACAGCTAATATAATATAATTTATTAATTTAAGGAGAAGAGCGTTTATTAACGCAATTAACATCATATCTTCATAACTATGAATATATGATAGCTACATCTGTTAACAAGGATACAGACACAAACTTGATAGAAGTATTATTTAATGATTCTACATTAATTATAGTACTTCAAGTACCCAGAAGATTGCAAAAGATTGTAGTGCTTCTAATGTCACCAAAGTGCTCTCTCTCTCTCTCTCCCTCTCTCTCTCTCTCTCTTGTTAGAAAAATAAAAAAGTATAGGTCACGGTGACCGTATCATAACAGACTACGTACTTTCTACTCAGCCAGATATAAGAAATACTTTAATTATTGTATACCTTATTGAAGGTTGGTTCCATGAATTCAATTTCTCATGAAAATTGCTTGAAATTATATAATTAGCACTGTTAACAATCATGATAGCATTAATTTATATTATACTATAACAATTATGATGACATTTAAATAATTTATTATATTCTATAGTAGTTGATAATAATAAGAAAATATATAAGATACCATTAAGAAAATATCCCAAGACCTTTAAAAGTAATGTGTAATCAATTTCTTCGAAATATTTTTAAAATCATCACAACTGTGTTAAATGCGGATATATCTTTACATAGATAAAGCGAACATTTACTGGGAGAATAGAATTGTTTTCTATAATATTGATATCTCCTCATTCTGTATTTATGAAGAATTTAAACAACTAAATTAATTTACGTAAAACAGAATGAGCATCTTTCGAACTCTCAATTGTTGTTTTCGCGGCATCTTGAGTGAATGATGTAACGTTTTGATGTAAGGACAATTGATTGTCTTGGAATTCAAAAAGAAATCTCCAAGGAATAATTTGTGCCACCATATCCATAATAAATACAAGTATATATCCATAAAAAATCCGGAATTTCGGAAATGGAAAGTAAAATCACTAAAAAGAATTCTGATGTCGTTATAAACGCAGTTGGTACAAGTATAACAAAACATAGATGTAAATATAGATTGGTTTATCAAATAAAACAACTTGTGCCGAAAAGATTTAATGGAACGTATTGATATTAATATAGGCGAGTTACAGACAGTGTATCAAAACACAGATGTTAAAGTGTTATTACATTAGAAAATGTATCTCAGCAAATGCTTGCTCTTATATACGTAAAGATATATCTGCGCCTAACACTGTTTTGGCAACTTTCAAAATATATTGAAAAAACTGAAAATTATGATTAATAATATGAAGAAATATCAATAATGTGTTGTATCCTTTAAAGTCTCCGACTATGAAACTTAGGAAATTATTTCTGTGGTTATACTAATAATAATAATTTTATTTGTATCTCAATAGATGATTGGTATAAGTGCTAATTACATCAATGTGAGAAATTTCGACGATGAAAGTAAAGTTACAAAAAACATTTTGAAGTTGTTCTTTCCAGTTACTGTTATATTCTACATTAGGACCTAGAGATAATAAAATAAGCAATTTTAATCTCCCAGCAAATGCTTGCTCTTTTCTACTTAAAGGTATGTCTGCGCCTAACACGATTTTGGCGACATTCCAAATATTTCAAAAAAACTAAGAATTATGATTAATAGTATGAAGATTTATCGGTAATGTGTTCTATCCTTCAAAACCTCCGACTATAAAATTTAGGAAATTATTTTTGTGGTCCAAATAATAATAATAATAATTTTATTTGTATTCGAAAACATAATTTGTAAGAGTGCTAATTACGTCATTTTGAGAAATTTCGACAATGAATGTAAAGAAAAAAAAAATTTAAAGTTTCTCTTTCATATTATTGTCATAATTTACGATAAACCTTAGTGATTCTGAAATAAGAAATTTTAATCTCTCAGCAAATGCTTGCTCTTATCTACGTAAAGGTATATCTGCGCCTGACACGATTTTGGCGACATTCCAAATATTTAAAAAAACTGAGGATTATGATTAATAGTATGAAGATTTATCGGCAATGTGTTATATCATTTAAAGTCTCCGACTACAAAATTTAAAAAGATTATTTTTGTGGTCAAAAAAAAAATAATGTTTTTATTTGTATTTGAGAAGATAGTTTGTATGAGTGATAATTACGTCATTTTGAGGAACTATCACGATGAATATAAAGTTATGATAAACATTTTAATGTTGCTCTTCCATATTATTGTCATAATTAACGATAAACCTTAGAGATTCTGAAATAAGCAATTTTCAACTCTCAGCAAATGCTTGTTCTTATCTACGTAAAGGTATATCTGTGCCTAACACGGTTTAGGCGACATTCCAAATATTTCGAAGAAACTGATAATTATGATTAATAGTATGAAGATTTATCGGTAATGTGTTCTATCCTTCAAAGCCTCCGACTATAAAATTTAGGAAATTATTTTTGTGCTCAAAATAATAATAATAATTTTATTTGTATTCGAAAAAATAATTTGTAAGAATGCTAATCACGTCATTTCGAGAAATTTCGACGATAAATGTGAAGTTAAAAAAAAAATTTTAAAGTTTCCCTTTCATATTATTGTTATAATTTACGATAAATTTTAGAGATTCTGAAATAAGCAATTTTAAACTCCCACCAAATGCTTCGTCTTATTTACGAAAAGGTATATCTGCACCTAGCCCGTTTGAGGCGACTATCAAATTATTTCGAAGAAATTGAGTATTGTGATTAATAGTATGAAGATATATCGGTAATATGTTCCATCCTTAAAAAACTCCTCTTATGAAATTAAGTGAATTATTTTTGTGGTCATAATAAAAATAATAATAATTTTATTTATATTTCAAAATATAATCGCTATGAATACTAATTACATCATTTTGAGAAATTTCCAAAATGAATGTAAAATTTGAAAGAAATTTTAAAGTTGCTCTTACTTATCATCGGGATAATTTACGATAAACCCTTAAGATTCATAAATAAGCATTTTTAATCTCCCAGTAAGTGCTCACTTGTATCTACATGACGGTATAACTGCGCCTAACAGGGTTTTGGCAACTTTTAAAATATTTTAGAGAAATTGAAAATTATGATTAACAGAATGAAGATAAATCGGTAATATGTTATATCCCTTAAAGTCTTCTACTATAAAATTTAGTGAATTATTTTAGTGGTTATAATAATAATAATCTTATTTGTATTATAAAACATGATTGGTATGATTGTTAATTACGTCATTTTGAGAAATTTCCACGATGAATATAAAGTTATGATAAACATTTTAAAGTTGCTCTTCCTTATTATTGTCATAATTTACGATAAACCTTAGAAATTCTGAAATAAGCAATTCTCAACTGTGAGCAAATGCTTTTTCTTATCTACGTAAAGGTATATCTGCGCCTAACACGGTTTTGGCGACATTCCAAATATTTCGAAGTAACTGATAATTATGATTAATAGTATGAAGATTTATCGGTAATGTGTTGTATGCTTCTGAGTCTCCGACTATAAAAATTAGGAAATTATTTTTGTGGTCAAAATAATAATAAGAACAATTTTATTTGTATTCAAAAACATAATTTGCATGAGTGCTAATTACGTCATTTTGAGAAATTTCGACAATGAATGTAAAGAAAAAAAAAATTTTAAAGTTTCTCTTTCATATTATTGTCATAATTTACGATAAACCTTAGTGATTCTGAAATAAGAAATTTTAATCTCTCAGCAAATGCTTTATCTTATCTACGTAAAGGTATATCTGCGCCTAACACGGTATTGGCGACATTCCAAATATTTTGAAGTAACTGATAATTATGATTAATAGTATGAAGATTTATCGGTAATGTGTTCTATGCTTTAAAGTCTCCGACTATAGAATTTAGGAAATTATTTCTGTGTTCATAATAATAATAATCTTATTTGTATTATAAAACATGATTGGTATGAGTGCTAATTACGTCATTTTGAGAAATTCCCACGATGAATGTAAAGTTAAAAAAAATATTATAAAGTTGCTCTTTCTTATCATTGTGATATTTTACGATAAACCCTCGAGATTCGGAAATAAGCAATTTTAATCTCCTAGTAAATGCCCGCTCTTATCTACGCAATGTTATATCTGCGCTTAACACGGTTTTGGCGACTTTTAAAATATTTCGGAGAAATTGAAAATTATGATCAATAGTATGAAGATATATCGGTAATATGTTATATCACATAAAGTCTTCTACTATAAAATTTAGTGAATTATTTTTGTGGTTATAATAATGATCTTATTTGTATTATAAAACATGATTGATATGAGCGCTAATTGCGTCATTTTGAGAAATTCCCACGATGAATGTAAAGTAGAAAAAAACATTATAATGTTGCTCTTCCTTATCATTGTGATATTTTACGATAAACCCTTGAGATTCTGAAATAAACAATTTTAATCTCCCAGCAAATGCTTGCTCTAATGTAGGTAATGGTATATCTGCGCTTAACACGGTTTTGACGACTTTTAAAATATTTTGGGAAATTGAAAATTATGATTAATAGTATAAATATATATCGGTAATATGTTATATTCCTTAAATCTTCTACTATCAAATTTAGTGAATTATTTTTGTGGTTATAATAATGATCTTATTCGTATTGTGGGTACACAGACGTACGTGATATGTATGTATGAGTGAATGTGCGAGTAAACGCTGCGCGCAACTAGCGGCGCGCAAGTAAGCAACGATGAAACGTAACCTATGTTTTACATGATGTATGCGAAGAGAGTCAGAGCGTTCTTGATCACCTATAAGTTAAATAGCCTTAGCGTCTCCAGGTAATAATAAAGTATATCTTATAACATTTAAGGAGTTGTTTCTCTCTGGTCGCGGACCTATCCAGCTACCTTTCCTTCTCGCAACATCGTAGCATCTACGAGGTGTAGGAGACTATAATTGGTGACCCCGACAACCGTTCGGAGAGCTAGGACAGCGCAGCAGCTAGCAGGACGCCTGAGCAAAAGCCGTTGGCCAGCAAGGGTCCGAGCAAAGGTCGCTCGCAGGAAATTCATTGTAAAGGTTAGAAAAATAATTACCGCGAGCGCGCTGTAAAGACTTATCTTTAAAACAATATATAATCTTTCATTTGTAAATACGTAAACGTATTAAAAGTGATTAACTTTGAAAATTACAGCAAAGTTTTTTTATATATAGACTAACATAAAGTAAATGTTCGCTGGAAAATATATACATATCTGCACTAACATAGATATTTGCACAGTAAGTGAGGGACTGGCTCTCTCCAGCTGCACGTGAAGAAGAATAGTAGATTTTTTTTTATAATGTTTTTAAGGGGATTGTTGGTGTCGGTGTAGGCTCGGCACGTGGTGCAACCCATCAGATTTGTCTGTCTCGCTGTCCACGAGTCAGGGCTGTGCCGGTTGACGGCAGTCATATGCCTTGTATAGAATTCGTTTTCTTTTCCTATTTTTGTAAGAAATAGAGCGTGCAGACTGAGGGGAGTATAGGGAATCTCTCTCTCTCCGCCTTCCTCATAAAAAAGAGGGGGATTACAAAAAAAAACAGAAATAAAAATCTGTGCAAGGGTATATGTACGTAAGTAAAAAATTGAAATAGCGAAAAGTACCTAATCGAAAAACAAAGTGCAAAAAAAGTGATTTGGTTGTGCGGGTGAAAATAAGCGATCAGTAGGAAGCGCGTAGAAAATTCAAGACGCGACGGTTGGTTCAAAGTGCGATAGAAGTGACTGGAGGTTAAGTTTCGTGTGTGCGTGGAAATAAGAATTTCATAGATTATTACGAATAAAGTTTTAAAAGTATTATTGCTGGCATGTTATGGACCGATGTACGACGTGGAGAGTTACATTCTAACCATTACATTTGTGTATCCCTTAGGTGTTCTCGAGGGGTCATGCGGAGGTCATGCATGCCGGTAAAACGCGAGAAGTAAATATAACGGATATTGTATTGCCCGCGCACACGGGACAAATTAACGACAGTTTTGAAACTGTAACATAAATTATTTGTTATTGTATTTCGCGTAGGTCTTTTACACCAATCGCAGTCGACCTTGGGTGATAATTCTAAATAATTGTTTATTTATTTATTTAAACGTATATTAGCGTGATTATTCAACTGTCGTATATTATTTAATTGTTATTTATTTAAATGTTTGTATTATTGTGAGTATTTATTTAACTGTCCGCGTAAACTATTTTTTTTTGTACATTTTAGCGTCTTATCGATTTGTTTATTTATTTATTTATTTTGTTTTGTATATAATTTATTTAATCTATTTAAGAGGAGGCCGCATCATTCAGTTCTTGTCTAATCTAAATTTTCGTTATTATAAATGAATAAAATATTTTCATAGAAAAGTAAGACAACCACCCAATAGAGCAAAAGACAAGCAAATGATTCTTTTCTATGAAAAAATATGAAATTTTGATTATTTTTCGAGTGAAGTCTGAAACGGAAAAACAATCGAACTTGATTGAGTTGATTTGACTGTTTTTTCGTTTCAGACTTCACTCGAAAAATAATCAACGTTTAATATTTTTTCATAGAAAAGAATCGTTTGCTTGTCTTTTGCTCTATTGGGCGGTTGTCTTACTTTTCTATGAAAATATTTTATTTATTTATAATAACGAAAATTTAGATTAGACAAGGACAGAATGATACGGCCGCCTCTTAACGTAAGACTGATTAATATCGATTAGGGTCGGTTAAAAATTTATAGCGAGGATTATTTTGTATTACATAGAACCTCGAATCACAAAATGGCTACCGCGAATAAGCTAAAGAATGATATATTGAATGGCGGAGCTAACGACGCCTTAGATAACGTATATAGTAGCACACCGATGGATAGAGAACGTGACGCGTTTAGGAATCAAATAGATATCAATAGAGCTCTTGCGGATCAAGAGACAATGAACAATAGTAGCATATTAGGAGCAAGCGGTACAAGAAAAGTAGAAGAATATTATAAAAAACAGCTATTAGAAATGAAAAGGGACTATGAAGTTAACTTAGGATTTTTAATAAAGAGAATAGAGATGCTCGAATTAGACCGAAATAAACCGGGAGAAAGGTTAGAAGCACATGATGCGTATAATAAGCAAATACCGGCACACGTAGATAAAGACAATATGAACGACGCGCAAAATAATTTTAGGTTAGGTGAGCAACACCGTAACATAGTAGTACCCAGTAACCTTATGCGAACCCGCCAAATTAATTTTCCCTTCTGGAAACATAACCCGGAAACGAGGTTTGATCTATTCGGAACCCAGGCTAAAATGCAAAACGTTACGGACGAAAGAGTCGCGTTCGTATTACTTATAAATAACTTCCACCGGATATTAAATCGCACTTGGTGGGAGAAATTAATTTAAAGAACGAAGGAACCGTGGTAAAAAACGCAGATGAGGTATACAAAAATAAATGCGAAGAACAAGTCGGTGAAATGGTTAGCATAGTAAGTCACGATGACAAAGAAAACGATAGACCGTACACAGATAATGTAGGTATTGAAGCGCATATTGAGGCAGTTATCAAAAAGACGCTTAGTAAAGTGAGGAACAGGTTTAGATATAGAGGACGCTCGCGAACCAACAATCGAAATAACAGTAAACACTATTGTGTCTACCATGCGAAGTGCGCAAAAAACGCGTAGATACCATGACGGACATTAGAGCGAGCACTTGCTGGGACATTAAAATTGTTTATTTCAGAATCTCCAGGGTACATCGTGAAATATCACAATGATAAGAAAGAGCAACTTTAAAATGTTTTTTTAGTTTTACATTCATCGTGGAAATTTCTCAAAATCACATAATTAGCACTCATACCAATCGAATTTATAATACAAATTAGATTATTATTATAACCACAAAAATAATTCACTGATTTTTGAAGTAGAATATTTACGGGATATAACATATTACAGATATATCTTCATACTATTAATCATAATTTTGAATTTCTCTAGAATATTTTAAAAGTCGCCAAAACAGTGTTATGCGCAGATATACTATTACGTAGATGAGAGCGAACACTTGCTGAAAGATTAAAATTGCTTATTTTCGAATCTCGAGGGTTTATTGTGAAATACCACAATGGTAAGAAAGAGCAACTATATAATGTATTTTTTAACTTTGCATTCATCATAGGAATCATTCAAAATGACGTAATTAGCACTCATACCAATCATGTTTTATAATACAAATGAGATCATTATTATAACCACAAAAATAATTCACTAAAATTTATAGTAGAAGACTTAAAGGGATATAACATATTACCGATATATCTTCATACTATTGATCATAATTTTCAATTCCTCCGAAATCATTTAAAAGTCGCCAAAACCGTGTTATGCGCAGATATACCATTACGTAGATAAAAGTGAACACTTGTTGCGAGATTCAAATTGTTTATTTCCGAATCTTGAGGGTTTATCGTAATACATCACAATTATTAGAAAAAGCAACTTTATAATGTATTTTTTAACTTTGCATTCATCGTGGGAATTTCTTAAAATGACGTTATTAGCACTCATACTAATCATATTTTATGATACAAATAAGATAATTATTATAACCACAAAAATAATTCACTTAAATTTATAGTAGAAGACTTAAAGGGATATAACATATTACCGATATATCTTCATACTATTGATCATAATTTTCCATTTCTCCAAAATAATTTAAAAGTCGCCAAAACCGTGTTATGCGCAGATATACCATTACGTAGATAAGAGTGAACACTTGTTGCGAGATTGAAATTGTTTATTTCTGAATCTTGAGGGTTTATCGTGAAATATCACAATGATAAGAAAGAGCAACATTAATATGTTTCTTTCAGCTTTACATTCATCGTGGGAAATTCTCAAAATGACGTAATTAGCACACACACCAATCATGTTTTATAATACAAATAAGATCATTATTATAACCACAAAAATAATTAACTAATTTTTAAAGTAGAATATTTACGGGATATAACATATTACCGATATATCTTTATAATATTAATCATAACTCTAAATTTCTCCGAAATATTTTAAAAGTCGCCAAAACCGTGTTAAATGCAGATATACCATCACGTAAATAAGAGCGAACACTTGCTGGGAGATTAAAATTGCTCATTTCCGAATCTCGAGGGTTTATTGTAAGATATCACAATGATAAGAGAGAGCAACTTCATAATGTGTTTTTTAGTTGTGCATTCATCGTAGGAATTTCTCAAAATGACGTAATTAGCACTTGTACCAATCATGTATTATAATACAAATAAGATCATTATCACAACCTCAAAAATAATTCGCTGAATTTTATAATAGGAGACTTTGAAGGATAGAACATATTACCAATATATCTTCATACTATTAAACATAATTTTGAATTTCTCCGAAATATCTTAAAAGTCGCCAAAACCGTGGTTGGCGCAGATATACCATTACGTAGATAAGAGCAAACACTTGCTGGGAGATTGAAATTGCTTATTTCCGAATCTTTAGGGTTTATTGTAAAATATCACAATGATAAGAAAAAGCAACTTTATAATGTATTCTTTAACTTTGCATTCGTCGTGGGAAATTCTCAAAATAACGTTATTAGCACTCATACTAATCATATTTTATGATACAAATAAGATAATTATTATAACCACAAAAATAATTCACTTAAATTTATAGTAGAAGACTTAAAGGGATATAACATATTACCGATATATCTTCATACTATTGATCATAATTTTCCATTTCTCCAAAATAATTTAAAAGTCGCCAAAACCGTGTTATGCGCAGATATACCATTACGTAGATAAGAGTGAACACTTGTTGCGAGATTGAAATTGTTTATTTCTGAATCTTGAGGGTTTATCGTGAAATATCACAATGATAAGAAAGAGCAACATTAATATGTTTCTTTTAGCTTTACATTCATCGTGGGAAATTCTCAAAATGACGTAATTAGCACACACACCAATCATGTTTTATAATACAAATAAGATCATTATTATAACCACAAAAATAATTAACTAATTTTTAAAGTAGAATATTTACGGGTATAAACATATTACCGATATATCTTTATAATATTAATCATAACTCTAAATTTCTCCGAAATATTTTAAAAGTCGCCAAAACCGTGTTAAATGCAGATATACCATCACGTAAATAAGAGCGAACACTTGCTGGGAGATTAAAATTGCTCATTTCCGAATCTCGAGGGTTTATTGTAAGATATCACAATGATAAGAGAGAGCAACTTCATAATGTGTTTTTTAGTTGTGCATTCATCGTAGGAATTTCTCAAAATGACGTAATTAGCACTTGTACCAATCATGTATTATAATACAAATAAGATCATTATCACAACCTCAAAAATAATTCGCTGAATTTTATAATAGGAGACTTTGAAGGATAGAACATATTACCAATATATCTTCATACTATTAAACATAATTTTGAATTTCTCCGAAATATCTTAAAAGTCACCAAAACCGTGGTTGGCGCAGATATACCATTACGTAGATAAGAGCAAACACTTGCTGGGAGATTGAAATTGCTTATTTCCGAATCTTTAGGGTTTATTGTAAAATATCACAATGATAAGAAAAAGCAACTTTATAATGTATTCTTTAACTTTGCATTCGTCGTGGGAATTTCTCAAAATAACGTTATTAGCACTCATACCAATCATATTTTATAATACAAATAAGATCATTATTATAACCACAAAAATAATTCACTAAATTTTATAGTAGAAGATTTAAGGAATATAACATATTACCGATATATCTCCATACTATTAATCATAATTTTGAATTTCTCTGAAATATTTTAAAAGTCGCCAAAACCGTGTTAGGCGCAGATATACCATTACCTAGATAAAAGCGAGCACTTGCTGGGAGATTAGAATGCTTATTTCCGAATCTTGAGGGTTTATTGTAAAATATCACAATGATAAGAAAGAGCAACTCTAAAATTTTTTTTTTAACTTTACATTCTTCGTGGAAATTTCTCAAAATGACGTAATTAGCACATATACCAATCATGTTTTAATATACAAACAAAATTATTATTATTATTATTATTATCATTATTATTATAACCACAAAAATAATTCATTATATTTTATAGTAGAAGTTTTAAAGAATATAACATATTTCCGATGTATCTTCATACTATAAATCATAATTTTCAATTTCTCCGAAATATTTTAAAAGTCGCTAAAACCGTGTTAAGCGCATATATACCATTACGTGCATTAGAGCGAGCATTTGCTGGGAGATTAAAACTTTTTATTTCAGAATCCTGAGGGTCTATCGTTAATTGTCACAATGATAAGAAAGAGCAACTTTATAATCTATTTTTTATCTTTGCATTCATTGTGGGAATTTCTCAAAATGACGTAATTTGCAACTAATACCAATCATGTTTTGAAACACAAATAAAATTATTATTATTATTATTATTATTATTATTATGACCGCAAAAATAATTCACTGAATTTTATAATAGGAGACTCTAAGGGATAGATCATATTACGGATATACCTTCATACTATTAATTACAATACTCTATTTTTTCAAAATATTTTGAAAGTTGCTACAAACGCGCTAGGCGCAGATATACCTTTTCGTAGATAAGACGGAGCATTTGCTGGGAGATTAAAATTGCTTATTCATGAATCCCGAGGGTTTATCGTAAAATATCACAATGATAAGAAAGAGCAACATTAATATGTTTTTTTTTAGCTTTAAATTCATCGTGGGAAATTCTCAAAATGACGTAATTAGCACACATACCAATCATGTTTTATAATACAAATAAGATCATTATTATAACCACAAAAATAATTGACTAATTTTTAAAGTAGAATATTTACGGGATATAACATATTACCGATATATCTTCATACTACTAATTATAATTTTGAATTTCTCCGAAATATTATAAAAGTCGCTAAAACCGTGACAAGCGCATATATACCATTACGTACATTAGAGCGAGCATTTGCTGGGAGATTATAACTTTTTATTTCAGAATCGCGGGGGTTTATCGTAAAGTGTCACAATGATAAGGAAGACCAACTTTATAATGTATTTTTTAACTTTACATTTATTGTGGGAATTTCTCAAAATGACGTAATTAGCACTCATACCAATCATATTTTATAATACAAATAAGATCATTATGATAATCACAAAAATAATTCACTAATTTTTAAAGTAGAATATTTACGGGATATAACATATTACCGATATATCTTTATACTATTAAACATAATTTTGTATTTCTCCGAAATATTTTAAAAGTCGCTAAAACCGTGTTAGGCGCAGATATACGATTACGTAGATGAGAGCGAGCATTTGCTGCGAGATTAAAATTGTTTATTTAAGACTCTCGAGGGTTTATCGTAAAATAACACAATGATAAGAAAGAGCAACTCTAAAATGTCTTTTTAGCTTTACATTCATCATTGGAATTTCTCAAAATTACGTAATTAGCACTCATACCATTCATGTCTTGTAATACAAATATGATCATTATTATAACCACAAAAAATTTTTTTTTTTCTCGAACAAAGAATTTGTATTTTTCAGCACTAATACCTACTGAAAATTACAACTTTTTTGTTGAAATCATCACTGACGCGGTTGATAAGCATACTCCTAAGAAGAAAACAGTCAGTAGGTAAAAGTATAGAAATCCTGTACCTTGATGGGACAAGGACTGTAATCTTATTATGAAACAACGCCAAACTGCATACAAAAATTGGGATCTTACTAGTAAAATTGAAGATTTTATTGAATACAAAAGAATTTGCGCTGTAGCTAAAAGAATGTTTAAACAAAAAAAAAAAGACTGCTTTCGCTATTTTGCCGAAACTCTTAACTTAAACGACGACTTACGTTATTCCTGGAACAAAACTAAGATCTTGAAAAATAAATGGACCAAGATTAAACATCAGAGTTGCACGGAGTATATAGAAAGCAGGCTAAAAATTGAAAAAATTTTGAATGGACTTTGCCCAGATTGGGTACCTACTGACCCAGATAAATTACCTGCCCCACTAAATAACAAATTTTTCAATGATCCTTATAGCTACACTGAATTTAATATGGCCCTGAACACCTGGGGAAATAAATCGGCTTCCGGCATGGATGGCATCAATTAAGAGATACTGCACAATATCCCTATTAAGTATCACTTATTATTATTGGATTTATATAATGAGTTATACTTGTACAACGTACATCCAAATAATTGGAATAAAACTTATATCCATTTTGTTGATAAGCCTAATGGCAGGGGACTGAGACCTCTGGCTTCGACATCATGCCTTTGCAAAATATTTGAATTAATGGTTTCCTACAGATTATGTTGGTGGGTTGAGAGCGGTGGTTTTCTGCCGGATAGTCAAACTGGCTTTCGTAAGGGTCTGTCATGTTCGGACGGTCTTACCTCATTTAAGTTAGATATCGAGGATGCACTAGATAGCAGTGAACAGGCACTTGCCGTTTTTCTTGACGTTAGCAACGCGTTTAATGATGTTCAATGTGATATCCTTCTTCATAAGCTTGCCGCAGTAGGATGTACTAGCAAAATCTGCGAATCAATAAAAACTATTACTTATCACAGACTCATATGTACTGAGATAAACCAGGAGCAGCCTCGTTTTTGTTATAAAGGACTTCCACAGGGTGGCGTACTAAGCCCGATCTTGAATTTGATATATGTTGCAGATATTAGTAATAATCTTCTCAATGATATGAACATCTTACAATTCGCAGACGATATCGTTATGTACACGAGAACACTCAACCCAGAAAGTGCGAAATTAACGATGGAAATCGGCATTGAACAAATTTCTAACAAGTTGACAGACATTGGCCTTGAAGTTTTACCGGATAAGACCAATTTAATAACGAAGGAATCGATCCTGGCGAGGCACACATTATAATACGCAACAAAACTGTTATATCCAAGCATGCTGTAAAATTCCTTTGTATTTACTTCGATCACCAACTTACTTACGATAGGCATATTGGTCATGTGTTGCAGAGGGCTAACAGCACGCTAAATGTAGTCAAATTCTTGAGAGGAGTGCGCTGGAGCGCACACCCTTTGACTCTTATTACCTTCTATAAAAGCTTTGTCAGGTCCATAATCGATTATGGTAGCTTTATTTATCTCCCAAAGCAAAAATCAAAATGCTTAAAGTTGGAAAAAGTACAATTTTCAGCTATCAGAATGGCATTGGGTGCAAGGATAAGCACTCCCACCAACATACTCCTGGATGAGGCTAAATTAATCACTATATACTACAGAGCTAAAATTTTATGCAGCAGCTTTCTACTTAAAACTCTGAGCAACAAGAAGACAGTTGCACATAAAACAATAATGAAATATGTACCAAGCATCATTAACGACCGCAGAAAAAGATTCAACATACTTAAATAATGTGTTAAAAGTGTTATAGGTATCCAGCACTTCATTCTTACGAGCGTACTACCAAGCATTTATAATTATGATTACCAAGCTACTAAAATGCTACCTCATGCAAACTTTGAAAATGGAAAAATTTTAATGAACAGCACAACTCCCAATGTACTATTCAATGAAATGTTTAAAGATAACGCAATCAAGATACATACAGATGTCAGTAAAAGTAATGGAAGCCCTTCTGTGGGTAGCGCTTGCATATGCCCCGAACTTATGATTACAAAAACGAACAGCGTAAATAATAAAGCCAGTATCTTCACTGCTGAATCTCTAGCACTTTCAGATGCGATGGACATAGCGCTGCAGAACAATAATCGCAATATAAATATTTTCACGGACTCGCTAAGCTTAGTGCAAGCTATTAATTATGCGAGAAATGATGTTAACATCAGCCATCTCACCTTTGAGATTAGACAAAAAATCTTGAGTTCTATAAAAAAAATAGTTATAACACTAAACTAATCATTCATTGGATACTATCGCATAGAGGGATAACGGGGAATGAAAAAGCCGATGAATTAGCTAAAATTGCAACAAACCAGCAGCCTTCGTAGACAAAGGTTCCCTATACCGAATTTAGAACTTTCTTTAAGAAATTAGCAATTAAAGATAGTTTTAATTTAATAAAAAATAAAGAAATGCATAAAGGCCAAGTATATTTTGAAATGTATTTTAAAAATTCTATGAGTCCATAGTTTAAAGGCCTAAGCTTAAGCAGAGATTTTATAGTTACACTATGTAGATGCCGAAGTAATCACCTGAACCTAAACTATAGTTGTATTGTTTTCAAGTTTATGAGAAAATGCTACATAAAGGTATAATGTATACTATATAGGTTTAATGTATATTCTGTAGATAGATGTAATATATGTTTATATATAATGTACAGCGACTCAAATGTAAATTACTACGACTTATATGTATTTTTTTTTCTATTTTGATAGCGATATAACCTTCGATTGAAGAGCTAAAAAAGCTTAAACAAAATAAAAATTAAAAAAAAAACCACAAAAATAATTCACTAAATTTTATAGTAGAAGATTAAAGGCAGTTCAACGTCGACTCTCGTTGAGTACAGACGTGTTTGTTCACCGCTTTGTTACGGGTCGCGTGTAAACATTAAATATTTGACTATAAAGTTTGCGATCAAGCATACAGTGTTATACTTTAGTGGTTCTTTAAAGTGCTGGTGGGCGGTGGCAGTAGCCAAAAATGGCTCCTCCAGGAGGAGACCATTCTGCAGGCCAAGCGTCGGGTCAAAATGCTTCTAGTCAAAAAAAAAGTTATTCTACAGTAACAGTCATGGAAAATTTTCCCAAAAATGAGCAAGCAGTTGTACTTGACTCATTAGAAAATTGTACCTTAGATGACTACATTTTGCAAATTCTAAAACTTGTTACACCTGAAGACATATTCGCTATTTCAAGAATTTCAAATAATAGGCTCTGTGTTTACTTTAATACGAAGAAAATATCTGATGAACTGGTTGATGAACGTAAAAGTATACTTATCGACAACAAAGTGCTATATTTTAGACCATTGATTGCACGTTTTAAGCGCATCATACTACCTAATGTAAGGCCTTCGATTCCTCACGAAATCATCGAAAAAGCCCTGACTGACCTTCATATTAAAATTGAATCTAAAGTTACTTCTATGAGAGCTGGAGTCTCAGTTGCAGGATGCGCGCATATCATTAGTTTCCGCCGGCAAGTTTTAATACACCCTGACTGTGCATCATTACTGCCTGACTCTATAGTGGTTAATTATGAAGGCTCTTTATTCAGAATATTTATCTCTACAGATACGATGAAGTGCTTTGTATGTAAGGAGACAGGGCATGTAGCGAAGCAATGACCAATAAATATAGCTAGTCAACCAGGAGAAAATATTACAGCTAAGAATGACGACTCGTATACACAGAACTTCCCCGAATTACCACGAGTAAACAATGAAGCTCAATCTAAGGAATGTGTGATTAATTCAGTACAAGAAAATATACCTGAGCCTACTACAAATGATGAGGACAAGCACACCAATACTGATTCTATCTTGGAAATAAACAAACGACAAGCTATAAATATAATAAATTCTAATCAAGTAAATATAATCGATATTACCGCTGATTCACACTTTAAACGGCCTCTCTCCACATCGTCGTCTGCTGTTTCCACAATTTCTGCAATAAATACATCTGAGCCCATTGGAAAATATAATTCGGAATTGAAAAGAGGTGGCCAAACAGGTCTCCTCTGCTAAAGAATATATAGATAATAACCATGAAAAACTCCCACTTAATTATAACAAATTTATCAAATTCATGCAAGATTCTTATGGTCATACTGACATTCCGGGTCTTGCAGCACAGTATACTAATGACATCGCGGCATTGATGAATATGCTTAACAGGAGGTCGGAACCATTTTCCACTAGGAGGCGCTGCAGTCAGGTGAGAGAAAAATATAAAATATTTTTTATACAGCTATTTACAATTTTTTGAGACAATAATATTCTTTTAATGTTGTCATTTCCTTTAGCCATATGTATGTAGAATAATTATTAATGCTAATCTTGCTTGAAAATTCTAAAATATTGTTATAAAGCGAAAAATGCGACGCAAGGTAGAGTTCATGTAAACACTGGTATACATCATTCTTTAGTATTACTTTCTCTGTCGCACTAATGGAAGGTGCACACGTGTTTGCATCGGCTCTACCCCACGCCGTATTTTTCGCTTCATAACAATATATTAGACTTTTCGAACAAGATTAGCATTTTTAATTATTCTACATACATATGGCTAGAGGAAATGACAACATTAAAAAAATATTATTGTCTCAAAAACTTGTAAATAGCTGTATGACAAATTTTTTATATTTTTTTTTCACGTGACCGCAGCGCCACCCTAAGCCTAGCGGCAAATAGACCCGACCTCCTCTTAACGAGGTTGTTGTATATATTGTAGACCGGAATCTAAAGAGTCGTATACTTAGAATTATTAAGCGCTTGCAAACTAAAGAAGCTACCGACTTTCAATTTGATGATACTAGTTCACAAGAGGACGAGGCCTAGATAATTTCATAATTCAAGCATAATTAAGTGTGAACAATATAAAGATTTGAAAATAATGTTTTGGAATGCGCGCAGTGTCATTCCAAAACTCAACGAACTTTCAGAGATTCTATCACTTTTGGATATATTTGCATGTGTCTAAACCTGGCTTACGTCCAAGCAGAACATAAACATACCTGACTTCGTTACCTACAGAAAAGACAGGGATAATGGAAAAGGAGGGGGTCTACTGCTGCTCATACGAAGAAATCTTGCGTTCACCAACTTAGAAACTATCAAGTCTAGTCATGAGAGCATTGAAGTATGCGGTATTACTCTCACTAATATCAACCCGACATTAGACTTAATTATTTGCTATAGAGCGCCTGGACATAATCTCTTGCAGAGCTCATGGAATGAATTATTACTAAATATGGTTAACAGCAAATCCTGTATTATGATTGGTGATTTTAATGCACATAACATTATGTGGAATTGCGTACACACAGACACTAATGGTGATAGACTTGAAACATCTATACATGATAATAATATATTCTTACACAATTGCGATACGTTAAAAATAACACAGCAACATACTAAAAGCAATTTACAACATACAGAAATACACAACACTCTTAATAAGCTAAACCCTCCGTGGGTGGAAACTGATCCCAATCAGGTGCCTATCTGTAAGGATAACCAATTTTTAGGCAACATGTTCTCTTTCCATGAATTTAATGTAGCTCTTAATGAAAAAAGAGATAATTCTGCATGTGGCATGGATGGTGTTGACTTTGAGATCATCAAAAAAATGCCCATAAAATATAGATTGTTACTACTTGACATCTACAACCTCATGTATACCAACAATGACTTCCCACATGATTGGAAGAACTCTTTTATTCATTTTGTTTCTAAACCTGAGGGGAAAGGACTGAGACCGATTGCATTAACATCGTGTTACAACAGGCTGTTTGAAACATTAGTAAAAAATAGATTACAATGGTGGGCTGAAACAAATGGTATACTCCCGGACAGCCAAAATGGTTTTCGGCAGGGAAGATCATGCACTGATAATGTTAGTAATCTGACTTTAACCGTTGATGAAGCTTTCATTGAAAAAAAACATGTTTTGGCTGCATTTTATGATGTACAGGGAGCATTTGATAATGTTAATATAAATATTCTCTTAAAAATCCTTGCTGAATTAGGCTGTCCTGAAGTACTCATACCATTTATTCATTTTATTATGCATCAACGATACATTTTCACCAACAAAACTGATCTTGTTCCACATTATGTATATAAAGGTGTCCCCCAGGGTGGTGTTCTTAGTCTCTGTTGTATATTTTGTATGTATCCAGAATACACATTAACCTACAGAAGTCAATACACATTTCTCAATTTGCAGATGATATTGCCTTATATATTAAATGCAAATTAATCAAAAGAGAAAGAAGAATTCTCAATAACGCCATTAGCAAAATTTGTAATAATCTTTTTCTTCTTGGACTGCTTATTGCCCCGCATAAAACCAAGTTTCTTTACTTTAACAAAAAGAATATTATTCCTGGCTCTACTAGTATTAGTATAGGTGACTGTCAAATACCTTCTAGTAGAGCGGTCCGCTTTCTGGGTGTTATCTTTGATTACCGCCTTTCGTTTGCTGCACATCTGAATCAAGTCTTTCTCAAATGTTCTAGAGCAATTAACATTATAAAATTTCTATGTGGCACATGGTGTGGGTCTGACCCTAACACTTTGTTTACATTGTACAAAACTACATTAGATCCATTATTGACTACTGTGGTTTTATTACCTATCCTAACGGTTCAACACTTCAATACAAAATTAAAAAATTACAATATGCTGCCATCAGGATTGCTCTGAGGCTAAGGAGAAGTACGCCTACTAATGTCTAACTAGGTGAATCCAAGCTCTTAATGCTCAAGGAAAGAATATCACAATTGGGCAAAAATTATTTCTCAAAAATCTACACTAATTTAAATTCTATCAGTTGTAAAGTAACTCTTAAATACTCGAATGTTTGTAATAATAATCGTAGGGATATGCGTAGTCTTTTACATAGTGTTGCTAAACACGTTAAAACTGTCAATTCTGCTACTGACGAACAGAATCATTCTATTTTATATTGTCATGATTATGATATATTAATTACAAGTATACCTATTGATCAAACAACAGGACAGACATGGAAGACCGCTCATAACCCTAACGAATCTCATTCCAACTTTTTAAAGCAACATAACGCTATACCTATACACACTGATGGATCAAAGATGGCTGATGCTAACTCTGTTACTGCCTCTTGTGTTTGTCCTTATCTAAGCATTAGGAAAACTGTATCAATTTACGAAGCTGCTTCTATTTCCACCGCAGAATGTGTAGCTCTTGGCTATGGCTATATAGCTATGAATCTGATCAATTCACATGAAAATCTCAGCTTTCTCGTTTTTTCTGATTGTCTGAATGCGTAACAGGCTCTCACTACAAGTAAATTTTGCATAAGAATCAATTCCTATATCTTTAAAATTGAAGAAAAATATAATAAGTTTTATCATGATATCTCTAATAAATCTCAAATTAATTTTATCTGGTCACCAGCTCACATTGGAATTGCTGGAAATGCGGAGGCTGACATATTAGCCAAAACAGCCACCTTGAACACTCCTGATCCGAATTATACCATTCCTTATACCGATCTTTTTGCAAATTTTAATAAAACTGCTACTAAAAACACTATAACTGAAATCACTAACCAAGGTCTAGTCAAAGGCGTCAAATATTTCGATGCTTTTTATAATTCGAGTCTCAAGCCATGGTTCAAGAATATTACTCTTTCACGAGAACATATTGTTATCATTAGTCGTATGCGTTCTGATCATTATGCCCTAGCGGCTTCTTTATTTAGAGTAGATCTGGTTGAATCTGCCCTATGCAAATGCAATCTGTTCGATGAGGATCTAAACCATGTAGTGTGGCAATGTAAACTATTTGATAACAAGAGGGAAAAATTAATTCAAAATTTACTATCTTTGAAAGTGTATCCTCCTCTGAACATAGCGACTATTATAAGCGAACCGCAAAGCAAAGCTTGTTATTTCATAATAATGTTTTTTAAGGAAATACGTATAAATGTATAAATGCAATATCTCTCTAATGTAAAACTCTTTATATGTATATTTTTTTTGTAAACAATGTAGAATATTATTGAACAATGTACTTACTCAGCCCAAATAAACCGAATAGGTTTGAGATGGCTCTAAACAATGAAACAAAAAAAAAAGAAGATTTAAGGAATATAACATATTACCGATATATCTTCATATTATTAATCACAAAATTCAATTTCTTCGAAATATTTTAAAAGTCGCCACAATCGCGCTAGGCGCAGATATACCTTTTCGTAGATAAGACGGAGCATTTGCTGGGAGATTAAAATTGCTTATTTTCGAATCTCGCGGGTTTATTGTGAAATACCTCAATGATAAGAAAGAGCAACTTTATAATGTATTTTTTAACTTTGCATTCATCGTAGGAATTCCTTAAAATTACGTAATTAGCACTCATACCAATCATGTTTTATAATACAAATAAGATCATTATTATAACCACAAAAATAATTCACTAACATTTATAGTAGAAGACTTAAAGGGATATAACATATTACCAATATATCTTCATACTATCGATCATAATTTTTAATTCCTCCGAAATATTTTAAAAGTCGCCAAAACCGTATTAAGCGCATATATACCATTACGTACATTAGAGCGAGCATTTGCTGGGAGATTAAAATTACTTATTTCCGAATCTCGAGGATTTATCGTAAAATATCACAATGATAAGGAAGAGCAACTTTATGTTTTTTTTTACTTTACATTCATCGTAGGAATTTCTCAAATTGACGTAATTAGCACTCATAGCAATCATGTTTTATAATACAAATAAGATCATTATTATAACCACAAAAATAATTCACTAAATTTTATAGTAGAAGATTTAAGGAATATAACATATTACCGATATATCTTTATACTATTAATCATAATTTTGAATTTCTCTGAAATATTTTAAAAGTCGCCAAAACCGTGTTAGGCGCAGATATACCATTACCTAGATAAGAGCGAGCACTTACTGGGAGATTAGAATGATTATTTCCGAATCTTGAGGGTTTATCGTAAAATATCACAATGATAAGAAAGAGCAACTCTGAAATGTTTCTTTTAACTTTACATTCATCATGGAAATTTCTCAAAATGTCGTAATCAGTACTGCCGTCTAAAGTATAAAAGTGGTTAACTACATTGGAATCCCATTGGAGTTAAGGTTTTCTTACTTTGGACGGCAGAGTACTCATACCGATTATGTTTTAAAATACAAATAAAATTATTATTATTATTATTATTTTTATGACCACAAAAATAATTCACTGAATTTCATAATAGGAGACTTTAAAGGATAGTACATATGAGCAATATGTCTTCATACTATTAATCACAATACTTAATTTCTTCGAAATATTTTGAAAGTCGTCACAAACGCGCTAGGCGCAGATATATCTTTTCGTAGATAAGAGCGGGCATTTGCTGGGAGATTAAAAGTACTTATTTCCGAATCTCGAGGGTTTATCGTAAAATATCACAATGATAAGAAAGAGCAACTTTATAAGGTTTTTTTTAAACTTTACATTCATCTTGGATATTTCTCAAAATTACGTAATTAGCACTCATACCGATTATGTTTTAAAATACAAATAATATTATTATTATTAGTAAGAATCGACGAACAGTTTAGTAATAATTAAAATCCAAATAAAGCTACGAATGATAATGTTTAATTTAATTATATTAAAAGCAACGTTTCAACTCCTGATGTAGAAGTCCTCTTCAAGCTCTAAAAATATATAAATATGAGTACATGTACCAAACAAAATCTTTTTAACAAAAATAGAAATTAATGTTAACAAACCTTTCAGCTAAAATTTTTAGTTAAAATTTAGCTTGTTGGTATGGATTGACAAAGATACATAAACCAGGAAACCCTATGAGACTTATTATTTCTGCTGTGGGATCCCCTACATATTTTTTATCAAAATGGATTTCTAATTTTTTAAAAAGTAATTTACCAAAATATGATAATAATTTAAAAAATAGTTTACAATTTGTTGAATTATTAAAACAATTTGTTATACCAAAGGGGTAATGTTTAATTGGATTGGATGCTGTTTCATTGTTAAATAATATTTATTTTGATGTAGTAAAAAGAGCAATAGAACGTAGATGGCATCATCTTAAAGATAAATTTGTCTTTGGATGATTTTTTAGAAATGGTTTCCTTTATAGTGCATAAAATCTTTTTTGTTTTTGTTAATAAACATTACAATCAGAAGTTTGGTTCAGCGATGGGTAGCCTTGTAACCCGGTACTTGCTGATATTGTTATGCAGGATATTATCGATACTTCGCTGATGACTTGCCCACATCCAATCTTGTTTATCAAAATTTATGTTGATGATATTATCGCTTGTGTGCCCACTGACAAAGTTAATGAAATACTTAACCACTTAAATCAAATTGATGATTACGTTCAGTTTACAATGGAATATCCCGTTGATAATAGTATTAATTTTTTGAATGTTTCACTATTGTGGAATGAAAATGGAAATATAAAAACTAATTGGTATAAAAAACCGACACATGCTGGTTTATATCTGAATTATTTTTCCCATTCCCCAAGATCTCAAAAATTGCTGTTATATATTCTTTAGTTGAAAATGCTATCAAATTGTCAAATGTTCAGTTTCATCAAAGTAATTTGAAATATGTCCGTTTTGCAAGCCAATAATTATCCAATCACTTTTATAAATAAACATATTGAAACTCGATTGAAAATAATACAAGGTACTAATATTATTAATATTACTAAAAACTTTGACTCTGATTGTCAAGTCGTAACTTTACCTTATTTGAAAAATATTGATGTCCTTGTAAAAAAGATTTTAAAAAAAGTAAATTTTAAAGTCATATTTAAGTCTACCAACAAGTTAAGTTTTTTAAATAATAATGGAAAAGATCCGATTGAAAAAATGCGCGAGAGCGAACACTTGTTGGGAGATTAAAATGGCTTATTTCCGAATCTTGAGAGTTTATCGTAAAATATCACAATGATAAGAAATAGAAACATTAAATTGTTTTTTTTTATTTTACATTCATCTTCGAAATTTCTCAAAATGACGTAATTAGTACTCATACCGTTTCTGTTTTAAAATACAAATAAAATTATTATTATTACAACCACAAAAATAATTCACTGAATTTTAAAATAGGAGACTTTAAAGGATAGAACAGATTACCGATATAGCTTCATACTAGGAATCACAATACTCTATTTCTTCGAAATATTTTGAACGTCACTACAAACGCGCTAGGCGCAGATATACCATTTCGTAGATAAGACGGAGCATTTGCTAGGAGATTAAAATTGCTTATTTTCGAATCTCGAGGGTTTATCGTAAAATATCACAATGATAAGAAAGAGCAACTTTATAATGTATTTTTTAACTTTGCATTCATCGTAGGAATTTCTCAAAATTACGTAATTAGCACTCATACCAATCATGTTTTATAATACAAATAAGATCATTATTATAACCACAAAAATAATTGACTAATTTTTAAAGTAGAATATTTACGGAATATAACAGATTACCGATATATCTTCATACTATTAATCATAATTTTGAAATTTCCCAGAAATATTTTAAAAGTCGCCAAAACCGTGTTATGCGCAGATCTACCATTAGGTAGATAAGAGCGAGCACTTGCTGGGAGATTAAAATTGCTTATTTTCGAATCTCGAACGTTTATCGTAAAATATCACAATGACAAGAAAGAGCAACTTTATAATGTATTTTTTATTTTTGCATTCATCATGGTAATTTCACAAAATAATGTAATTAGCACTCATACCAATCATATTTTATAATACAAATAAGATCATTATTATAACCACAAAAATAATTTGCTAATTTTTAAAGTAAAATTTTTAAGTGGTATAACATATTACCGATATATCTCCATACTATTATTCATAATTTTGTATTACTTCGAAATATTTTGAAAGTCGCCAAACCGTGTTAGACGCAGATATACCATTATGTAGATAAGAACGAGCACTTAATGGGAGATTATAATTGCTTATTTCTAAATCTTGAGGGTTTATCGTAAAATATCACAATGATAAGAAAGAGCAACTTTAATATGTTTTTTTTAGCTCTACATTCATCTTGGGAATTTATCAAAATCAGGTAATTAGCACTCATACCAATCATATTTTATAATACAAATAATATCATTATTATAACCACAAAAATAATTCACTAATTTTAAAGCAGAATATTTGCAGGATATAACATATTACCGATATATCTCCATACTATTAATCAAAATTTCATTTTTTTAAAATATTTTAAAAGTCGCCAAAACCGTGTTAGGCGCAGATATACCATTACGTAGACAAGAGCGAGCACTTGCTGGGAGATTAAAATTGCTTATTTTCGAATCTTGAGGGTTTATCGTAAAATATCACAATGATAAGAAAGAGCAACTTAAAAATGTGATTTTTAACTTTACATTCATCGTGGGAATTTCTCAAAATGACGTAATTAGCACTTACACCAATAATTTTTTATAACACAAATAAGATTATTATGATAACCACTAAAATAATTCATTAATTTTCAAAGGAGAAGATTTCTGGGATATAACATATTACCGATATATCTTAATACCATTAATTATAATTTTAAATTTCTCCGAAATCTTTTAAAAGTCGCCAAAACCGTGTTATGCGCAGATATACCATTACCTAGATAAGAGCGACCACTTGCTGGGAGATTAAAATTGCTTATTTTTGAATCTCGAGGGTTTATCGTAAAATATCATAATGATAAGAAAGAGCAACTTTATAATGTTTTTTTAACTTTACATTCATCGTGGGAATTTCTCAAAATTACGTAATTAGCACTCATACCAATCATGTTTTATAATACTGTAGTCTCCAACACCTCGTAGATGCTACGATGTTGCGAGAAGGAAAGGTAGTTGGATAGGTCCTCGAATAGAGAGAAACAACTCCTTTAATATTATAAAATATACTTTATTATTACCTGGAGATGCCAAGGCTACTTAACTTATAGGTGATCAAAAACGCTCTGACTCTCTTCGCATATATCATGAAACACATAGGTTACGTTTCATCGTTGCTTACTTGCGCGCAGCCAGTCGCGCACAGCGTTTACTCGCACATTCACTCATACATACATATCACGTACGTCTATGTACTCACAGTACTCCTCCCTAAATAATCATCCAGGGTTATATACAACAAAAGGAAATATATTTTTTTTTTACATAAGCAGTGGGTGTTTTATTTTACATGTGATCTTTTACATTCTTGTATATAATTACTTACGCAATTACTTTTATATTTATCTTTACATGTGAACCCTTTTTACATTCTTGCACATAATCACTTACGGAATTACTTTTACATTTATTTTTACATGTGAACTCTTTTTACATTCTTGCACATAATTACTTACGCAATTACTTTTACATTTATTTTTACCTGTGAACTCTTTTACATTCTTGTACATAATTACTTACGCAATTACTTTCGCTCATACGTACTTTTCACTTCTCTACATCATTACATACTTAATTGAAGCTAATTTACACTTTATTACATGCATTTACATTTTATGCCTTCAAAGGCTTTTAAATACGATTCTAAAGAGTCCATTCTCGTTGTACATCCTTGCACCCTGTCTTGCGATTGCTCACGATAGTGCGGAATTCAGACTGATTTTACAGTTAAGAATGTCCAACCTGAATCGAGGTACATTTCTTAATATCGTTAACACAAAATTAACGTTGAGACATCTGTTATTTTTATTATTCTTCCCATAATAATTGTTCATCTTGATCTATTCTATGCTGGTGTTGTTAAAAGAATTCAAGGACTTTTGGATGCCCAAGTGGTATGACATCTTGACTGATCGTAACGATCGTTGCCTAGAGAAATTAAACCCTGAATCATTGGGTTCCAACCTCATTATATTTAACTGCTGCAAGGACTCCGATTTATTAATAATCTCCTGGACACTCTGCATCAAATACTTGTTATTTTCCAGGTTTATCTCTACTAAGGTGTGATTAACATGAACTATTGGATCATGAATGAATTCCAACCCTTTGCTTTCACTCTTCAAATACTTAAAATGGAAGACTTTGATCCTAGTGCCCTGGTTGTATACAGCTTCCAGGATCCTCCAGTACTGCATACCTTGGTCAGTACTGTTTACATCCATTAAGTATAGCCCCTCCAGAGTTTCATTTTCCCTAAGGAATTCATAGAGGTCTTCTATGCACAACTCCCTGCAGCTGTCCAGGTTTATGACCCTTAAACTTAAAAATAACTTATTATATAAGAATCTTAACCTAGTATATGCACTATTTACAAATGTGGCTTCTCTAAGCCCTTCCATGCGCATTTCCGCATCAAAACGGTCATCATCTTGGATAATTTGAGGCTTCTGACTTTGCAGGTTTCGGATACCTCAGCTATTACCTTCTTCGTCATAACGTTGCCGGTTAAATCCATGTTACCGATGGATAACTTGTCCTTCCTTCCTTCTTTCTGGTAGCGTATAACCTTTCTAATGGTTGAAGCCTCTACCTCCCATCTGCATCTGCCAGTCCATATATTGGCAAATTCAAATTGCCTTGCGTCGTCAAACAAACGTTCCAGCCCACCTGTTCCTTCATATCTTCTGTAATATAGCAGCAAGTCTTTACTCCCAGCCTGTAACAAGGTTCTCGCAAACCATCTAACGCACACATCAAATTCATCACATTCACAGGCTGTAGATGCTTCAGAATCTTGCTGATAATATTAGGGGCACGCAACGCCTCAACAGATGGAGGTACAACCTCGAGTTTTGGCTCATCCACGGTTCGCTTATCCAGTTTCCTTGCAGAAGCTTTTTGGTCAGGTTTAATTTGTAGGTAAAATAAGCTTTCATTCTTTGTTTCTATCCACATTTTCCTCAACAGTGCGTCACATTGCATCCTTATAGATGCAGCGAGAGTATGACATCTGATGTTGGCGCACGTTTTCCTGCCTGACAAGTGGATTCTCCCTATTTCAAAATCCTCCTGACCAAATGATCTCAAAATCTGATCTAACTTCTTTTTACCAGGATTCATTGGCATATTGTACAAGAACAAATCCAGCACAGGGTTATCACCAATAAAGAGCGATGGTTTCTTGAACTCATGTTCTTGCGTGTTTTTCATCGCATTCTCGCACCAGCACTGTTGGCAGCATTAATTTTACCCATACACTGCTGCGTATACGGGTCAATGAATTCGTATAGGTAGATCTTTGCTAACCTGTACTCAGCCTTCTTCGTGAGATCATGCGTCTCATTGATTCTATGTAATAGGCCTCTGGCCAATTCTTCCAAGAAAAACATCTTGGCTTGGCTGACGGTACTCTTTAGCGATACAAATATCAGAGGAGAGCCCAATCAGCTTCACCGATATATAACAAAAGAACAAACATCATTAGTATAAATGCATTACAATATTGCCTAAAAGTAATCACATTTTTCTTTGAAGTGAGACACTGTTGTACAAAATCTAACTCTTTTTTACAATTATCTTTCCTATTTAACATTACACTATTTATTTTCCTGTGTCTCAAAATATTTGGTATAAATCTCTTTCTCTTTTTTACTACTTTCCCTTATTTTTATTGTTACCTACTGTTTCGTACTCTACCCTGTTATTGGTCCTTTCTACTTTTTTACCATTTGCTACGTTACCTGCCTCATTGCACGTATCCGTAATGTCTGTTTGCTCATCATTGAGCTCGTTAATGTTGCATTCTGGTTTTCCCTGTGTTAGGTTACCCTCGTCCGATGTTTCATGCTCCTCACTTACGGGTGGAGCTTCGTTGTGAATCTGAGCTTCAGTTATTACTGCATTTTTTTCCTCTATTGTATTGTTATTTTTGCTCAGTTCTCTGTTGCTGTTATTCGTTTGGTTACCACTTTGAGGTGTTACCTCGTTGTCTACTTCGCCATTTTGTGGCCCTACTTCATTTGCTAGAAAATAGGCCGGTTTCAACCTTTCTATGTTCACGTTTACGTCTTTATCACCTTTCCTTATGATGTAATTACGGCCATTTTCATGTCTAGAGATGACCTTATATGGTCCTGAGTATGGTTGCACAAAAGGTGGTTTGACTGCTTTTATTTTTTCTAAAACATGAGTGCAATTCACTAAATCTTTAAACACGAATGTTTTTCCTAAATGGTTATGCACCACAGGTACAGGTTTCACTTGCCTCATGTATTCTCTAAATTTTGCTAAAAATAGATCTTGTTCTCTAGCATCTGTCTCTCTGAACTCGCACATATCACCTGATATAGTAAGCGTTGTTCCATAAAGAAATTCCGCTGGACTGGCTTTCGTATCTTTTCTTAAATGCGTTCTTAACCCTAATAAAACGGTTGAGAGGGTTCTGGTCCAATCTCGACCTTCCATATGGCACATTAGTGCTGCTTTAAGGTCACGGTGCCATCGCTCAACCATGCTGTTCGCGGCTGGGTGGTATGCCGTAGTGCGTACTCTCTTACATCCTATCAGCTGTAACAGTTTATGAAACGTGCCGGACTCGAATTGTCTACCTTAATCTGTAGTAATGATGACCAGTGCACCAAACAGAGACACCCACGTGTCATAAAAAGCACGTGCGATAGAAGGAGCCGATGCGTCGTATACGGGCACCGCCTCCGGCCACCTAGTATGCCTATCTATCATAGTGACCAGATATCTGTAACCTTCGCTTGGTGACAACAGACCAACTAAGTCGACATGCACGTGGGCGAACTGTCCATCTGGTTCGCTAAACTTCATAGGTAAAAACTTGTTTTCCCTAGTTATTTTCGATCGTTGGCACTCCATGCAGGCTTTGCACCAGGATGTTATCTGCCTGTTCATATTTGGCCATACGTACTGCTTCCTTATCATCTTGCTAGTTGACCTAGCAGACGGATGTGCTTTGCTGTGAAAGAGTTCAAAGATGACTGCTCTCAGTGTCTCCGGTATATACGGTCTGAGAGAGTCTTGTGCTATTTCGCAATAAAATGGCGTGTTTTCTATACCATATTAAAATTTTACCAGTTTTAATTGATGCTGCGGATTATTTACTATATTCTGCAGCTGTCGATCTTCCCTTTGTTGTCTAGCTATCTCATCTAGTGAGAACATTGTTGGGAATCGGAAGTCATCAACTCTCGATAGTGCATCTGCTACTACGTTATTTTCTCCTGGTAAATAGCAGATTTTCACGTTATATTCTGCAATATACGTCAGCTTCCTCGCTTGCAATGCTGTGCAGCTGTCCAAACTCTTATTCAACACATGTACCAATGGTTCATGGTCTGTGCATACTTTAAATTCTCTACCTTCCAAGTAGTAACCAAAGTATTTGATAGCCTCGTAAATCGCCATCAATTCACGATCGTATGTGCTGTACTTCGATTGTGCGGTGGTGAATTTTTGAAAAGAAGGCCAACGGCTTTCACGTATTTCCTACTTTCTGTTGTAAAGCTGTGCCCATAGCGAAATTTGACGCATCTGTAACTAACCTAATCTCCGCATTTTTAGCTGGAAACGCAAGATGCGCAATGTTTGCTAACTCTTCTTTAATTGTCTTGAATGCTTGTTCTGCCTCTTCGGTCCATTCCACGGGTCTTTTATCCTTTCCCTTAATATCCTTGATCATAGCTACTAGATGTCTTTGTACTTCTGCAGCTTTTTGGTAAACTTTTCCTGTAAAAAGTTTACCATTTCCCAAGAATCGACGCATCTCGTCTTTGTCGACTCCAAACTGACATTTATCAATGTTCAATTTGAGGTGAAACTTCTCTAACCTCTCTTGGATGATCTTAAAATGTTCTTGGTGCTCCTCGTCTGATGAAGACGCAACCAAAATATCATCAACGAATGCGAACACAAAGTCCAGGTCACCTACGGCCTGGTTTATGTATCGTTGGAATGTCTGCGCAGCATTCCGAAATCCGAACGTCATCACTAGGAACTCATAAAGTCCGAACGGAGTCGTCACCGCTGTTTTTGGCACATCTTCTGGAAAGATAGGAATTTGCAAAAATGCCTTTTCCAAATCAAGTGCGGAAAAAATAGTTTTCTCTTCTAAATTGTACGCGAAATCCTGGAGATTGGGAATTGGGCACTTATCTGGCACCGTGACTGTGTTCAACTTTCTATAGTCGCCACAGATCCTCCACTCGCCATTTTTCTTGGGGACCATATGGATAGAGTGTAACCCAAGGGGCTCTTTGAAGGTTGGCAAATGCCTTCCTCACACCATCTCTTAAATTCCTGTTTCGCTGCCTGCAGCTTATCAGGTGCTAGTCTGCGCGGTTTCTGCGCTACTAGCGGTCCCACTGTGGTGATATGGTGGTACACATATATCTTCCTTTTTAATTTTTGGCTTTTTCGAGCCCAAGTACATATGGAAACTCTTTTATTATATGCACGTACCTATTCCTCGGGTCTATTAACGACACCTGCACATACGTTACTTTTTTTGCAGTGCCTGCGACTGACTCACCCGTTTTCGCATCCACCAGCTCCCGTCGGGTCAGATCTGGGAGCAAATGGTAGCGCTTGATGACGTCGCCACTTAGTATCGCGTATGGTACGCCTGCTACAATAAACGTCCATTTGATCTTATTCTTAAACCCAAAGTCTACTTCCTATATATTACGCCATATGTGTTTATTTGCGTATTATTAGCTGCGTATAATTTAACGGTCGTTGCTTTTTTTACTATTTTTTCTTTTTAGAACTAACGATACTTCCGCACCCGTGTCCACCAAAAGGTTTCGTCTATTAATTTATCTATGACGTGGAGGCGTATTCCTTCCGTGTCCGACGAGGTTGCCCCCTCTACCCGCCGGTTGGAGAGTTTAAATGTGCCCTATCTTTACTATTACTTCGCGTTCGGTTCCCTTCCTTCCTAACGCTATTACTTCTTGCTACTCTACGGTTGGGTGATTTAGATCCTTGATTTTCTCCATCGACCGTAGGTGCAATGTTCTCTTGCTTCTTCTCGTAATTAATCCAATCACACGGCTTTGAACATCTAATTGGAAGTCCAGGTTAAGTAAGAATATAAAATAAAATTCTCAAGATGTTCTGAAGAGAAAAATTTTATTATTTATTATTAATGTAACGTTTCGTAGTTCATTGACTACCTCTTCGGACTGAAAATAAATCAAATATACATTTGTAAGGTGGACTACATTGTTATGGATGTGGTATATATAATAA